>JAJJWW010014132.1:0-567239 GCA_023531295.1 Papaver armeniacum
GTAAGAGAGATAGATCCGGAGGAAGAGGAAATGATGGAGGAAGAGGGAAAGGTTAAATAATCTTTAGTCATAATAATGTCAGTTAAAGGAACCTGATTAACAAGTGGGGGCGAAGTAGAGGTATTAAGGGTAAAAGTGGAGAGAGGTTCATCTTGAAGAATTTCATTAACGGAAAATTCAGGGATTGATTCATCATGCGAGATCCTCGCAAGAGAAGGTGGGTCATCATGAGAGGAAGGAATTGGTTTATCTTGCGAAGAAATCGCTAGAGAAGATGAATTATCCTGTGTGAAGGATGCGTAGGAGAAACGACAAGCTTAAACCCGGGAAAATAAACAGGAGGCGCAACGGGTTTAGAATGGCGAGGCTTCTTGGGGGATTTATCAGCATCCTGCGAATTACAAGCTAAATAAGAAACAGAGGAAACAATATTGTTATTAAAAGAGTAAATGTTTCTTAAATACCTTATTATTCGCAGGCTTTCTTTTAGAGGCAAAGGATTTCGGTTGCGAACCCATAGACACATTAGGATTCGTAACAGTGAATTTGTTGTTAGATTTATCCTTGCTGAAACAAAAATGGCAAGAGAAATATTAAAAGAAGAATAGTATCCAAATAAAGACTTCAATAAGAGAGATCAATCATGAAATAATCAAAATTAGCAAAATCAACAGACCATGATGCCATAGAAACAGTAGCAGAAGAATTGTAGCAGAAAGACGATGAAGAAGTCGATGAAGGAAAACGACAGAGAAAAGTTGCAGACAATAAAGAAGATGAAGTAAAAGAAAAGAAGAATTTTCATAAGGAACTCTCCTTTAAATAGATGGGAAAGGAGTAAATTAGGATAATATTAAATGTGCTTAGTAAAAAGTGAAATTTTAGATACGTGTAAAACAGTCATTCCTAAATTCACGGAATCTTGTCGGTAAAAAAATGGATAGAATACAAACGGTTGCGACATTTCAAAATGTTAGTTCTCATGACATTCTCTTCTTCACAGAGAAGACATGAGAAGAGGCAAGATGTAGGATCAGAATATCGCAACCTCAATACTTCGCGAGAGTAATAAACGACAGCATCACGAATGAGTCGCGGGGAAGTAAAACAAATGACGCAATGGATGCCGTCAGCCAGAACACGAGGAAGATGTGAAAATTTGGCGAAGGTTAAGAGTGTCGCGAGGATGAACACTTATACACTTGCGACACTTCGCGAGTTATTCCCTAAAATAAAGGACAAACTTAATGTCATCCATGTCTTTACTACCCTATATAAAGGGGTGAGTAAGTCTGTTGTAGGGAGAGTTCTTTTTGAATTGTTAAGCAAGTCATTAGGAGAGAGAAAATTTAGAGTGATTGTAATTTCTTTAGCTCTGTTCTATTTTCCTATGTAAACATTTCAAGAAAATGATCAATAAAATCTATAGTTATTCATCTTCAAATGGATTAGTTGAGTAAATTCTAGTGAGGGGTGTAGTGTAGGATTTCCTGCAACTACAAGCTTGCTGAGGTGAAATTAGCTTAGACACTAGAGTTGACATTCTTGTTGTGATTATCTTTGTGAAGATTTTAAAACTAACATTGCTAAGGCCAATTGGCCTAAATTGATTTGGACTTCTAGCTCCTTCAATTTTTGGAAGTAAAACCAGGAAATTAGAATTCAAACCTTTAGGAATAAATCTTCTTTTCCAGCAAAATTGTACTGCATTGACCACATCACTTGGAACTATTTGCCAAAATGCTTTGTAGAAGCAGCCATAAAAACCATCTGGCCCTGGAGAGCTGTTAGGATCCATATCAAAAAGAGTTTTCTTTATCTCCTCAGCTGATGGAATGGCATCCAATATCACTTGGTCATCATCTGTTATCACTGTTGGAATGACATCAAGCAGTGAATTATCAATTTCTACTTCATTGAATTTAAATTTTTGCTCAAAGTAAGTAACAAGAACTTCTGCAATTTTGCTTTGATCTGTTATGATGTCTCCTATGCAATCTTCTATTTCACCAATGGTATTTCTTGCTTGTCTTATTTTAAGATTAGTATGAAAAAATCTTGTATTAGCAGAACCCTCTTTTACCCGTTTTGTTTTTCTTTCATTTTTAACATTGTACTAAACTGTACTTCCTTAAAATTGAGCTCATTTTCAGCTTGAACTAACTGGTCCAAAAGATCTGCATTTGAAGGATTGTTGTCAGATGACTTCATTGCTTCGATGACATTTTTTTTAACTTCTTTTATCTTCACCTGAACATTGCCAAAAACATTCCAGTTCCAGTCAGCTAATACCTTTTTGAGATTTTTGAGTTTGCTCTGAAAAATGTAAGATGGATCCCCTAGTACTTCCTCAGACCAACATTTAGCAACTACATCCATAAACCCAGGATGATCAATCCAAATTTTTTGAAATTTTTGTGGAACATTCTTGGGTTTAGGAATGTTTACACGCCCATCCAGAAGTGGAGAGTAATCTGAAGCAATTCTTGGACCTACTTTATATCCCCAATTTGCATGTTTTTGAAACCATAAATGATTGAAAACTGCTCTATCTAAGTTACATAAAATCCTTCTGTTGCCATTTTGACAGTTGGACCATGAGTATTGAAGACCAGTTTTGGGAGCTTGTTGTATCTCACATTTATCAAGACAAGATATAAATTCTAACATTGATATTGTATTAGCAGTTCCTCCTTCAATTTTCTCATCAGATGATGTGATAGCATTGAAGTCTCCAATTGCCACCCAAGGCTTTTTAAGTTCACTAATTGCTTCCATCTCAGACCATAAATTTCTTGTTTGAACTACCCCAACATGAGCTTGAATACCATAAATAAGTGCACCTCTTATGTTCACAGTTATCATCTGACTTGACATTGATACCACAGATGGAGTAGGTAAATTTTTATTCCAAAACAACCATATGTTACCCTTTTTATTTAATACTGAATTATGTATCACCATGTTCTGCATTCCTGGCAGCTTCAACTTATTGCACAAATTAGCACTACAATGAACTTTAGGTTCAACTATAAACACTAAAGAATGATTAAACTGATTAATTAAAGTCCACAACTTATTTTGAGCCCTAGTTCTTCTAAGGTCCCTTAAATTCCAAAAAAGGATATTCATTGTTGAGA
The DNA here is from genome assembly GCA_023531295.1 of Papaver armeniacum. Lineage (NCBI taxonomy): Eukaryota > Viridiplantae > Streptophyta > Magnoliopsida > Ranunculales > Papaveraceae > Papaver > Papaver armeniacum. Next base: position 3,141 of record JAJJWW010014132.1, read on the forward strand.
ATGGAGGCCTTTAGTGCCTCCCTTTATCCTGATTTTTCCAAAAATTATATTTACTTGTAGCTTGTTGAGTTTTTTCCTTTGGATAACCCTTCATTCAAATTTTCAAGACTCTTTTTGATGATGATGGCTTCGAATGATCTTTGACCAAGAAGTAACAGTATTCTTTCTTCGACATACGTAACCATTCTTACCATTAACATATTGAATAACACCTTTGTCAATTGCATTATCTTACTATTTGTAATACTTTTGTAGAATCAAGGGTATCTTGTTTACCACTTAAATTTTCTTCAACATTTCCATTTTGTAAAGCTCCAAACATACCTGAAGTAATTTGTACTGATTGACTGATTTGTTGAGCTGTTTCAGGAGGATGATAACTTTTAGGAGCAGGTGTAAAACATATATCAAATTTTTCTTTAATTATTGATGAAACTAGAGGTGACATAATAGTTGGATGGCTTCCATCTTTAACATGATTTTATTTAATTTGTCTTGAAGTAGAATCATTCTTTGAAGAACTTCCTTGTGATTGTTGCCTACTTGCTTCCATTGGATTTACTTTTTTAATTCTATATTCAGATTGCATATGACCAATAATCTTGCAGCTGTTGTAGAATTTAGGTAATTTAGTTAGTAGAACATCTTGCATAAACCCTCCAAATTTGGTTTTAATCCAAAGTTTCTTTGGAACCTTTCTTGCTAAATCAATGTTAATCAGAACTCTTGCATAATAGCCATTTTCATAATTCAGAGTAGCTTCATCAACCTTTACTGGATCTCCCAAAGCTCTAATGATAGTAAACATTGTTTTTTCATCCCAATATTCTAGACTGAGACCAGGAAAGTGACCCAAACCATTGCAGATGATGTTCTGTGATTTTCAGGACGAAAATTAGGAATCTAATTTCTAATACATAAACTTTGATTAAGAACTTCCCATTTACCTGCTTTGATGTAATTCATATCATATTCATTATTATTTAATTTGATAGTAAAAAACCCTTTTCCTAATGGTATGAACTTGATTTGCCCTACAAGCTTCCATTGACTTTTCAAACTCAATACTGCATTAGCAAATTTCATTCGAAGTAAATCAAGACGGCCAATAAGTGAGAATTTCCAAGCAGCACATCGTTCATCTGTACCACTTACAAGATCGATTGATGGACTTTCTACTGGTAAATGATTAAGATCTACAACAGATGAATCCATTTCGATTTCCTTATTATTTTCCATGAATCAAAACTGAAAAAACCTATTTGATAGCAACCAAAAACCCCTGAAGAAGAATTAAACACCAATCATTGAAGATTAGATCGAAGAAATCACCTGAATCAATGTTGTTGAAAGATGAAATCTAGAAAAACGAAGAAAAAATTGACTGAGTTGATCGCCGATTTACAGATCTCAACTCACTCTAGATCCGGTTATTCTATAAGGACTTTCGTTTTCATCTGACCATGTAATCAAATTGGACTAAACAAATGATCTCGTATTTCTAGGTAAGTTAACTAGTATTTCTTGTTAAGGCATTCGATTAGACTTGAATAACCGAATCCTACATTTTGATAAGTCTAACTAAGATTAGAATTAACTTAGTTTCTCTTATCCAGAATCGAATTGGATTAAAAAATGATCCCGTATTTTTGTTATGTCATAAATAATTCATACAAACCAAATAAATCAACTTGCACAATTATTTTTCTTAATCGGAAGCAATTGAAACAATCATAGACATTATAGCACCGCAATTGCACCAAAATTTCGTTAAGACTAAACAATTGATACCAAATAATAAAGAAAGATAACAATAGTTTTTCTCAACCGGAAACAATTGAAATACTTTTTATATCTTACCTATCGGAGATAAATCTAGTGCAAATCCTAGAGATGATAGTACTCAACATGATAGAACAAGTAAGATCAGAATAAGCAACTACAGAGAAAATAGTTGGATCTAGCTTCGGAATCCCAATGAAGTCTTTAATTCGTTAACCTAAAATTAATGGTTTTAGGAAAAACCTAGGTTAAAGGAGAATAGACTCTAGTCGCAACTAGTATCACACAGGAGGTGTGGGGATTAGGTTCTAAGTTGCTAGAGTTCTCCTATATATAGTCTTTCAAATCAGGGTTTGCTAAGTTAGCTTAGAAACGAAGCATTCAATATTCACCGTTAGATGAAAACCTGATTTAAGATACAAGCTAAGTTTGCTTGAAACCAAAGCAATATCTCTCCACCATTAGATGGTCTTAGCTTGTCACATAAAAAAGAAATATACCTTCATTTAGATATGGGTAACCATACCTAAACGTCTATATTGAGTTGGCTCAATAACAGTTAACCAAAGTTATCCATTTGAACAATTTTGTCTTAACCACATTCATCTAACACATCTAGATCAAGTATGATGATAAATCAATCATGAAATATAATCAAATGAATATAATTGTGTTTCATAAAGTTGTTCAATTGTTGACAATCACATAGAAATATATATATGATCCAATTGAAGAAAAATCGGATTGATTCGTAATTGTACAAAGTACATATACATGAATCAATTCATGAACATTAAGCCACGGTTTGCAAAGACTGCATTTCTTAATTTATATAAATGTATTTGTTCATGAGTATGAAAACATACTTAACGGATTTTAGAACTTCCACCACTAAGTTTGCAAACGGGTATGCAAACTATAGTTCGGACTTTGGTCTTGTCCAACGGTTTGCAAACGGGCACGCAAACGTCGTCCGGACCTAACTCAGGTAGAACCGTCCGCATACTGGTATGCAAACTTGGTTCTCGGACTTTTCAGTTAAAACCATTCGCATACTGGTATGAAAACTTGGTTTCCGGACCTGAATCATACCAACACAGTTTGTACACTAAGTACGCATACTGTGATGTTTTCTGGACAAGGTTTTTTGTTCTAAACTCCCATTTCAATTATTGAAACATTCTTAGAAGACGACAATGGCTATCTCACACAAACCATTAGCTTATAAGCAATTTTCAAGTGATCGAATCTTCAATACAAAACTTTCCAAGTCGACATCAAATGATTGTCTCACACAAATCATATAAGATGTTTCAAGGAAATTTTCACATGATCATCTTTTGACTTATTATTTAGGTTCCAACAAATAAATTATTTCCAACTAAACTCATCAAGAATAATGGTGAACGCAGCTAAAGAAAAAAGCTACCAACACATATTTCGAGAAATAGATAAGTGAGATAAACTCAGCTCGAAATATCAATGTATGTGATATGAAAGTCTATATAATACGACTTTGTCTCAATAAGAGATAGATGAGAATAGAATAGACTTCTGAGTGATAGATAACTGTAGCGCCCCCAAAGCTATCAGCTGACTAAACTAATAGATTAACTAAATAAAGAGGCACTAAGTATCCACATTTAAGCATTCAATTAAGAAATCATGCTACAAAATTAACTCAAAATCTAGCCCCCGCATTTGAAATATACAAATACAAGAACTCCTCTCAAATGATACATATACAATAGTCATTTGGTTTACATACAAATAAAGTATACAACATAATAAACATATCCGAAGTCAACCAACTAACGGACTCAACCCCTCGAAGCTTCCGCTGCGCAACTCTGATCTGTCTCTGAAACTGAAAGTGGGAATGGGTGAGCACATCATCCCTAAAAGGGGTGCCCAGTAGAAATAACATTTGACTTTTAAGTAATCATAAAAAAGATTTGGAAAACAATACATGTTTTCCCAAACATTAAATAGCGACCAAGTCACTGAAACAAACAAACATGTATATGGACAAACTCCTTCTTTCAAACAATGTATAATATTGATGCCAATTCCACACAGAATAATAATATTGTGGTGTATCTCCCTAGCCATAGCATAAAATCTGAAAGTAAGTAGATATAAATGTGAAGGAGCGTATCTTTATACCCACGGTGGAAATTCTCATTTCCATAACAATTTATAAAGAGAAACAAAACATTTCAAGTCCTTTCCAAACCATGAAAAGATTAAAAGAATCACAGAACATTCAGAACTCAAAATTAAACAATGCATGAAATGCACAATCAGACAATGCATGAGTTTGAGAAACATAAATCTTTGTAAAAGAAAACAACAATGGTTTCAAAAGATTTAATGTAAATTCCCACATCTTTTGATGACAAGCCACGCCTACCTCGAGATCCACGATCCACTGGTTCATCCTTTGAATCGATCGTTGTTAATAACTAACTGTTAATCATACAAACACTCTAAGAGTTTAGCCAAAAGGCTCACACAATGCTCATAACATAATTTCATACAATTCGCTAGTTATAGACAAAGTGAACTATCTAATGGTTCTAAGCCCACTTATGGTTCTACACCTTTTCGTTATTTATCTTTAGCATATCGAAGGTTTACTATTTCGATTATAGTCCAATAAATAAGTCTTAAGAACATCTACAACTTTGTGGAAGAAATCAAAGATTAATTCGGACCACAAGAGGTCCAAAACATTAATTTAGGAAAGAAAGAAAGAAAGAAGGAAGAAGAAGAATGAAGAGAAATAGAAAGAGAAACGAGAGTTTATCTTCTCGATCTGGTTATATAAGACAAACGAAAAATGATAAAGGCACCCATCACTTGGATATGGGCAGCGGGGGTGTTAAAAGCAAAATGACGGATTTGCCCTTCTAACTATTCCGATGATTTCTTCTTCCTCCAATATCCGAATGACGCGTTCGAGTAGTCCATTTTGCATAACCTTTCGAGATCTATCCAAAGATACTAGTTTCGTATCTAGATCGTTGTTAGGTTAGTTTCTATTAATTAAGGTTCACATTTAATTAATCGAACTATTAGCGACTAAACGTCTCTTGACTGGTCTAATAGCGTTGACGAGCTTGCGGGTCTTTACAATATGTTTTAGTCTCCACATACCTTTTGTTTATGAAGTTCCTCCGAGTTCGTTAGTAGATCTTCGTCTTCAGTTGTAAGCGCTGTGAAGTCTGAAGCTCAAATACACAATCTATCCTAGTCCGAAACTCCTATAAGTAGACTAGAAATCAAGACTATAATTTTGATCAACTAAACTTGACAAACAAGCTTGAGATAGCAGAGACAACAAACCATCTTCTTTTCCAATGTCAACAAGCTCAACTAGTTTGGTAACAAATCAACACAAATGAAAAACCAACATAACCCAACAAACCAAAGGATATATAGACATGCCTCAACAACCACCAACAAGCTTACATGAAGCACTCAACCCCAAGATGCCACACAAAGCACTCTGTGAATTTACTTTATGGCATCTTTGGTTAGCAAGAAACTCGAAAGTTTACAGGAAACAAAATCAATCACCGAGTCAAATAACTCAAATAATACAGGTAATGTTTGAAGAATACATCTGGGCACAATAACACATAATGCCAATACTACCATATCTACACCACCACCACATCAAGCGCATAGTTCAACAACCATAATGGTCGGATGGGAGGCACCACCAGAGGATTGGATTAAGATAAACACAGATAAAGCAGCAAAAGGAAGCTCGCGACCGGAAGGACAAGAATCATAGGCAAAATTGCAGTGGAACACTTCTAGTAACGATGGCAGCACCGTAGGCAGCACAACATCAACAACCGCGGAAACATGGGGGTTACTTTTAGCAATAAGAATAGCAACTCAACAACAATGAAGAAAGGTTTGGTTTGAAATGGATTCACAAACAGTGGTCCAACTAATACAACAACAGGAAGATGACCAACCTTGGTTTTTAAAAAGTATGCTAAAAGAATCAAGGAACTCATGCAATAGGTACCCCAAACAAAGCTACAACATGCATATCGTGAAGCAAATCAAGCAACAGATGAACTGGAAAATCAAGCGGTGAAGCACCAAGCAGACAACCAACTTCTAAAGATCTACAAAAGTTTGAAAAAACATATGCCCACCTTTCTTTTCAAACATTATATATGCCGATAAAAATGGGACTAAGTTCCCAAGAGATGTAACAAATATTTGAGTTAATGGACCGGTAAACCTTTTCAGAACAAGAAAAAAAGCCAAAATTAAAAAGAAGAATATTATTATCCGTCACTGTCATATTGTGTTATATTTTAATAGGCCTTGTGTAAAGTATACAGGCCTCAAACTAGGGATGATATTTTAAAGCAGAATATATTTGGATTATATATGACAAGTGGAAAAAATAAATTTTGGTTATCTTCAATAAATGAGAACATTAATTTTGAGATTCTATATTGCGATCTTATTTCATAAATGACCGAGCACATGCACTGCGTATATAAACCCCAGCACCATCATTTTTACATCCATCTACACCTTCATAGTTAAGATATTAGTTTGATTATAATAGGTTGTGAAAATAATCCAAGTAAGATGGCAAATAAGCATTCATCTCCAACCTTCTGCTTCTTATTAGTCCTTTTTATTTTCGTATCAGGTGATTAATTATTTACTTTTGATATAATTGGTTGTGAATTTTTTTTTCCCATATTTTTTTTTTTTGCTGATTAATTATGGTCTACTAACATTGTTGTTGATGATATTGGAACAGTTGGGGTGATCAACACGATCCCACAAGTCGATGCATGTGTTGAGTCATGGTTCGAATACTGTGACACCGAGTTGAACTGCCAAGCTCATTGTTTTAATACTCATGGACCAAACGCTGTAGCCTATTGTGAGCAAAATCCAGGCACTTTCAATATACGCACTTGTAGTTGCGCCTACGACTGTTGATCCAAGTAAATGATTCGTATCAGTGGAGAATAATTAACTGGCAGATATAGTTTGGTAATTTGAATTGCATGTCGTAAAAGTACTAGCGAAATCCTCTGAATGAGTCGCAGATGTTAATGGAAATCCGTATTATTAATAAAACTAGCAAATTTTACTTTCCAAAATGAGTTTGAGAAAAAAGGACAAATAAAACACCTGAAGTATGTTTTTACAAGCAAAAATCCTTGTTGAACCGCGGCAAGTGAAGCCCGTAATGACCGCACTCTCACAAACAATCCAAAAATTAGAGCGCCATGTTTTTCTCTGAGGAATAGGCCCGTTCGGTTTGTGTGTGAACTGTTTTTATGTGGTTCACTTTCCACGATCTATACAACATTAGTGTTTTCCAGGACTACTACCAGAACAATAATTCTAACCATACCGTTAAAAAAACATGCAAGAACAGTTGTCTTACGTTATAGTGATCACCCATTTGGGATTACCAAGGGGTCACTTGTAGGTCCTAGCACACGGAAAAATTGTGACTGGACGGTTTCCATGTGATTTTTTTTAGAGAAAATGGGCCATTTGTCCAAAATAATTTAAAACACGGTTCAAATGGACGAGTAAAAAAAAATACGGGTGAAATAGCCAAAAAAAAAAAAGCAAGGATGAAACTGGATTCATCCTGGCTTATACTTAAAAAAATAGCAAGGATGAAACTGGATGCATCCTGTGTAAAATAAAAATAAGAAAAAAAATATTTGAAAATGGACAGGATGAAACTGGTTACATCCGCCTATTTTTAAATTTTTGTCCATTTAAACAAAGATCTTTTTAATTTTTGGCTATTTAAACAGTATCAAAACCTAAGTGTCTTTTTCACCCAGAAATTGTTGATTTTGGTCTTTTTGACCAATTTTGTGATATTTTTAGCTGTCTACGAAGAATTTTGTTGCTAGACCGACCTCCTGTTTAATCCCACGGTCAACCCGTCTATAAAATGGACGGGACTCATTCGTCCCGCCCACCAGGGGCGGGATAAACTTCCAGAAACCCTCGGTGAATTTAGGACTTGGTGTTTTTTCTTGCCTCCCCTCCGTGGAAAATCGAAGTCTTTGCCCGATAATCAAACACAGACTTAGTAAAATCAGACTTAAGATTAGTTAGGGCATGTTTTTCTGGATGCAGCTCTCCTCCTTAAATCATGAAGAGAGAAAGAGATCGAAAGGGAGGGATGTAGACTACTGGTAACTCTTTGATTATTTATTTTTTTCCCACTGTACCCATTTTTGTTTAAATGCATTGGATTAATAATCTCTTTCGATAAGAAACCTATTATAGGGGCTCCAAACATTTGGTTATGAGGGCTCACAAGATGACAAAATCGGGTTATGAAATAGTAATCAACAAAACCCCATATCTAACTATTTTTTGTAATGACTAAAATACCCTACATGAATTATAAAATTACATTTATTATATTTTCTTTCTCTTTTCATTCATAAAGCATGATGAAAATGATGATCATATACAAAAAACTAAATCTATTGTCTTCTCATTTCTTTTCATTCATAAATCACGATGAAGATAATGATCAAAAAAAAAACCTATTGTTTTTTTTTTTCTCTCTTCTTCTCCGTCGTGATGAAGATGACGATCATAAACAAAAAACTAAGAAAACCCATCACTTATTTTGCAAAAATAAAGTGTCATGCTATCTACGGTTGGGAAAATTCATATTTCCCAACAAATCTACGGTCTGGGAAAATTCATACTTCCCAACCGTAGATACGGTCCGATCTGATTGGGAAAATTCATACTTCCCCATCAGAAATGTTCACGGTTGGGGAAATTCATACTTCCCAATCAGACAATTCGATCTACGGTTGGGAAAATTCATATTTCCTCGACTGCTTCTACGATTGGGAAAATTCATATTTCCCAACCGAGATATCAAACTGTTTTTCAAAACTCAATTCGATCGATTCCGCTTATCCATGCATTGAAACCAATTAAATAAGATGGGTTTTGATTTTTACCTTATTGAAGTCATTGCGGGTGGATTAAATGGTGTTAATCGATAATGAATTATTTTGAGAATGACGATTAATCGAAGAAATAAGCGATGGAGGTGATGGGGAAGAAGAAAATGAAAGAATTGAAGAAGATGAATGAAAACAAATTAGTTTTAGGTTTTCAACATTTTATATGTTAAGAGTATTTTAAGATTTTTCTAGCATGAATTGCGTCCCCTTATCTTCATTGCAGGATATTTGAATCCTTAGGAGCCCTCAAAACTCTTTTCTTGGAGCCCCTATAATAGGTTTCTTCGATAATTATCTTGTTACATAGTTTGTGAATGTCAATTGTTTTAGCATTAAGGAGGAATTTCATTAGGTAGGTAAAGACTGAGTTATTTTAAACCCCAAATGTTGGAATCTTCTTTGTGGTTTCTGTCATAGCTTGTAGGAATTTATTTGGTTTGTAAATTAGGGTTTCAGCATTGAATTTGGAATGTTCACACGAAATGTTCAAACCCATCAAATTGGAAAAAAGACGCCAAGTTATTTGCAAAAACAATTATTCGTCTCCACTTGTGAATGAAATTCAATTGATTTTATACAATCAACTGCACGATTTTGCGTTTTGACCTGAGCTCTTTCAGCGTATGATTGGAGGTTATGACGGGTGCGGAAAATTCTAGTGATGGAAGAATCCAGGGGAAAGCGTGGAATCAATCATCGAGGAAACTGCGAAGAATGAGGTAAATGCTGTTTCAAAGTCATGTCTAAGATAAAAAATTATCAGCTGACTTTTGATACATTTGATTGTTTCTTTATGTTATCTTGTTTAGATGGATAATGTTTGTTCCAATAATAATGCCAATCCTAGTCAGGAGGGTTCAATGAGCTTATGTATCTGTGTTTTTCATTTGTTTCGATCATATCCATTCTCTTGTCTGTGAAATTTCACCTGGGAATGCTTTGCATTAAGAATAATCTTGTCACCGGAGAGATTTCAGATGATAATTTGTTGCCTGAAAGCTCTTCAACATCATTATCATCGTCCGCTTATATTATAGGACACAATACTGATCTTTCAACCGAAATTCTATTGCGTCTACCACTGAAATCCCTCCTTGAGCTCAAATATGTATCAAAACAATGGCTCTCTCTCATCTATCAACCCCATTTTGTTCAACGCCATTGCCTTCGGAACCGCCCTTCAATCAATGGCCTGTTCTTAGTGAAACCTTTCTATGGTAAAAACCAAGAATTCGAGTTTATCTTTCTTGATGGAAAACATACTGAACCTGTCCCATTCCGAACTCTTGCATTTGTGAATGATCCTGCGGGCTTACGTATTGAACAGTCTTGCAATGGTCTTCTATGTTGCAGTAGTTTTCAATCACACATCAGTAAACGCATATATTACATCTATAATCCAGCTACGAAGCATTACAGAATGATTCCTACATCTCAAATGATTAGTAGTGTTAGCTTAGCTTATGACCCCTTGAAATCACCTCACTACAAAGTTATATTCATTTGGAAAAATGATGCTGTTAATTATCATATGGAAATTTATTCTTCGGAAACAAAGAGTGTGCGGCTTTCGAGCTGTCATCTTCCTGCATCTAAGTGTATGTTCTATACTTCTGGTGTCTTTTGGAATGGGTCACTGCATTGGATTAGATTGAGGAATTCTTCCTGTTATTTCGATATTGATCGAGATGTACTGAAGGTGATGCCAATGCCACAAACCTTACATGGATATAATGAACTCAGGGTCGAGTATTTTGGGGTGTGTAGAGGTCATATGCATCTTATCCAGATGTACGGTACAAGCGTTACTCGTTTCGACATCTTTGAGATGCAGAGTGATTACAGTGGGTGGACTGTAAAGTATAGTATTGATCTCGAACCATTGACATATTTGTACCCACAGACAGTTCTGGATGAGTCAATCTTTTCTGGGGAGTTCTTGTATCGTTGTAGATTCTCTGTATTACTTGTAAATGAAGAAGAAGATTCCCCATCCTTGGTGTTAAACGTACCAAATAAGATAGTCTCTTATGATATTAGGAAGAATGCATTCAAAAATATTCATAACTTATCATCAGTTGCCCGAGGAGATGGTATGAAAATCTATCGTTGGTATGATGTTTATCAGCACATCTCGACGCTCTCATGCATATGATTCCTTCCATTTTTTTCGAACTTCACATGTATTTGGTCCAAGAACTGTGATTTTTTATTTTGATTGAGATAGTCGTCTGTGCACATGTTCTGAAATGTCTTCTGACATAATCGTCTTTATATATCTTCTGATAGCATTTTTATTTTCCCTATGTTACTTTTTCTTGGACACTGGAAGGCTCCTGCTTTGTATTTTTGGTGCTTTAAGAAAATCTATCTGGTCTTTCGCATTTAGTTTTGCAAGCAAATTTCAATTTTTTTTGGCTTCCATCTGCAGAGGGCACTTGTGTGAAAAGACTAGTTAAAAGACACCATGGAGCTGCAATGCAAGTATAGCACAAACTGCTGAAATCCATTGAACAGTTAAGGACCTTGATTCATAATCTAGAAGAAAGAGTTATGGTTTTTAAAGCTTGGCAAGGAGAGACTACTCTGATGCTGCATTGTGCTTGCTGATATTTGACTCGCCTCAACAGCAAGTCTCCCTGTTACCAGGATTCACTTGGCTTTGATGGACTCTTTTTGGCCAACCATTTACATAGGCTTGGAATGCAGACTAGGCCGCACGGCAAGAAAGACCTCGGTAGTCGCTTTCATGTAGATAGTAGTTGTAAGCAAGAAAATCCCTCATCTCATGAGAGTGGGAATTTCGACTCATCATTTATAGATAAAAAAAATGCAGTATGGGCTCATGCTAGTGCACCAGAAGAAGAAATTGAACCAGCTTGTACTCGGTTATCAGGCTTACCTGAGCAACTCTAATTTATTTCTTTTGGCTGTGTTGGTTAAGCTAGGGAGTTAATCAATCAATAAAAATGTTAGTATTTCCTTCTGTTCCAGTTTAGCTCAGGGATTTTATTCCTGCGGCCCATTGTAGATATTTATAGCAATCACACTGTTTACAGGTTAAATAAGATTAACAGACACAGAGCTCACATGGATCTGAAAAGACAATAAAACCAACCCAGACCTGTCCATTATGTCTTTGTCAGTTCTTCGTAATGTCAGCTCCTAATACAACCTACTATATGTATTATATGTTGTTAAGACTCCCTCTTGGGAGTTCTACCAGAACCATACTCTAGTTGGAAGCAAAAGAGTCGAAACAAGTTCCGTATATGGTTAATGGCATCGTTCTCAGACCTATCAGCGGTCGCCTCCAGTTATTAATATATTTGAGAAAAACCTTACCAGCTTCTTGAATGTCATCAGGCAAAGCTCTAAAGAGCAGATGTAGGAACAGTGGGAAAGGGAGGAAGAGGAGGAAAAGTAGGAAGAGAAACCGTAGGAGTAACACCACCAGTGGTTGGCCTGTACATTGCAGAAGCAGAAATTAAGTATAATTGAACCATATAAAATGTCATGACTTAAAACGTGTAATAGGAGAGGAAAGGGATGAGTTTTAATGGTTGACAGAGAAACTAACAGGCCAACGAAAACTTTGAAAGCGTCATAGATCCCCCATTGTGCTCCAGTAAGAGTTCCAATCATGACAATACGGAGAGGAAGACCGCGAGTAAACAGACCCAGCATTCCCATTTTCTTCACAGCCTGAACAAAACAAACCACATCAAAGGACAAGAAGCATAAGCAAACATGGCAGAGAAATATGATTTGCAAGTGTGGCTTGCGATTCTGACTAACAGAAGATGACTCACGTCACCGACGGTGGCACCCTTAGCATTATTGAGGAACGACACAAGATTGTCCGCAGGATGAGAAACTATTGCACAGAAAACACCAGCAACATAACCACCCGCGAAGCTGACACCCAGCTGCAATGATTTACTGCACTGTTCCTTTGGCTGAGGGATGGCGTACTTGTACAGCATTTCGACAATTGTCTCAAAAGACGCGAATTTCATCATCGTATCTGCAAAATTGATTCAATAAGAACAGCAAAACGGAAGAATTGTGAGATAAAGAAGAAACAAAGCTTACATGGAATTTGACGTCCCCAAAGCGGAACAAGCCCCTTGTACAACCTGCAAATGTTTGACACACCTTAACACATGTATTCGCGAATGAAAACCGCAATAACGAACAATGTGAAGCACATACATACCCAGCATAACCTTCAGAATTTACAAACTTGGGAAGACCATCTGACAACCCTCTAGCAAATCCAGGCTGAGTTTGAACCCGGACTTTAACGGCTTCAAAGGGACAAAGAGCAACATCAGCAATAACTTCAGCTGATGCGGAACCCGCCAGGTAAATCAATGTCTTGTATTTAGCTGCATTCTCAGAACCAGCAATGTCGGAGTAATATTTCTTAAAGAATTCGTAGAATCCAAATTTACAAGCTCCCTGTGCACTATAACCAAACAAAGTCGGCACCCAACCCCTGAAGAAACCTCTCATTCCTTGCTCATTAAGCAGAACGCCGAAACCGCTGGAAATGCTCTGATACTTTGCCGGATCAATCTGTAGATACATCACAAAGCTTAGAAGTCTAAAATGTAACATAAATGATCGGATAGCTCAAAATGAAACGCGCACGAACAAACAAAAGAACGCCAATACACTGACAAATCCAACAAACAAATCATTAGATCGGTTTGTTGGCGAAATACAAAGACACAATCAAAATGTTGTTGATACCTCTTACGTACCTGCATGTTGCATTTGACAAGATCTAAAGGTGTAACCGTCATATGAGTAAGACCACAACTAGCAATCCCGCCAAATGTGCATGCAGCATAATACGTTGATGAATACATCTCTATCTTTCTTTTCCCATCCTCATTTGGTGAAGCAGCAACAACATTGGGATTGAGTTTGGTCTTTGAAATTCCATGGGATTCATGGATTTGGTTAGGAATTTTGTTGAAGGTGTAAAGAAAAGTTGGAATAAGAGATTGTTTTTGTTGAGATTTGTTTTCCATTGAAGAAAAATAAGACATTTTTTATGTGTGTTTTTTTCTCTCTGGGTTCTTGTGATGATTATCGTTTCAAGGAGTGGGAAAATGATGAATAGAAAACAAAAATCTCTTTCATTTCTGTTTTTGACATTTGCAATGCCCAATTTAAGGCAACAATAATAGCCATATACATTACCCGCTCGGTTTCAAAAAGATAGGCTTGTTTTATGTGTAATTAATAAATTGAAATAAGGTCATCTATCTTTTAAAAGTTTTAGGGAGAAATCTGATATTTACGACTATATATATTCATGTATTTTAATATGGTTAGAAAAAACTGATTTCCATCTCCAGTAAAAAAATTCAAAATAGGGTCATCTGAGTGGTTAAGGGTTGTGTCTTCATTTACTTTCTGATCTATTTTTCATTATTCCAGACAAAGGTAAAAAATTCAATGAACAATATGAGGAAAGTATTCCTAAATTGAAAGAAAATAACAATTTCTGATGACTATGTTTCGGCTAAATCAATAAGATAATCCATTCCATTACTCAATATACTAAAACAGACACCACGAAGTGAAAATGTCTAAATAGAAATACAATGACTAAACCTCTTGATTCAGATTTTAGAACCAGACTGTAAATGCACTACCAAAAGTTACAAACTGCTAAACTCAACCTCGTCTTTTTATCGTTAGTGCACATGGCAATGTAATGAGGTAGACGAGCTCCCTACCAAGACCATTTACGTTGATACGGTATCTGAAGCTCAAAATAAACCCGACACCTCTTCAGTTCTCTAATACCTCAATGCTGCAATTAGACAAGCATATACGGTGATGTTAATTAAAGGGCTTCAAAACTTAGTACTTATGTCGATGACAAACACTCAAACTTAATTTTACTGACAAAACATAACAAGCGAAACCATAACATGTTTGCCTATGCATAAAAGAGTAAATCCATTCCGAAAGTTTTTGGGTTTATACTGGGAAGTGATGCATGTGCTAAAGGTAGAACATAGGAAACCAGGCCTATACATATTGCGGAAACATAGCGTCTAAACAGAGAAATAAAGAGCACAATTTGAACCAAAGCAAGACATGTTCTAACAAACATTACAGCAAAATAGATTCATAAACGATGAAGAAGAACACGTTTGTTTAAATATCATTCATAATAATCAAAACCCCCTTTACCCGATCATTTCCATGCTGATTCGAACAGTTATGAGAAAGAGAATGAAAGTTTCATTTATAATCATTGAAATCAGGAGTTTGAATATTAAACAGGAAGAACATAGACTTTATGCAATAGAAAGAACGAATCACTCCAAAGAAGACGAGTTGGCAAACCCCTACCTCAAATTCATGTGATGATCCCACTGATTTTCGTTTTCCTTCTCCAACTGAAGCTCCAATCTCTACTGCCCACTATGTCAGACATTCTAAAGTCTTTCCATCTCTTGGCTAAGGCAAAGAAACTAATAACACAAGGTAACATAGGATAGAGAAACCACACCAAGATGAACATGCAATACCACCATAACCAGTTAACTAACTCGGGTAAAACCAGGCACAACAAAATTGGTAAGAAGAATGTAGGGTATTACAATATTGGGGAATCATAAACTTTAGTGACGAATTGAAACTCTCAAGGAACTGTACAGAGTGTTCCACCTCCAAGACTCTTATCCATAGGGTACATGGTTGCACCTTCTACATACTTCAGGTGTTCTTTAGCAGCCTTTCTTAGACCAGGAATCGACATGATCAAACCCTTGTGTTGTTTGTTGATGATTGAACATGATCTCAGAGGGTCGTCCCTCCCTGCTCCTATCATACTGCTCAACATGCAGGAAAAAAGTCTTCAGTACATACAAATATCATAAATCGATGTAATTTAACGGTGTTGAATCAACCCCCACCTAACATGAATAATTACTACCATGATTGCTTGGTCTATTCGCTTGAAGACAAAACAATATTCTCACTGAGAAAACATTGACGGAATAAAATAAAGGTCCTTGTTCAAATTTAACTACACTTTCATTACAATGGTTTATGTTGCGAGAAACAAGACAGAGTTTTTTTTAATTTTTTTTATAATACGATAATTACCTCAAGACTTTCTCCGCCGCGATTCTCGCAGCATTGATTGTACTTTGGCTTGGTAACCACTTCACTTCACGGTTAGGATCTGCTCGCATTGGAGAATGAATCTTGACAAGCTGAAGAAGAAGGAAACAAGTTTAGATCAGATGTCAAATTATGAAATTACGAAATAACGGACAAACGAGAGAAATCTATTCATGTAAAGGTAAACCAAGAAAGTTTTACCAGAGACTTTAGAATGGAAATAAGGAGTGTTTAATAGAACTTACTCCTAAACATTCCATCATCTGATAGTACGCTCTACCCTGAAGAGGACTATGCCCATTTCGCGATTCTGAGAAGTATCTAGTCCTGAAAGGATGCAAAATTGTCAATCATCCAAAATTTGACATCTGATCAAAAGCTTAAGCAAAACTAGGGAAATGTCCTGCACTCAGAAATATTATTTAAGTTCTACATAAGCTTTTTTGGCTATGGTCGGGGGGGTCTTACCATTGGTCATAACCTGGGTCAACTGTAAAACCATACATATCGACAGAGTCACAAATAGATAATGCAAATTCCAGAGCCTTGAGTCCTGTTCCTTTTGCAGCTGAACCAAATGACGCTCCTAACAGGAGATACACAGGATTGTCTATTGGGATCTCCTGCAGATAAGAAATTATCAAAATCTTAAACCAGGAGAATTTCCTTGATGTATATATTTTTTCAATTTTTTCCCTAGTTTAAAATATTCATCTGAGAGAAAAAAAAAGACTTATCGCAGTTCTAAAATGACAACTCAGCTGACAATTCATGATGGGAATTGCACTTCTGTTTCAACTAAAACATATAAAGTAATCAACTAGAATTACTAACCAAGCCCATAAGTAAAGAAGTGATTGAACATCCAAAAAAAAAATGGATGATCGTTGGTAAAGGTATTACTTTGCAAGAAAAATACATCCTTGTGGACAAACCAATGAAGCTCTGTTAAGGTGCAACTCTAAGAGATGAATGAAATACACACCCGAATCATCTTGTTCATAATATCATGAATTGTGGTTTTAACGAGCAAGACCTCCCTCCCAGACTCTGTAGAATATAAACCTTTAGCATGTTTTTTCCAAAAGTTAGGCGAGCATTAAAAGAAGTGAGTCGTGCTCCTACCATATAATTCCACAACTTTATCGAGCGCTTTGGCAGACCCTCGATTAAGAAGGCGAAAGGTACTCTTCGTACCTACATACTCTGTATAGTTCTACAGTGTGAAAGTAATATAATAAGATGCTACATGAAGAAAAAAAAAATATAAAGTGCCAGTTCATCAAAGAGATGTTGAACTACCTGAATTGGTGCACCATTCTCTCTTATTACAGCATCATAACCATCTATTTCCTTCCCAAACTTTGTTTTCAAAAGATCTCCTGAATTGCCTATTACAGCACATCGACCAATCTGACGTGGAACAAATGGTGGCCTTTCAGGAAGTACAAGAGCAAGTTTCTCCATGCAGAGAGTCATATTCTTGCAATGGTGGCTGCAATTTCAAAACAAAGACATGCTAGATGAGTGTCATTACGTTTATAACTAATTGCTTTAGATGGGTTTTCAAATATATCACGTGTTAATATCTCACAAGGTTCACATAATTATTGACATAGAGGTTCCAGATGGTAGAAACTTTGAAGTATCGTCATTTTGACATGCATTTTGCGAACAAATTATGTCAATTAGCAAAAAATTATCTACTTGCAGGACCATTAACTTACTCTTCGCCCTTATTAATTCTTGTCCATGCATACTCTCTCATCTGTTCCTTTGGCAAGGAGTCCATAAACTCTTTAGTCAGTATAGTGGTGCTATTCCGTACCTGAGTAATTTCAACCACAAACAATAAAATCATTTGCAAATCTCCATACTACCAACCACCCATTTCTTAATCTCATGACAAACATCTTGGTAGATGCAGATATACAAATTCCATTCATGAGTTCAAATAAGACGCAGTCAACAATCTCACCTGTTCCCATTTAGCCACAGCTTCACAAAGATCAAACTCAAACGACAACTCTTCAAGTTTTCCTGTTTTGGGATCCCTCTGTTGACATATTGGATTTCAAGTGGAACTGTTAAACAAGTAGTATGTTGATCTTATTACAAATTATTTGTGTAAATAATCTATCCATGACGATGTTAAATTTATCTAAAGATATTTCTTTTGAGAAGTGTTTAAGGTTATCTATGGCATGTAATCTACTACTAGATTATCTATTCATGCCCACCACCTAAGCCTCTACCTCCACCAGCAGCCTCTCCTAGTCCACCACCTCCTAATCCTCCACAGTATCCAAATACAATACAACAATTTTCCAACAATTTGAGAGCAGAAAAACTAACCCATTTAGGAACAGTATCTTTAGGAAAATCTATTGTAACTAGACAATAATCTCTTTCACTTGAAGCTTGTAAACCTAACCCATTTGCCCTCTGCGCATGAAGAAACAAATTCAGTTGGATCAAAAAAAATCAAAATCAAAATTCAAAATTGAATAAATGGGTTCTTCTAAAATGAACCCTAAAAACTCACCACACACTTCTGAAAACCATCCTTTAATTTTACCAATGCACTCAAATCTTCCTCAGAAACACTAATCCTATCATCTGCACATCAAAATTCCATCAAATCAGAGTAGAAGAGGGCATCAAATCAGATCTTTTAAGAGAATTATTGAACAAGAAAATCATTCATTAGTGAGATTAGGTTCTTTCTTATTACAGTGAAGTAGCACAGAGATCTGAGTAGGTTTTAAAATAGAAAAGAAAAAAAAAATGAGACTTACAGAAAGAGGAAGAAGAGCCAGTGATGTAGATGAAGATTGCAGCAAACCCAGAGACTGAAGCAACTATAAACCATAATCTCAAGAGTTTCATCAACTTCATTGTTGAATTTCTAGAGTGAGTGAGAGCGAAGGAAACTTAACTTTTGTTTCTCCTCGTTTGGACTTCGAGTCATATTCATCCTTGACCAAATGCCAGCTTTTCCATACCTTTTTATAAAAGCTCGAAGATAATGATGATGACTTATTAATGACAGATTAGAATCACCAAGCCCGTCTAGCTCAGTTGGTAGAGCGCAAGGCTCTTAACCTTGTGGTCGTGGGTTCGAGCCCCACGGTGGGCGATGTAATTTTTATTTTTTCAGTTACAATGATATTTACTTTTTAACTTTTTTTTTCTTAAGTGGAAGAAAGGTTAAGGCAAATTGCCTTAATTGAAATTTTTTTTTTTTTTTTTTTTTTTTTTTTTTCCAAAGAAAGAATTTGATATTGGTGAGTTTTGAACTCAGGTCACTAGAATCATCACTTAATCGGTTCTGCTTTAAATCTGTGTAAAATTCATTTAAGATATTTTGGGTTATGAATTGGGTTATACCTAAAGTTCCCTCCATGGTCCAATTTCAAGAAGACGTTGACAAGTGAATATGCATCATGTAATGCTTTTTGATTTATGAAAGGATTGCATTTACCATCTGGTACTAGCTATGTTGATCCCTCCAACTATGATGTACTCTTGCGGATAATTAGAATTAGCTAAACAAGTTAAATCTACATCCGCATACAGCATACTATGTACTAGATCATTAGTGTTGAGCCAATCAATACGAACTCATCACACTCGCATATTGTGAACACCGAAGTCAAGTGCTCGATCTGTTCACAAACAATCTTAGCGTGGACTGAGTTCACGCATTTAAAATAAGAGGATAGCACGTATAATATAAATAGATGTTGATTCATCGATTCTAAACCCCGTGGGTTTATCATGATCTCATCTACATTTCGAGATGAAGTAAATCTACAAAACTACACAAATGCTAAAGGTAAAGGAGACGAGGTTTACGTGGTTCAAAGACTAAGGCCTACGTCCACGGATCTGGGGATATTCACTATTGTATAAATGGTTACAAAGTTAATTACAAGATCTTGGTATTCCTCAAGATCATAGGTTGATATTCATACTTACTTCTCTGTTCTCTCTCTTGTTTTTCTCTTTTCTGGCCTTTCTACCCTCCATCCCTCCTCTCTGGAAGGGAGGTAACATATATATAGTTAAACCGAGTGGGTCCCCGTGTAAAAAGCTATTGAGATCTTATCTTCTTGTGCTCGTGTATGGTCCG
This sequence comes from Papaver armeniacum, assembly GCA_023531295.1. NCBI lineage: Eukaryota > Viridiplantae > Streptophyta > Magnoliopsida > Ranunculales > Papaveraceae > Papaver > Papaver armeniacum. The sequence continues at coordinate 23,232 of JAJJWW010014132.1, forward strand.
CGGATTTCCTTTAACTCCGTGGCCTTTACAATACCCAAGTTCATTATGCCGACCAACCCTCGTCTTCTTTGTTGGTCATCGACGACGTGCCCTCCGAGTAGCATTAAATGCGAGTAGTTGGGAGGTCCGATGCCGCGCCAGCGATGTCGGCCTCTCTTGTCTTGTCTCGTGTCAGTCGGACTATCTCTAGCCATTGATTTCGCATCTCACCTCGTGATGGGGTAGAATAACTCCTTAATGTTTACGCGGGATCATCTACCTTGGATGTCCTCATCTTTGACCGTCGATCTTGACAGATGGTTGGTCGCTTAGATACCACGGATACTGCTACGTGTCCTTCCTCCTTATGACGCGGCCTCCACGTGGATTGTGCCAGTATATGCGACCTCCACGTGGGTTCTGCTATTACACGTGGCGATGGAGATAAATAAGTGTACTTACAATTTGCCCCTCTTCTTGTAACTAGGTACTAGCCTTAGTGGGAAGAAGAATCGTGTGGTACTTTTTTATCTCATTCCTCATAACTTCTCCTAAAAAGGTGCTACATGCATTTATTGTGCACGTTTCCCTTACTCGCCATAACTGCCCATTGGGTAGTGGACGGTTTTTTTCTTGTTCTTATTTAAAAGGGAAGAGTGAGAGAATGTGAATTAAATTCACATTCTCTGTTTATTCTCTCGTTTCCTCGTCTTCTTCACCTTCTTAACTTCCCCTGACACCATTGTTACTGCTGTTGCTGCTGCTGCTGCTGTTACTGTTGTTGCCTTTGTCGTTATCTTCGTTACTGCTGCTGTTGCTTCACACTCTAAGGTTCAGGTAGGAATCTTTACTTCGTTTACTTGCCATGCTTAGCCCTGTGGAGTTTTTGATTTTTGGTGATGTAACGATGATGAATTTATCTTTATGTATGTCCTGGGATTTGTGAGTTGACGCTATTGAGTTATATGTTTCATCGGTCATGCTGTGATTTTATCTTTCTTTAATTTAGGTTTAAATAATGGTATGAGAGTTTAAGTAATCGTGGACGAGAACTAGGTTCTTTTCATGTTTGTTCTTTGTTCTTGAGATTTTCTTATTTTTCGATCTTTCTTGCCTCTGATTTGTACTTTTTATTTGTGTTTGTCCTCGGATATGTCTGGTCATCCACGGGTTCCTTATCAAACTCCTCCATCGAGTCCTCGCAGATCTCCTCGGGATGATTCCAGTTCCAAGGGTGGAGCTTCGCCTTCACTTACCCGTGATAACCCTCGGGATGGACGAACGTCTTCGCCCCTCCGGGCAAAGGCCTTCATTTAAGGGGGCGATGCGCCACGGGGTCTAGATACGCCGTGAATCGCCCTAGAAGTGGGTCTCCGAAGAGACAAGCAGACTCGCGCTCGATCCACTAGATGTACTGAGCCTCTCCGCACTAAACCTCCACCGCGGACTAATCCACCCGTGCCTAATTTAGGTAAGTCGACTAAGACTCGTCTTCAAAGAGAAAGGTGGAAATAGAATCTTCGGGAGATGTAGTTCCTCCTAAGAAGAAAGCAATGGATCTCGGAAGATACCACCGGAGATGCCTTCGAGGATGATTCCGTTGTCACTTTTCGACCTTTATCTTTGGGTAATAAGAAATTTACTTTGTGCATATTGATCTTGACGCTTTCAAATCACTTCGGTCTCAAAGACTTCCAAGTGCGTTTTTTATGCCCCTGGATAAAGATATAACTTATGAGATGGTTACCAATTATCGTGTATGATGCCTTTCATTTGCTAACGATTTGTGGGTGCTTTTGAGGCTGGTTTGATGTTGCCATTGTATAGAGTCGGTGATGATTTCTACTAGGGTCTTGTCTAGCCGCAATCTGCCAAGAAGAGTCATAATCGTGGGGTGCAACAATTGATGGGAACTATCTTCGCCATCTCCGAGAATGCTATCTTTCGTAGCAAGGGGCGGGGACGATGATGACTTGTTATGCCCCTAAACTAGAAGAGGAGAAAGGGTGGTATACTCTCGAAAATTTTAACAAATCCTTCGGAGATTATGTTAACAGGAATACTCGTAAGTCGTGGTGGAGTCCGGAATATTGCTTCAGTAAGGGGGAAATTAGCCTTTTGAGTGAAGTGAGTGATTCCAAGATGGCTAGGGTTCCCGGTCTTGAAGGTCTTCCTATTCCCTGATGAGAGAATTAAGCGTGATCACGATTATGAGTGGTCTCGCCAGCTGTTCTTGAAGTCGTTGGTCCGTGGGCCTATGGTTGGGTCCTCGGACCCCATGGTTTGGCGACCTCATCAAAACGAGTCCTCATCGCGAAGCTCCTCCCGCTCGTTATGCTCATTATTGCCCCTGGCAGATGAGCTTTGCAGGTATGGATTTTTCTTATAATCGTGATGTTGATGACGCGGAAGACGAGGATATCTCTGATGCTAACCTTCTCCCGCAGAATATTAATGTTACCAAGGTGTGTCATTTGTTTCCTACGTATATATGCCCCTTCGTTTCCTTAAATAATGTTAATTATGCTAAGGAAAGGAAATGCCAATGGCTCTTTTACCATTGTGTTGTAGGTACGAGAGAAATAAGAAGATCAATCCCAGCAATCGTGAATTCTCCCACCGAAGGTTCTACACACTTTGAGGATGTGAATAGTCCAAGGGATGGTGATGAGGAAGTTTCGATGGGGAAGAGCGGGTGAAACTTCTCCCCCATTCAAGGAGTAGATAGTATTGCCGGTGGGGCGTTGGTGGAGGCAATGGTGATCAGGCCACTAGTGGTGGTGGTGGGGATCCGGCCGCTGGTGGGGGTGGTAATGATCATGCTACTGGTGGTGGTGGTGAGGCTACTGGTGGTGGTGGTCCGGCCACTGGTGGTGGTGATCCGGCCACTGGTAGAGGTGGTAATGATCAGGCTACTGGTGGTGGTGGTGAGGCTACTGGTGGTGGTGGTGGAGGTGGTGGTGATCCTGCCACTGGTAGAGGAGGTGATGAGCAGGCCACTGGTGGTGGTGGTCCGTTTGAGGAGATTACCAATTCGAGTGGGGTTATTGTGGATAAGGGTAAGGGAATTGCTCTTGATAGCGGTGAAAAGGATGGGAATGTTTATTCCGAGTTTTCCTTTGGTAGGGTGTTATCAGGGGGAACAATCGTTTGATATGGCCACGAGTTATGGGGCTTGTCTCCGACTTCAACTGTTTCCCTTTGGTGATGATTGGAGTGTTCTCAAAGATAGCTGCGGTGGTGACTCCACACGCGAATCGATGCTTGAGGTTTTGGTGGTGCATCCCGCGGGTTGTGTTGGTACCTCCTCCACCGCCGGTGGGGTTTTTCTTTGAGTAATATCGGTACTCCATCCGGTGAGAAGCCCTCGGATGCTTCCCGGATGATTTCTCGGTCCTTGGTCGCGGATGGTGATGATCTTTGTTTTGGCATGGCTGCGAAAGAAAAACTTGCTTGTCGTGCCTCACCCTGCCCCAGCGATCGAAGGGGAAAAGAGTTCAGACTCGTTTACTCGTAGGCATATGGAGCTGACTCCTGAGGCGGTGGTGGATCGGGAGTGGGGCAAGAATCTTCTGGCTAGTGGGATTGATCTTGTGGTGGATCCTCCCCCTTCGGTTGCCGACATGATGGCCGTTCTTCGATGGGTACCGAAGACAATTATCCCCGACGCAGCGTTTATTGGAGGTTTGTCCTCGCTCTTTCCACCCACGACTTTGCTCAAATGCGTTGTGAACTAATTTCCCCTTTTGATTGTGATAGATGATGAGGAGTGAGTATTGTAACCACAATCTTTACCGACTCTTCAAGGCCAAGTCTCTCAAATTAGAAGGAAGCTCGGCATTGTGAAGAGACGCTTTCGAGTCTTGAAGGCTGCGGTCTCGCTAAAGATGAGGAGATAGCCGAGTCAAGGGTCTGCTCAAGCGTAAGGAGCAGCAAGACGGAAGAGGCGAATCTGCATTCTGAGGGGGCTTCGGTTAAGGCCAAGTTGGCGGTTGCTGAGAAAAATTCTTCATCTATTGCAGGTCTCTGTGTCTCCTCTTCTTTGATAATTGCGTGTTTCTTATATGTTAAGAGTTGTCTTCTTCTTCCCTCCTCCATTGTATCGTCTTTAGTGGGTGGAGTCCCCGAGCTATTGTGGCTTCGGAATGAGAGAACTCGTCAAAAGGCCGTATTCTTTGAGTTAGTTGAAAAACTCAAAGGTGGAATCGAAGTGGAATGCTCGCGCGGATATTCATAATGCCATGGTCGAAGAATGGCGTAAGAAAAAATTTTGCTTGGTAGATTTGCAAAACCAAAACAACCATGACCGCCGTTTATTCAACGGGGCTATCTTATGGACGCGGGATAACCTTGAGAATGCCCGCGGCCAAATTGCTACTTTGGAAGAGAAACTTAACGTTATGGAAGAAGAATTACGGCAAGCGCGTTCTTCCCATCCCTCGGATGTGAGGGCTTATATACAACGCCTCGCTAAAGAAAGAGATGATGCTAGGCGGAATCCAGCGCTCTTAGTGGAGCCTTATCCGCGTCTCGAGCTGATGTGGCCGTCAAGTCTAGTGTGAGAGAAACTTAGAGGTGATTATATACCGCCTTAATAAAGGGTTGGAATCGAAGAATGATGAGGTTAACCGATATCGCCATTCGGACTCAATGCTTCGAGATGACCTGAGTGCGAGTCAGTATGCTCATAATCTTTTGCAGGTAGATTATGATAGGTTATCAAATGAATATGATTATGCCGCAGAAGCTCGGGACTCCGCGATTAACCATTGTGAAGGTATACGTCTTTGTAATCGAGTGTGCTTTGTATTGTATTTGTTGTCACTCATTGTCTTCTTTTAATGCCCGCAGAACTCCAAGAACAACTTCAATCTGCAGATGGAAAATTTGCCGAAGCTCAGGCTAAGGTAGTTCAATTGGAGGGACAAGTCAGCTATCATCGCGGTCTGGTCTCGTCCCAGGAGGAAATACTGAAGCAAGCCAATCAAAAGGTGGACCGGCTCTTTCCGCTTCCTTGAATCAGCCGAGATGAAAATGTAGCTATAGGCTTCGTGGATCGTAAACGGTTGGCGAGGAGATTAACAGGACTCTTGGTGAGATTGAGTCGGATCTAAAGAAGAATCATGGACTAATCAAGAGCTATACTCGTCGTCCCGTGCCCGCGCTCCCTTCTGGCTCTTCTGGTCCTTCTTCTGGTGGAAGTGTTCCTTCGTTGATGAATGACAAGCCCGCGGATAATGTTGCTTCTCAGTAGATTATAACAAGGGTGCTAGGGATTGATCTCAGCTGCTTATTCTCCTTTGCTTTTTATTTTTGCTTATCTTGCTAGGATTGTAATTGACTGTTGTGTATTAGATCAAACCTCGAGCCTGAATCTGTATTTTGCTGAACTTGTGTTTATTGACTTTATAAATCAAATTGATATAGTGAGTTGTTGATCTTTTGAGAGTGTTATGTTCGTGCAACTTCGCAGGTTGACATCCTCATAATCATCTTGTGTGCAATCCCGTAGGTTGATATCCTAGGAATCGTCTTGTGTGCAATTCCGTAGGTTGATATCCTAGGAATCGTCTTGTGTGCAATTCCGTAGGTTGATATCCTAGGAATCGTCTTGTGTGCAATTCCGTAGGTTGCATTCTTGTGCAAGTAGGTTGATATCCTAGGAATCGTCTTGTGTGCAATTCCGTAGGTTGATATCCTAGGAATCGTCTTGGTGCAATTCCGTAGGTTGATATCCTAGGAATCGTCTTGGTGCAATTCCGTAGGTTGATATCCTAGGAATCGTCTTGTGTGCAATTCCGTAGGTTGATATCCTAGGAATCGTCTTGGTGCAATTCCGTAGGTTGATATCCTAGGAATCGTCTTGGTGCAATTCCGTAGGTTGATATCCTAGGAATCGTCTTGTGTGCAATTCCGTAGGTTGATATCCTAGGAATCGTCTTGGTGCAATTCCGTAGGTTGATATCCTAGGAATCGTCTTGCTTTATCTTTTGAGAAAGTGTTGTGTTTGTGCAATTCCGTAGGTTGATATCCTCGGAATCGTCTTTTATGACTGTTACCCCGTCCGACCAAATTCCTTGGCAAGAGGATTTCGAACGGTGGGGGTCCATTGCCCGGGTATCTCGTGTGGAAGTCGCCCCCTGGTCATACACTTATAGACACTTATGGGGGAGTTCCGAGAGATTGCATGTGTATGCAGTGCCCCGATATATTGCGGTGGGTATGATCCGCGCTTTGTGCGGGACCTTCCATGGTGTATTGCATTGGGTATGTTCCACGCTTTGTGCGGGACATTCCATGATATATTGCATTGGGTATGATCCACGCTTTTTGCGGGACATTTCATTTATTAAAATATAATGCGAGTACGTAATAATGGTAACTACACAGTAATTTACGTGGTTCAGCCCTAAGGCCTACATCCACGGGGTAATGATGGTGTCGATATTTTTATTAAGATGGTGTCGATATATATATATATATATATATATATATATATATATATATTTTTTTTTTTTTTTGACCGTCTACAGATGGGAGTGGGGTATGGTATTTTTGAGTTGGATGGAATATGATAGTTGAAGGTGGGAGCTTGGGACGGAATTGCAAAAGCTGAAGTGCATTACTCCTTGAACAGAGATATAAATATGCAGGTTTAGGATTACGGGTAGTATGGCTTGAGATATTTGGCATTCCATGGATGCATGAGGAGTTCCCCTTTCAGGTTACGCAGATAGTATGAGCCATTTCCCGCGATGTCGTGTATTACGTAGGGTCCTCCCCAAGTTGGTGCTAGTTTTCCCCACTTCTTTTCTCGCCGGTACTGGGAATGGTTCTCAACACATACCTTGTCCTTCCACAAAATTCCTAGGTTTCACTTTTTTGTTATACTCTCGCTAGTCTGCGCTTGGTAGTTTTCCATTCTCTGCGCATCGCTTCTCTCCTTTCTTCGAGATCGTCAAGTTTTTCCAACATCATATCTGCGGGTGAGGTCTTTCTCCCATGTCATCTTTGTTGTTGGTAGTAGAATTTCCGTAGGGATTACCGCGTTTTCGCCCCATACGTAAGTAAAAACGGAGATTCTCCTGTAGGGCCGATCTTCGAGTTGTCTTGTACGCCCCATAGCACGTTATAATCGCATTCACACCACCGCCCTTGTACTCGCCTAGTTGTTTCTTAAGGATGAGTGCCAAGGTTTTGTTTTGTAGCTTCTCGCTGTCCGTTGCTTTTGGGTGGTATATCGGGTGGATTTATTTTTCCGAATTTTGAAGGTATCGAAAAAGAAATCGATATTCTTTCCTTGCAATTTACCGTTGTCGAAACTATTTCACAGGGATGCCAAACCTCGCGAGATGATATTTTGAAAAATAAAAGTGAATACGTCTGAATCCCGAATTCTTGCCAATGCCTTTGCTTCTACCCACTTGCTGAAATAATCTGTTGCCACTATCAGAAACCTTCGCTTCCCAGTCCCTGATACAAGTGGGCCTACTATGTCTATACCCCATTTCCGAAGGGCCATGGACTCGTCCACCGAGTTCAACTTTGTGGTCCGGGCGTGAATTCGTTTACCAAATCTTTGACATTCTTCGCACCTTTTCGCCATCCTAGCCGCATCTCGGATCATGGTTGGCCGCAGTAACCTCCGTTTTGCCTTATCTGCTAGGGACCTCATTCCACCGTGATTCCCGCGTCTCTCCGTGGATATCTTTCAAGATGATATGTCCCTACGATCGGGATAGGCAAAATGACGAAGTGGCCGAGGAATGATTTTCTCGTATAAGGTTTGGTCCCTTAACTCGCACATCCCTCGCTCTCCGGGATTGGATTTTTCTAGCCTGTTTGATATCTTGGGGGAGTTTCCCTCTTTTAAGAAAGAATGGATTTCGATTCTCCAATCTCGCTTCGACTATGATCGTCATCTTCATCGGCTCGTCGCATGATTTCATCGTCCTGGAAGTCGTCAAATATGTGTTCTCCGACATCATCATCAGAGATATCCTCCTCCTTAGACTTGCATCGGTTAGCCGCGCATGTCTCTTGGAGCTTGATGGATGGTTCGTACACTCTTGGAGCTTGATGGATGTCTCTCAAGTGCTCGATCTGTTCACAAACAATCTTAGCGTGGACTGAGTTCACGCATTTAAAATAAGAGGATAACACGTATAATATAAATAGATGTTGATTCATCGATTCTAAACCCTGTGGGTTTATCATGATCTCATCTACATCTCAGATGAAGTAAATCTACAAAACTACACAAATGCTAAAGGTAAAGGAGACGAGGTTTACGTGGTTCAGCACTAAGGCCTACGTCCACGGATCTGGGGATATTCACTATTGTATAAATGGTTACAAAGTTAATTACAAGATCTTGGTATTCCTCAAGATCATAGGTTGATATTCATACTTACTTCTCTATTCTCTCTCTCTTGTTTTTCTCTCTTTCCTCCTTTTCTCCCTCCATCCCTCCTCTCTGTGGAAGGGAGGTACATATATATAGTTAAACTGAGTGGGTCCCCAGGTAAAAAGCTATTGAGATCTTATCTTCTTGTGCTCTGTGTATGGTCCGCGGATTTCCCTTTAACTCCGCGGCCTTTACAATACCCAAGTTCATTATGCTGACCAACCTTCGCTTCCTTCGTTGGCATCTGACGCGTGCCCTCCGAGTAGCATTAAATGCGCAGTAGTTGGGCAGTCCATCCGCGCCAGGCTGTGTCGATTCTCTCTTGTCTTGTTCGTGCGTAATCGGACTATCTCTAGCCATTGATTTCGTCTCACCTCGTGATGGGGTAGAATAACTCCTTAATGTTTACGCGGGATTGCCTACCTTGGATGCTCCCTCATCTTTGACCGTCGATCTTGACAGATGGCTGGTCGCTTAGATACCACGGATACTGCTACGTGTCCTTCCTCCTTATGACGCGGCCTCCACGTGGATTGTGCCAGTATATGCGACCTCCACGTGGGTTCTGCTATTACACGTGGCGATGGAGATAAATAAGTGTACTTACACATATCTTGATCATATGTATCATAATTGGTAGCCAAGTAAGCGTAAAGTGAGCGTATGAAGAGTAACCGGAATATTACATGCACTGTGGATTGAGGAGATCATGAATGTAGGTAGGACCTGGTTAAAGGACAAAGTGGATCAATGTACGTGGTTGACAAAGTGCGGTCTCTGCTAGTGTACGCTACAAGAACTCAGGTCACCCAATGACTTTTGATGCTTTTTTTTTACCCTTATACGGATTATGTATTTTTCCTTTTGCATCTAGAGCGTTCACTTTCAGCTGGTATGACCATTTCACTACGCATATTAATACCATATGACTGTCTTATTTTTGCATCTAGAGTGTTCTGAAACAACAATTTCATATCACATATTTCGGTCGAAAAAAACATGGAGAACAAATTTAGTAATAAAACTGAGGTCATGAAATCTCACAACTACACCCTTAGTAAAATATATAGAACAATCTAAAAAACCATCATAAGAATCTCAAGAACTTTTATTAAATCTATAAATCAAATATAAAGTTATGTGAAAACCCTAACTTGGCAAGCAAATAATTTTTCTCTCTCCTAAATATCTTGTCTAAGCTCTCTAAAAAGATCTCTCTCTTTTACAAAGACACTTGGCTCCTTATATAGGAGTTTACATAGTGGAGGACAGCTAATAAAGCCCCTTATTTCGGATCTGACACGCGTCAATATCGCATATGGATTTATCATTGACGCACGATTTTTTTACTGCCGCATAGATCTTCACACTTTAATCGTGATTAGGTGACGTCATCTGGTTCGTCATCTTGAATATGTTGTACGCGGTCATGTTCGCTTACTTCTTACGGAGTTACTTTGCATATAAGACAAGTGTGCGGTATTTTGTACCCACATTTTGCGTCTTCTCATATCGTTCTGTTGGTAAAGAGGGCGGTATGAGAAACTCTGATTTGTTTTGCCGCACTCATTCATCTTTTCGTATTCCTATCAGTTAATCTTTTTTCGAGTTCTCGGCATGGTGACCCACACTTGTTTTCTTCGCCACTCACTATCAGACACGTCTCTAATAACCGCCTCTTTTTATCCGTCCATTCTTAATTAATGCTGATGGGAAGGGATATCTCGGGAGCTGGTATAAAATCCTTTACTTACTGCTACACGTCTTCTTCTCTGCGACTTTCGTTCTTTGCTTCTGTTCATTACCTTCTTTCATCATTTTCTGCTTCGCGTTCTCTTTCATTATTTACCGCCATTCTTTCCTTCTTTTCTAACATGTAAGCTCTAATCTTTATCCTCGATCATCTTGATCTTTTTTGATTGATCTTCCCCTTACCGACATTCTCATTCTGAAAATGGTTCTAAAAGCCGGCTGGAAAAACCTCAAAGAATTCGACACGTTGAAGGATGAATTGGGTCTCAGGGGTTTCACATTATCGTTTCCTCATGGATCTAAACCTACTTCTGTAATCAGACACGAATGGTTTTCGCCTGATGACCAATGGGATAATGATATAATCATTGTTTCGCTTGGCCAGCTCTCTGCGGGTCTTCCTATTCTTCTTTACAATCCTCAAATTCCCTTGTTCTATGAGCTTTTATCTGATGTGAGATTTTCGCGTGGAATATTCCAATTGAGTGTGGTGGAATACGTCTGCCGTGCGGCAGGGTTGGGATCTGCTTATCCAGAAGATGTAAGAAACCCAAACTACGCACAAAAGGAAACTATCCTTGCGGAATATACGGTTAAGAATTTCTTCCTGAACTACGATGTTGTCATTATGAAGAATGAATCATTCCGTTGTGGTATCCATTTTGTGAGAAAAGACGGTTTAGCAGAAGACCAGAGAATCATGCGTGATGTTGATTTTCATGACTCTGCCAATAATACCGCCCGCAAATAAAAAGATACTCGTTGGGTGGAATATCATATTGTTATTGAAGGCTCCTACATTACTGGCAAAGGCGCCCATGGATCCGATCTTCCTCTTCTTGAGAAGTTTGCCCCTTACAAACCTTGGGAATTTGTACGACCCGAGGAAAAAATGTGGTACGCTTCTTTTTTTACTTTATTTTTTCTATCTTTTTTTCTTCTTTTGTTCTTTGCTTCCCTTATTATCTCTTGGCTTCAAGTGGCAAAGCAAAGAAAGAAGGTTAACCAAATTTGTCTCAAGCGTCACATTCATTCGCGCAATAATGAAGTAAGAAATACTCCAACTTGAATTTTAACAATATTGTTGCCTCTATTTCTTATTTCTCATTATGCGTGTAGGTGGAAGCTGGAGGCGCTAAGGGTTCTAAAAATAACTCTAAGGGTAAGGGTAAAAAGGCCGCCTCCAAGTCCACTTCCAAGAATCCTCCTAAGAAGCGAAAGGCGTCTTCTCCTTCTCCCTCAGACTCTCATTCTGGCGATGATGAAATTCCTTCTCTTGACGACCCCTCATTCACATCTTCTATGGGGCAGTTGTCCAGCATCTTCTCTGACTCTATGTCTGCTATTGGTGATGATGCGTTAACTCGCAAATGTGAGACTGTTGCAAAGATTTGTGATGCTCCCTCTTTGAGACATGAGTCCCTTCGAGGAGTTGCCTCTGCGCTGAGCCCAAGTTTTCAATTTGCATTTGGATCTTTGGTTAGTTTTCTTCTTGTACGTCAATCTTCACTATTACTGATTTTTTTATATGAATCTCAAGTCTTTTACTGATTTTTTCGCTTTCTCTTTATTAATGTAGTACGCTCGTATGTCTCATGATGTTACTTTTAATCTTCAAAGAAAGATTCGTGCTCTAGAAGCAGAAAATATTAAGCTCAAAGGCGATTATTCTTCTAGCTCTAGCCGCGTGACAGATCTCCACAATAGAAATGATCACCTCGTTGGCATGTACTTTACCCCCTTCTTTATTGTAACTTATCCGCGTCATTTTCGCTCTTATTTTAATTGTTTGTCCCTGCAGAGATCTACCACTTAACTGACGAGGCAATTCATTATCCCGTTGATGACGAGATTCTTCTAGAGCATCTTAATTCTTCCTTGAATAACCTCTCAGATGATAAATTAAGAACTTTAAATATGGAGGAACTCGGTTCGAAATACAAACTTCTTAACTGTGATCATAGGAGCGCGTTATCTGTTAGTAGTAGTTTTAGACGTCGTTTTTGTGAATTCAAGGAAAGGATTAAGGTTTTGGAAGTGAAAAATAATGCTCTTACTATAGAGAAGGATCGGGTTGCTCTCAATGGTGCGAAAGCTTTAAAGAAATTTCATGAGGTTAATCTCCAAGTTCAAGTGGAGAGAGATCTGGCTATAAGAGAAAAGAACGCACTGATTGAGCGAGAGAATATGATCCGTTCTCGACTTCTTACAGAAAATGATGTTGAATTTGAGTGGGCTGCTAGGGTTATTGATAATGCTAGGAACGATTTAGCTATAAATGTTAGCCTCGAGTCTGATCATGCCGAATTGGTTAGGTCTATTATTTCTGAAAAAGAAGGTTGCTTATAATTCTATACTATCTTCAATTCTGTGTTGATTTCTGTATTTTGTTCGCATATGGCTTTAATCTTTTTGTTTTCTTTTGTAGCTAATGAAAAGAAGCATCTTGAAGAGATTGAGAATTTGAAGACGGAGCTCTCCAACAGAAATGATAAATGCCGCAGACTTAAGAAAAAGTTAATTACTACTGTTTCCAACTTGACTAAGGATGCAGTCCGTATTCGTGATTCGGCCGTTAAGAAGAATACATTGGAGATCTGAATTGATATTAATATTCCCGTACTAGATTACAATTTCGCCGAAGTCTCAGATAATGAAGATGGCTCTGAAATCTATGACAGCGAAGCAGAGTATGAGGAATATGAAGAAACTGAAGATGAAGATAATGGTGATTCTGGAGCTGAAGAAAAAGGCGAAGATGATATGGGCGGGAAATAGCCGCATTTTCTGAAATCTATTTTGCTTTCTCCACTTGTAAAGTCCTACTATTTGTATTATGTTCTCCTTTTCCATCCTTTGTACATTAATTTCTTTGTGACTTTTGAGATTTGGATGTATATTCTTTTCTCCAATGTATAATCTTTTTTCTGCTTCTATTCTCGTATACTTTAATCCTGCACTTTGTCATTAATCGAAAGCAAAGTGTTCTTCCATAGATAATAGCATATAACTCATGCATCAATAATAATATATAATGTATAACATGTGCATAAATTTATCATATGGGGGCGAGTAGCACTCCTATATATGCTTGCATTACCATTATTGCCTTTGTTAGTCGTCACAATATGGTTGAGTTGTGCATATGTTGTTTAATATCATATATGTATTTATAAAGCTAGCATACACGCGCGGATCTATTACTTGCGGTATTTCATTATGCGGTAATCTATAATCTATGCATTCGCATACATCTATTCTGCAGCGAAATTATTTAATATCATATCTGAATTACCTCTCCTTTTGTTTTTCCTCATGAATGTATCTTTGTTTCCTGCCTCGGCTATATCTTGTGTTATTACTTTCGCGTCTTTACATCCTTTTTATCTTTATTTTATATGTGCGTTAATCTTTGAGTTCCTTTCTCTCCTGCAAAACAATATCAATCTTAATTTTGTTTTTCTCATGAGGTCTTATTGCGCCTCCCTACTTAGAGGTCTTATTTTGCCTAAATTTATTATTTGTTTTTGTGCGGCGAAATCGCAGGAAGTCTTTAGACTTTCATGTAATGATCCATTGATTTCGCCTTATCATCTCTTGTATTATTGCCTTCGTAGGATATATTGACGCGCAAATACGACAGGCCTATGCTCTCCTTTGAGTCATAGCCCCATGATATTTACGTCTTTTGACAAAATTTAGCTCCCTAATAGAGGGTGTCGTCCTTATATTCCCCCTAAATGCCCCTTCAATGAATCTTACCCCTACCGGGTTAGGGTAGGCTCTTCCCATCCAGTGATGCAACAATCAGTTGTTTTCGCGGCCTCTTATCCCTCTTCCGATATGGCTTGTGGTTTCGAGACCGCACCCTAAGTTGGGTTTCTTGAGGACCGAGTGCATCATAGTCAGGACTTGTCAAGAGCGTCCAGGTACACTCCAGACGCCCCAGGAACTATTGACTCAACCATGTACCTCGGCGCCCTGATCGATTTTCTGCACTCCTCAGTATAGAGCTTCTTACCTTAGTCTTTCGACTAAGGCGCTCTACTAGATGGGCTTTTATTTCACTCTAAATCTCCATGACTCGGGATCCAGGGTCGATGTAGCTTTCGCCTGAGTCATGCTTATTAGGGTTTCCCCAATTATGACGCGCGTTAGGTATTATTTTTGCCTCTTTCTATTATGCGAACTAGAGTGCACGCCACAACTGGATGCCTAGCCTCCATTGTTAGAGGTTTTACTTTTGATGCCTTTTTTATTAAGGTCTTATTTTTGCCTTTCTGTAATGTTTGATGTATATAAAGAAGAATATTTTGTTTTCATTCATATGCTTGATTAGTACAACTCTGATGTCTTCTTTCTTCATTTATTCGCTTATATAATAACTACCTTTCTTAAAAACCTTTATATATGAGATTACTTGTTTGCTTCTTTCATCTTTTGTGCTTTATTGAGTTCGCGTATATTCTCGAATATACTTGTTCGCATGCGGACTATCTCTTCTTTTGTGTTACTTTTGCCTCGCGGGCTATACTTCTTCAAATACACTTGATTCCAAATTTTTCCAACTTGTGCTTCTTCATTATTTTCCATCAATTCATACAGTCCATTTCCGATAGCTTTCTTAATGACAAATGGTCCAACCCATGCGTCCTTTGACTTTCCTTTTCCATTTTTCTGGAATGGTAGTTCTTGTCTCAAAACCATTTCTCCGTCCTGGAATTCGTTCTTATTGACACACTTGTTGTATTTATTTTCTTATGCGGAGGTTGTCGCCTTGACAAAAACCTTGTTTATTTATCTTTCTTTGTTCATAACATCTACCATTAATCTCTCACTTTGCTTGCCTTCTTGTATCTGCTTTTTCTAATCTCATTGCTTACCCGCGCGTTCTTCACATTTGTCAACATCAATCTCATGACAGGTTTTTCCTTCATTCGGATCTCCTCTTATTACTCCCACACCTAGAGGTAAGAGGTATTTAATGCACTGATGGAAAGTTGAGGCCACTCCCAGAATGCTATGCAACCATGTTCTGCCTATCAAGGCATTATATGGAGACTCTACATCAACTACGCAGAATACTATTTTGTGGTTATGCTCTTTAGAGGAATTCGTATCGTTATTTCTCCTTTTAGCTTATCGGCTGATCCATTGAAACCGTATATCTTGTAGGTTGGTGGGATGAGGTCCTCATCTCTACTGCCCATAGTCTTGTAAGTGTGATAAAACAGTATATCAACTGAGCTACCAGGATCTATTAGTATCCATGCGTCTGCATCATCATCTTCATATCCATCAGTTTTTGCTTTTGGGTTGATTTCCAGCTTGACCACTAATGGGATCTCATGCAGTTCTCACCTCCTAGTACTTATTCTGCGTTAAATGAAATTGGTTTCCTCTGCCAATCCTTCAATGGTGATATCTTTGCGAGGTTGAGTATCTCTTTTCCATCATTGTCTCTTGCGTAAACTCTACTTAAGACATTATCGTGAAAATCTTCTATGCTTCTAGATAAATGTATTATAGAGTTACAATATAAATTCTTTGCTTTCGCTCCCACTTGAATCAAGTATTTTTCCTTTACAGCTTCCATTCCTGACATCTGCCCTTCTGGTGGTGGTGGTAAATTATGTTGTTGTTGCGCTATAGGAAATGATTTAACTTCCCTTGATCTATCATTCTTAGTATGATTTTCTGTACATTTCTGCAGTTGCTTGCAGTGTGACCATGAAAATGATGATAAACACAAAATTCTCTACTTCTTCTTCCCGATGGTGGTTCATGACCCATATTTGGTGGTTCTGGTATGTCTACCATTAAGATCACCGCCTCCCATATTATGTTTATTGCAGTATTTAGATGCAGCATTTTTATTTTCTCTCATATTGTTTTATTTCCTCCTGGGCCTTGATTATATTTTCTTTTCTGTCCTCCATAGCCTTCCGCTTGATTATCAAGTCTTTGTATCATGTTATTGTTTGAGTTGTTATTTTATAGCCTCTCTCTATATTCTATGTCATACATCTTTTAATTCCTACTGCCCATGGCCATTAGCTTTTGCTGATCTTCCATCATCACCTTTTCTTGACTTCCTTGAGATGTGTTTGTGACTGTGTTTGTTATCTTAGGTAGTTTTCTTGCGTTCCCTGTTTTTGTGTTTGTATTCGCAACAGGGTAAGATTCCATTTCCTTCTACTTTTCTTCGAGAGCGACGTATTCTTCTTGATACTCGCGTAACTCCGTCATTGATATGGTATCTTTGATCCTGAATATCTGCGTGTACAACAAGTCTGTTGCAAAGAGTGCATTAATAAACGCTAGTATGAGATTCCTCTCATCTACTCTTCCAGCCATTTCACTACACATAGTCCCCCATCGCGTGGTTAAGTTTCGTAAGCCCTCACTGGTTATTCTTCGCAGGCTAAACACCTTCTCTATTCCTGGTCGTAACACGTTGTTACCGATGTACGCTCCCAAGAATATGGTATGTAGATGATTAAATGATCTGATTATTCCCATAGGTAGGCCTTCAAACCATTGCATAGCTTCTCCCATTAGACTAGACGAAAAATATTTACATAGGACTGCATCATTATCTTCCCACTGCAATAAAGATCTTGTGTATGCTTTTATGTGTTGCATTGCGCATGTGGTTCCATCCAAAATATTAGTGAATACTGGTAGAGTGCATTTAGTTGGCACTCCTGCCATTTGTATTTGTCTTGCGGATGGTGTTTTTCCTGCTTTTTCTATTGCTTTATCCAATTATCGCCTACCTCCATCTCTTCGCGTTGTTATCATCGCTATAATTTCTGCCAATTCTCTTAAGATTTGTTCATTCATGATTTGATCTGCATCTTGCTGCATTGGCGTTTTCAACCTTGCTTGTCTTACTCGGTTGTCATGCCTATTCTGATGCATTGCTTCTTGTATTTCTCGTTCCTCCGTCTCTTCCCTTCTTCTCCTTCGTATTTCCCTTTCATTTCTTTCATTTCATACATTGATCAGCGCGTCATTGCGCCTTTCATCTTCTTATACTTGGTTACGTTGATTTCGTAGCATTTGTCTTCCTTGTAATATCATTCTTCCTCGTTCTTCGTCAGTTTCACCATCCTGATCATAATGTGTGCAATGTTCTTCGCCTTGTTGCTCATGTCTATCACCTCTGCGGTTTCCTCGCATGCGATGTGTTTGTCCTTGTTGCACGTACCGATCATCATTTGGTTGTTGCTCTATGCGATTATCATCGCGTTGTCCTTGTATATTATCGCCTACCTGAATATCGTCAATGATATTGTTATCTAAAAGATGCTCTTGCCTGACATCCCTGCGGCTAGATCTGCTGCGTCATGACATGCTCCTGCTTGTTCTTGACCTTGAGCTTGCACGTGTTGTACTTCGGGACCTCTGCTCTTGTAATCTGATATTCTCTTCTTGTAACTCATTATTCTGACGCGTCAAATTCGCGCGTGCTTCTTTTTCTCTCCTTCTTTCTGCGATCAGTCTCTGTCGGAGCTCTTCTATAGTCATATTTTCTTCGTTTTCTGTTATTGGTCCTCCCTATCCAGTTCATTGCTCGTCTTCTTCTGTTGAATCTGTATTTGTAGTATGAACACTTACCGCATCATAGTTGATAGTGTTTTTTTGCACCGATTCACGTTGGATCTTAGTTTGGACTTGATTTCCTCGATTGTTTTCTTCTCCCATCCTTGATGATTCAGCAATTTCGCTTCTTGTTCTTCCTGCGATTCTTCTGCTCCTCCTAGTTGCTATCGCTTGTTCTGTTGTAGACTCTTGTCTCACCATCTATTTTTCCTAGAACAATATTTTCTCTTGATAAAGGAAAAAGTACTCTCTAAAGAACTGAAAACTTTACTAATGAAACTTGTTTTTTTGATATAGAAAATCTTGGTTGAATCTTTTAAATCTAATTTTCTAAAACTCTCAAAGATTGTTAATAGAGCGATGAAAAACTATGAAAAAGTTTAGGCTTGTTTTTAAAGAAATTCAACAACAGGGTATATCATTCCGAGCTGATTTCTAGCGCTAAAATATAGTTGCAAGAAATCTCACAACTACACCCTTAGTAAAATCTATAGAACAATCTAAGAAACCATCATAAGAATCTCAAGAACTTTTATTAAATCTTTGAATCAAATACAAAGTTATGTGAAAACCCTAACTTGGGAAGCAAATAATCTTTCTCTCTCCTAAATATCTTGTCTAAGCTCTATAAAAAGATCTCTCTCTTTTACAAAGACGCTTGGCTCCTTATATAGGAGTTTACATAGTGGAGGACAGCTAATAAAGCCCCTTATTTTGTATCTGACGCGCGTCAATATCGCATATGGATTTATCATTGACGCACGATTTCTTTATTGCCGCATAGATCTTCACAGTTTAATCGTGATTAGGTGACGTCATCTGGTTCGTCATCCTGAGTATGTTGTACGCGGTCATGTTCGCTTACTTCTTACGGAATTACTTCGCATATAAGACGATTGGGCGGTATTTTGTACCCACACAAACTTCAACCTATTGATTTATATGAGTAGTATTTCTCGGTCGAAAAAAACATGGAGAACAAATTTAGTTCCAAACGTTAACCTATTGATTTATATGAGTAGTATTTCTTCCCCTAAAGAAGAAATTTAGTTCCAAACTTCAACCTATTGATTTATAGGAGTATAAAATAGCCATTAGCTGCTTTCACCATAAAAAGGAGAGCTCGGTATCTAAGATTTTTTTATATTTGGTATCTCCTTTAACTTAATGGTTTAGTAATTAGTAATTATATTTCTTGATGTTAAGTATGATTCATGAATCGGTGGAATTGAAAGGATTATTAAATAAGAACGATTTTTTTAGGGACCATGTTTTTTTTCGGGATCATGATTTTATTTTGTGTAAGACATTTTGAAGTAAATTAAGCCACCCCTTATCCAAATATTTATTATGTTAATACCAAAATTATCCTACATGATTATTTTTTTATAATAATTAGCTAATGTAATTATTAGTTAGTATAATGATTAGTTGAATGATTAAGTTAAGTTAATTAGTGGTTAGTGAGGTTGGTTTTTTTTTAATAAAAAGAAGAATTATTGAGAGAGTAAAGAAGAAGAAGAAGAAGAAGAAGAAGAAGAAGAAGAAGAAGATGATGATGATGAAGAAGATGATGATGATGATGATGATGATGATGATGATGATGATGATGATGATGATGATGATGATGATGATGATGATGATGATGATGATGATGATGGAATTTTTTTTTTTTTTTTTTGAGATGGATGAGTTGAGTGATTAGAGTGATGATAGATCCTCCGAATCAGGACCATTATCTGCTAAAGTATTCGTTAATGTTGCTTGAATTGGCCAAAACTTTCCTAAAAAATAAAATTTTTTAAGTAGATTAATTCGGCTAGGTCAAACAAGTTCGGTTACAATATCTGAAGAACAAGTAGCCGAACTTATTCGGAAGTAGTTCGGTTAACGTTTCCGAAGACGCAGGTATCCGAAATCTTCTTTGATAGAGTTTTTGTTTTCTTCGGTTATCGAGTACTGAGACAGGTAGCCGAACTTTTATTCTAGAGTTTACAGACTAATGTTCGGTTTCCAACATAAATTTGCGACTAAACAGAACTCAACGCAAGAGTTCTTAGAGTGAAGTTCGGTTGGGAGAAAAAACTCTCGAATAAACCATACTCAACATATGTGTTTGCAAAGTGGAGTTCTGTTAGAATCTTTTTTTCCAAACCTAACTAACCGAGCTAAAAAAATTGGTTTTTAGAGAAAGGTTTGGTTAGCAAAAAAATTGTTTGCAAACCAACCGACCTCAACATTTGTTGTTCTATACAAGAGTTCGGTTAGGGGATAAAATTTTCCAACTAACCTAACCAACCGAACACAACATATTAGTTTTTAGAGAGGAGTTCGGTTAGCAAAAAGAATATTGCGAACCAACCGAACTTAGCATTTGTTGTTCTATACAAGAGTTCGGTTAGGGGAAAAAAATTTCCAACTAACCTAACCAACCGAACACAACATATTGGTTTTCAGAGAGGAGTTCGGTTATATTTTTTTTTTTTTTTTGGCGAACCAACCAAACTCAACATTTGTTGTTATATGCAAGAGTTCAGTTACGAAAAAGAAATCGTAATAGCCGAAGTGTTATTCATGTTCTTGGTTTCAGAATATCCGGTTAACAAACTAGGTTTTTTTATTAAACTATACATAACCGAACATGTCCATTCAAACCCAATTTTTATGATTTCTACGTGCTTTCAATCAAAAGTGAATTAAAAGTGATGGGTTTCTTAATCGAACAAGGAATGTCATGGAAATAGGGCAGAAAAAGAGAAGAATTTTTTTTTTCAAAACTAAAATTTTTCCAATGCCTCTCCTCTCCATCACTATTTGTTTTAAATTTTTGTGAATGATTCAAAATAAAATAAAAAAGCATCATCCCAAAAACTCGTTCTTGAATAAAGAAAATTAGGCTAAGGCCCAAAAAAAAATATTCTTCTTATTGGTAGGCCCAAAATATTTTTCAGCTACCGCGGCACCCATAATTATTCAAAATTATAAAAAGAGAGTAACAAGACAAAGTTACCCTTAATATACTTGCTTGTAAAAGGAAGAAATTTTGGATTTTCTATCTGCTCAATAAAGAGTCTGCATAACAGGGTATGCGTACTATTTTTTCAAGGGTATAATTGGCATGCAAACTTGAATATAACACATCTAAAAAACCGTGCCTTGAAATTTCACAAATTTTATCTCGTTAGAAATCTTTTAAAGAGCTCTACAAAACGAGCACAAACAACAATATCATATTTTAATTTTTTACGAAAAAATCGGAAATGATTATCATTTTAGAGAGAAATTCAGAAAACTGGATACATTGCATTATGCAGCCACCATAAATGATGCATAACATATTATGCAGACACCACAAAGGATGCATAACAATTTATGCAACCATATTTTGGTTTATGCATCCACTAGTTAGGTTATGCAACCACTAAAACGATGTATATGCCTAATAAATAACATTCTAACAAAGAAAATGATGCACACATTATGCGGTCAAAACAAAAGATGCATAACGCATTGTGCAACCAAATTTTGGTTCATACATCCACTAATTTGATTATGCACCACTAAAAACACGTATAAATCTAAAAATTAACATTTCTACATAAAAAAAAAAGAATTACAAATTATGCGGTCATTTTTTCGATTGTGTAATAGGTAATGCCGTAATTTTTATAGCTGCATAATAGGTTATGCAACTATTTTTCTTTTGTTGATTTAAGTGTTAACTAGCATAAATGAATTATGCAGCTATCTTTTCTGATGCATAATAGCTTATCCATCTATTTTCTCTGGTGCATAACAAATAATGCGTCCATTATTATTGCTGCATAATAGATTATGCAGTCATTTTCCTATTTCAGCGTTAACAAAAAAGTGGTTGCATAACATTATGTAACCATTTTTCAAAAGCATAACAGGTTATGCAAGCACTTTAAATTATCGCATACCGTATTATGCGATCATTTTTAGGTTGCATTACTTGTTATGTTTAAAAGATTATGAAGCAATTTTTTTTATTTTTAGTGCTGACAAAACAACAGTTGCATAAGTACGCTATGCAGTCAATAAAATAACTGCATAATAGGTCATACACCCATGTTTGTAGCTGTCTAACGAGTTATGCAACCTTCTTTTGGTTGATTTAGAAAAAGTTAATGCATAATGGATTATGCATCCATTTTCTCAGATGCATAACAGGTTATGCACCAACTTTCTCCGATGCATAATAGATTATGCATCAATTTTTATAGGTGCATAACAGATCATGCAGTCACTTTTTATATCAGTGGCAACAAAAATGTGACTGTATAATGCGTTATGCAACCTTTTTTTTGAATGAATGACAGGTTACGCAGACATTTTTGTAGTTGCATAGCAAATTATGCAGACACTACAAAAATATTGACTCGCAAAAGTACTTTAAATGCAAAAAATGACAAGTCTTGCAATTACAATATGGTCATCGACAACACAATAATATATCAAATGCAAAAAAAATTTATTTGACGTTCTTTGGAGGACTTTTTATATCTCATTACTGTCATGGTTGGGATCGTTTGGATTAACCGTATTGTCATCTCTTTTCAAGTGTGCCTCCCTATGTTCTCTTTCCACTTGATCCCCTACAACGACAACACAACACTGGGTCATAAAACGACGTATAAGAAAATATGAAACAAATTAAAGAGACAATCAAAGGCATGATCAACAACCGTTAGAGTGTCACTACCAGCCACCATTATAGTCTGCAGGAAAAAAATTCAATTCTCAATCTGCACTCAACCTTGAATTTAACAATTGCACTAAACTAAAAATTTGCATTTGTTGTACGAGGTAATAACAGAGGTCCCTCAATCTCCTTACAGTCTAACATCATAAGCAAATATACAAACAATGGCATGGAGAAGATAGACAGTACCTTGAAGCCTGTCAATTCACAACAAATAATGCAATAATAAACAATAATGAGGTAGGAATTGGATGAAACAATACCAGCTTTTCATTTCTCGCCTTCCTAAGCACTTTCTGTCTTCCTAACCTTTTAACCGTTGTTATAAGAAACATCACGCTCTCATCCTAATGGTTGGTATCTTCACTCTCTTTATAACAAATTCAAGCTCACGTAAAACTATTGTCACGTCTACCAAAATTGATCAAAATTAACACATAATTCCAATTTTTTTTGACTTCACCAGTAAACCTTCATTCAAACCCATTTCTAAAGTTGCATTACTAAGAAGAGCAAGCCAGTTAAATGCCCCAAACCCCTAAATTTGGAATTCCCAAATACAAGATAAAAACACAAATCCAAACTCTAAAGTAAAAATTGATATATTACCATGTAATAATCTATATCATTATGTTTGTAGATTCCTTAGGAAGAGAGGATCTTCATACAAAACGAGAGAAAAATGGTTATGATATGTACACGGTAGAGAATATACAGGGTACAGATAGAGGTAGGTTGTAGAGACTAGTTCCTAGAAGTAGAACACAATTTTCCACAATGATATCACCGAGTCCTTTCATTAGGGAAAGGACCCCTATTTATAGTTATTTCCTCAAATGGAAATGTTAGGTGTGTGTCCTTTCCTATTTCCCTTATCTTGTTATTTGTCTCTTTGACCGTACACCTGTACCTTAAATCCTTCTAGAAGACATGTCTTGTCTTAGTAGCACCCCCTTTGGGAATAAGGGGAGAACTGGGTGCCCCCTTATTAGGTGAGGTGCTACTTCGTCCCTTCTTTTGGATATGGGGAAGCCACACTTCTTCCTTAGTATTTTTCGGGTATCTACATTAAGTCCCCTGGCTGTTTGAGCGAGGTGTTAGCCTCCTCAACAGTCTATTGCAACTCTCAAGCGACCTTTCTTGAGCTTCGGCTTCTGAAAGGATGCCTCCTATTAAGACGTCAAACGGTATTGGCTCACCGTCTATTCGAGATATCCTTCGGAGCGAGATGTCCTCTTTATGGAGTTGCCCTTCTTCGGACGCCTGTACTCTCTTTCAAAGACTTCCTCCGCTTTCTACAATTCCAGAGGCTTGCTCCTTGCAATTCCCCTTTTCCTTGTGTTTCTTAGGACTTGATCCTGGTGAGTCCCCTTGTTATTATCAATTCTTGAGGGACTTGACCCTTTACAAGTTCCCTTGTCTCCGTATTTTAACCTCATTCTATTCTTTCATCCATACGTTCCTGGGGACTTCCATTCTCCGGGCGCCTGTACTCTCCTTTGTAGGCCTTCTCTGCTTTCTTCATTTCCAGAGGCTTGCTCCTTGCAAGTCCCCTTGTCCTTGTGTTTCTTAGGACTTGCCCCTAGAAAGTCCCCTTGTTATTATCAATTCTTGAGGGACTTGCTTCCTTGCAAGTCCCCTTGCTTCCATGTGGCCTCGCTCTATTTTTTTCCATTCATACATTTTCCTGATAATTCCGTAGTGGCACGTGTTATTATCGTGGCACGTGGGATAGGTGAAGTGGTTATATCTTATGGTTACTTGCTAGGGCTAGCGTCCTTTCGGATTCTGTCATGTCGTTTCAATTACCCTTGATCGTGTCTTTTTACCATCTATAAATACTGGCTTCATATATATATATATATATATATTTTTTTTACCTCCCATAATTCTTTCCAAAACACTCCCCCTCTTTATTCTTTATTCTTATCACACCCTTTCTTTCAAGCAACATTAAGCATTCTTCCTCCCTTCGTCCTTTATCACATCCTTCCTTCTGGTCGGAATTAAATACACAATGAGTGAGTACGAGAGTTCAACGGCTGAGAGCTCTTCTGGTAATAGCGACTCTTCTGGCGAGGAGGAGGAGGTGCCTCATCTTCTTCCCCGTTTTACCCGAGGAAGAGAGGGTCTTTCCCTGGCGGGTAAGAGCTCAGCGACCCTCTTATCTAGTCAAAGTTCTTCCGAGAAACTCAGGCGGGTGGCCACCCCAGGTGTGTCTGTCGCCTCACTCTTGGACGATAGATTCCTTCGACAGGTTAGCGAGCCGTCCGCCTTTGATCCTCCAGTGATAAACGAAGAAACCAGTGATTGTCTTTTGGAGGAGGAAATCGAGCATCCGCCTCTTCTTCCCATCACTTCCCTCTGTCGGGTTCGTCTCAATCGTGGCGATTTCGTACTCCCGAAGATATAATTTTTTTCCAGAGCGACTCCTTGTCCAGAGTGGCAGCCATGGATCGAGTACATGCTTTAGATCCCCTATTGTAGAGATGTAATTGTCAAGTTGGGGTTGATGGGGGCTCTCTCTTCGTCACGCTACAGGCATCTTACCAGGAACAATCGGGATATGATTCGCCTATCTCTTAGATGGGTCCCTTTGGTCCACACATGCCTCCTTGCTTGGGGAGAAGCATCGCCCACATTGGAAGACGTGGTGTCACTGACTGGCCTTCCCCTCTATGGGAGTCACGACTTCAAAGAGGCGTCGAGTAGTTTGTCTGATGATGACGAATCCGTACTGGATTTTTTGAAGCAGGCACGTACAGAGTCAAGGAAGTTAGTTGCCAAAACGAGTGTTCCTTATGGAACGCAGAAAAGTGCCAGAGGAACAACGTCAAGGAAGGGGAAGGAGGCAGCTTCTACAGAGGAGTTTATCGCCCATACAATCCCCAAGGGGTCTGCCAAACGGGCTACCTTGAACTTGTGGGTAAAAATGTGGGCGCCCAAGTTGACGGACGGGTCTGGCTGGGAGCCCCCTTCTCCTCCTGCCGGATCTACCGAGTGGCATGAGTTGGACGCTTTCTTATCTTATTTTCTCTCTCACGAAGTCTTTGAGCATTCTCCGACAAACGCCGTGAGGGATCAGTCGATGATCATGGCGATACTCATGTCGCTTGTTGTCTCATTCCCTTTGGCACCCATGTTTCTAGGCGGGCTATACCATCATTTGGACTTGCTGGTAGGTGATATTCAAAGGGCTAACAACTCCTCCTTCACAGTCGAAACATTTATTCCTGCCAACTTCATGCAGATGTGGGCATGGGAGTATTACCGCCGTTATAGGCCAGAAACGAAGGTTCTGGGACTTACCGTGAGCGGGTCGTGACCGCGGAGGATGGCACAAAAAGCGCTATCACTTACCCTGTTTCCTTCCCTCGAACAGATCTTTACGAGAAGGCTGTTGCCAAACCAACTGTTCGTTTGGCACCTCTACTAGATGATATCAACGAGTTCACTTTTCGCCCGTATGACGATGGTGCATGTGGAGAAGCCTCCCATCGGTTTGTGTCGCTCTTCCCGGATGATTTTGTGGATGTCGCCTTAGACACTCCTACTTTGGACGCATGCAATTTTGTGGCCGTCGTGACGCCAGGTTATCTTCCAGGTTTTTACAAGGGCAGGTTTTATGCTGAGGCTTATAATTTGAATCGCATTGCTCGTCAGGCGGGTTTCGACCAAGGGACTGGTTCTTACCTTTCGCCTTCATTTTCTTCGGACCCTCGGATGGTAGAGGAGAGCTTTATGCGTTTTGTCTTTCAGGGTGAAAAGCCTCGCTTCTGTCGCCCGCTTTTCAACCCTCTAAAAGTCCCACAGCTTGACCGGGATTTGAAAGTTACGCATAAATGGTTTTTATATTGGGTGAATGAAATGAAAGATGTATATCATGCCTTGTCGGTTAATAGCGTGATGGCTCCCCCGCCCAACGTGCCAGAAATCTATCGCCTGGAGCGCACTAGGATACCCTCAGATATCATGCGTTCTCATGGATTGGCTTCTGGCGCTAAGAGCAGGCGTGCCGCGGCTCCCCCGTCTCGGGGAAAAGAGAAAAGGAAGCCGCCCTCCTCGTCGAAGATTAGAAACGTCGTCCGTAACCTTTGCGGGACTGTTCCTCAGGAGATTGAGGTAATTTTGCATTTCTTCTCCTTTATTGTTTTCTTGGTGACCTTCCTTGGGAACTTATTACTTTATCTTTTAGTCGGATCCCCCTCCGCATGGTCCATTACAATACTTTGCTCATGAATGGCTTAATATGGACGTGAAGGATCTTCCACCGAGGTTTGCCAAGATGCAGGCGCGCCGTGATGCTGGCATAGTTCCTGTTCCGCGGTTTCCTCGATCTCCCCGACTATCATTTTCAGACAGAGCTGCTGCTTTGCTCAGAGGGCGATCATCAAGGGATCATCCCCATCAGTCTATTGGTGCTAGTTCTAGCTCTGTACCTGGTCTTGGTGTTTTACCGAATCATCCGGTGATGTCACAACAAGAATCATCAGGTACTTCGTTTGTCATATTGACACGTGTCCATTCATTGTCTTTCCTTTATTAAATGACATGTTGCCTCATATATATACATATATAAGGGGGGGAGTATAGGGAGAGGTATCGTTCTCTTTCTCTCTCTGGAATTTCTCTCATACCTCTTTCTTGGACTCTTTAGGGCAACGAGACAGGCAGCCTCTTGACTCGGGTACTTCGGTTGGGAGTTCCTCTTCCTCTGTTCCTTTTACTAGTCGCCCAGACGTTGTGACTTCTTCCTTTGTGAGTCACCATTTTTTTTTGACTCGCCTCTCTCTGATAATCACTTCTAGGTTATGGGTAAACAAGATCGTTCAGAAACTAGGGATGGTCGTGACAAAATAAAAAGGACCAAAACTCTGAGCGATCATGGTCGTCAGGCTCCAGCTTCCGAGCAGATTGTTCAACCCAATCTGTTAACTAGTGATGGGCGTAAGGATCCGCCTGCTTTCCTTCTTTCAAACAAACCCATGGAGCAACGGAAGATCCGTGATGGGGAAGGTTATGTCTCGGTCTTTGGGTTTTGGTGCCTCCCCGCTACGAGTCGCTATATACTGTAGCGGTGCAAAGATGGCCATATTGCCTCTCGATGCGGTTTTCCCAATGCTAACGTTCTTGTGTGTCATACCTTGAACGTCTTGGATGTGTTGAGCGAGATGGTGGAAGCTGGTGACCACCCCTCTGGTACGTAATTGCAGAGCTGGCGTCGAATCATTGATGATGCTGTCAACATGCGCTTTAACATTGGATGGCTAGAAGCCCTCCGGCAGAGGCAGGCGAAGGCGAATGCTCGTCGGAATCAACTTCCAGTCATCGTCTCTGGTCTCGAGGAAAGAGTTTCCTCTGATCAGGCTAGCTTGCAGACTTTGTGAGAGACTCAGCAGCGTCTGATTAAAGAGATAAGTGAGGTTGTTGACCAGATTGCTCAGGCCAAGAAGACGCTAGCTAGAGGAGGATGAGTGGTTGTTGGGATGCCAAGGCAGAAATGGCGGAGCAAAACGAGTCGTGAGCGCCTTGAAGATCTGGGGGCTTTATTGTTAATTTCCTCTTATTATTATTTTTATGTTGGGTTATGACTTTATTTCTTATTAATTTCCTCTTTTCTTCTTCTCTCTCTTCTTTTTTTTTTTTTTTTTTTTTTTTTTTTTTGACTGGACATCTTATTGTTGAGTTATGACTTTATTTGGATAACGCTCGTGCCTCGAGGCAGGGGCCTTTAAATATGATAGCTTATTGAGTCATCTTTATGTGTTTCGAGCGACTAATGGCTAGCTACTATAGCTTGGTAGTGGAAGTATCTTTATTGAGGCGACTTCTGGATGTTCACCCCATTGTATGTAATTACCTTGAGCAGGGGCATGCAGATTCGCATGGAATGCTGATGGATGCGGAATCTCACATGGAAAAACTTAGGCATACCGGTAATAGGGTGCTTGTGGGCTTATCAGTCAGTCGTTCTGAGCTAAAAAGCCGCCGGGTAGCTTTTAGTCTAGATTTGACACATGTTTCAGCTTCTTGTCGTGTTATTGACGTGGCTCTTGCTCAGGCCTTGGCTGAGCTCATTACTCATACACATGTTGAAAATTCTTAGGCATGTGGCTTTAGGTAGATGTGTGTATATATGTGTCGTGTTCAGTTGTTTTCATTCTCTCTTGAGTTATTCTTTTCTCTCTCTCTCCCCCCCTTTTTTTTTGTCGTTCTTCTTGATGTCTGCTGCTCGCCATGTTAAAGAATGGGTTATGGCATTGGCTGCCATACCTCAGCACCCTTTGAAGGAAGTTTATGAGCAGGAGATTCAACGTTTGATTGGAATCAAAGAGGAATGTGTACAAGAGTTACAAATATGTGGGAAAGCCTTGGGTGAGGCACGTTTAGATTGGTCGGAATGTGCCGATACTTACTACATGGCAGAGAAAGTGATTATCTCACAAGTCACCTTGAGTAAAGTGGAGCGTCGTTTTAAGCAAGCTGGGATTGCCCGCACGAATGCACACGGCTGGGCACAGCTGGAGCTTGGGGTAGTTTATCTATAGTGGAGGAGGAGATTGCAAAGTATCAGGCCTTGTTAGCTGGTTTGCGAGATTGACTGCTAGTGGGCCCCCCACCTTTTTAAATAGTCTTAGGTGTGATGCTTCTTGTCAATTCATTTTGCTTTCAAACCCTTCTTTAGATTAGTTGTGATGACTCGAGAAGATTTGTTGTTGGAGGTTGGGCGCCTTGAGCGTATGGCTAAGGCAGCACGTGTAATGTTTGAACAATTTGTAGAAGAGAACAGACTTTACTCTCGTCTCTTGGCGGGGTTTGAGCGAGAGTTGCAAGAGGCTATTGTCAATGTCGTTCCGGCGGCACTTTCTCTTTTAGAGTGGCGACAGTTGTGTTTTGATCGGATGAACAATAGTTATAATGATTATGTATGTGTGCATGTGCTTACTGGCATTTTAGGAAGTGCTGTTAGTGATGCTCAGTCTCTTCTGAATGTAACCTCTTAGGCGACTCTATCATTTGTAAATCTGTCATTTGATGTTAATGTTTTGAAAGATGTTCTCCTCCCATCTTTTTTTTTTTTTACAAATTTTTATGAATGGAACTGTTATCAAGGGCGTCTGTGCCGTTAGGGATGCCAGGGTTGTTCCTTATCGTGGGAGGAAAATGTGCTCTCCCCGTCTCTTTTTTTTTTTAATGAATGGAACTGGTATCAAGGGCGCCTGTGTCGTTAGGGATGCCAGGGATGTTATCGTGAGGGGAAAAAAATGTGCTCTCCCCTCTTTGTTTTTACAAACATTATAAATTTCAACTGCTATCAAGGGCGCCCGTGTCATTGGTGACGCCCGGGCCATTCCTTAAGGTGAGGGGGAAAATGTGCTCTCCCCGTCTCTTTTTCTTTTATGAATGGAACTGGTATCAAGGGCGCCTGTGCCGTTAGGGATGCCAGGGCCGTTCCTCATCGTGAGGAAAAATGTGCTCGCCCCTCTTTGTTTTTTTACAAACATTATAAATTTCAACTGCTATCAAGGGCGCCTGTGTCATTGGTGACGCCCGGGCCATTCCTTAAGGTGAGGGGAAAATGTGCTCTCCCCGTTTTTTTTTTTATGAATGGAACTGGTATCAAGGGCGCCTGTGCCGTTAGGGATGCCAGGGCTGTTCCTTATCGCGAGGAAAAATGTGCTCTCCCCTCTTTTTTTTTTCTTTTTTTTTTACAAACTTCATAAATTTCAAATGTTATCAAGGGCGCCTGTGCCGTTAGGGATGCCAGGGCCGTTCCTTATCGTGAGGAAAAATGTGCTCCCCTCTCCCTCTTTTTTTTTTTTTTTTGTTATCCGGGACGCCCGAGACACTCATGTCCCAAAGAGTGGGTGCATAGAGGATTTAGACACTCATGTCTCAGAGAGTGGGTGCATGGAGGATTTAGACACTCATGTCCCAAAGAGTGGGTGCATGGAGGATTTAGACACTCATGTCCCAAAGAGTGGGTGCATGGAGGATTTAGACACTCATGCCCCAAAGAGTGGGTGCATAGAGGATTTAGACACTCATGTCCCAAAGAGTGGGTGCATGGAGGATTTAGACACTCATGTCCCAAAGAGTGGGTGCATGGAGGATTTAGACACTCATGTCCCAAAGAGTGGGTGCATTAAGGATTTAGAAACTCATGTCCCAAAGAGTGGGTGCATAGAGGATTTTTTTAGTACATACTGAAGGGTCGAAACACGCCTTATTCATATAGCTGGTTGATTACATGTAGAAGGTTTTTAGCCACTTACCATTGATTTTGTCATTGGGTTTCCCATTTATAGGCGTACCGTCTGCGTGCTCAATCCTGTAGTAGCCACTGTCCGCCGCTTCGATAACTCTAAATGGGCCTTCCCAGTTGGGTGCAAATTTTCCGGTACTCTTATTGCGAGGGACATGATATGAAATAGCAAGGACCAGGTCACCTACACTAAAGATCCTTGGTTTAACCTTTTGATTGTAAGCTCGTGCCATTCGTGCACGGTATCTCTCAGCATGGGCGTGTGCAATATCTCGTTTTTCTTCAATCGTGTCCAATACTTGGAATCGTTTGCTATCCTCGGGTTGAAGGCCGCTTGCTGCGATGACTCGGGCGGATGCAATGACAATTTCTGCTGGTAGAATAGCGTCTTCTCCATAGACTAGGGTGTATGGTGTGGCTCGTGTAGATGATCTTTTGCGGTTCGATACGCCCAGAGTGCCATGTGTAATTCTTCATGCCATAGTCTCTTATTATCATATAGGCTTCGGCTAAGAATTCGAAGCAAGATTTTGTTGGTAGCCTCGGATTGCCCGTTCCCTTTTGGGTAGTAAGGAGTAGACGTATTGCGCTTGATATGAAAGGATGCTAGTAAGTCTTTGATGTCACTATTAACGAAGGGCGTACCATTGTCGGACACAATGCACATAGGTATTCCAAAACGTGTGATGATGTGCTCTTTAATGAAGGCAGCGATGGTGGCACCGGTCGTGTTTTTCAACGGGATCGCCTCTACCCACTTAGTGAAACACTCCATAGCTGTTATGATGTATTCGTGTTGCTTAGAGGACTTCGGTGTGATGGGTCCAATGATGTCCAACCCCCAAGTATGGAAGGGATAGGGAGTAGCCACGTTGTGCAGCGTGGTATGCGGGGCGTGTATCAGGTTTCCATGAATTTGGCATTGTTCACATTTCCGGACATACTCAGCTGTGTCACTTTCAATTGTAGGCCAGTAATAGCATGCTTCATAAATTTGCACAAACAACCTAGCTTTCCCTTGATGCTCTCCATCATGAGTTAGGTCCATAACTGTGAGAGTCTTCGCCTTGTCGAGGCATTTCAGGGTTTGTTGGTTGAAGCTTCTTCGAAATAGCTTTTGATCGAGGACAAAGTATCTTCTCGATTTCTTGACTAAACGGAGGGCAGTCTTTTTATCACTTGTTAATGTACCATTTGTTAGATAGGCGATGTAGGGTTCTCGCCAACCTACTGCGTCCTCTTCGGAAATGCAAATTTCTGCTTCTTGTGGAGCACCTTGGCAAATCGAATAATTGTCTTGAAGCACCTTAGACTGCTCTGCCATGTCTGGCCAGTAAAATCCTTCTCGTTGAATTCGGCGATGCAGCATGATAGATGCGGCGTGGCCACAAGTTTGAGATTGTATTTCTTCTATCTTTTCTTTGATCTCGGTTGGTCCAAGACATCTGCATAGTCCGCCACCCGTTGTGATAAAATACAAATCTCCTTCAAGAAGAGTATAATTTTTTAACATTTTCCATGAAAGTCGCCTTTCTACTGGAAGTCGCTTGAGATCTGCTATTATTACGCGTCGTCAGTCTACTTCTTTGTCTAAGGCTCTTTCCTCTAAGGCCATAGGGGAGGTTTTCCTGATAATGGTGATTACTTCTTTGTCTCCTCGTAGCATTTGTAGTTTTGACGCCATGGTTGCCAGTGCGTCTGCGTGTTTGTTCACTAGACGTCACATGTGCTCTATAGTAATGTGGTCGAAGCGTCGCATTAGCCTTTGGGCCTTGTCTCGAAAAATAGCCAGTGTTGGTTCCTTCACATGGAAATCGCCTTCCATTTGATTGACAAGGAGTCGCGAGTCTCCCATGACTTCTAAGTCATAAATGCCCATTTCTAGCGCCATCTGCATCCCTATGAGGAAGCTATCATATTCTTCTACGTTATTGGTAAAAGGGTAATCAAGTTTGTAGGCATATGGTCTTAGTTCGCCTTCTGGTGATTCGAAAACGATACCTGCACCTCCGTGACTTCCATATGAGGAACCATCAAACGACATCTTCCATTTTCGGGATGGCACTTCTTCTGCTATAGCGATTTTACCAGGGAGGTCGGTGTGTATATCAGAGGTATCAGATCCTGGGAATGCCGCCATAAGGTCTGCGATCACTTGTCCCCGAACCCCTTGAGGTCGTACTGGCGTGAAATCAAATTCTAACAGCTGCATTGACCAGCGCGCCAGCTTACCTGCCTGAATAAGCTTGGTGGTTAGATAGACAATTGGGTTGGTTGCTGCTACCACATAGCATTTATGTTTTAGTAGGTAATGACGTATCTTTTATGCCGCCAGAATTAATGGTAGGCAAGCTTTCTCAGTGGGCGTGTACCGAAGCTCAGCATCTTTCAGGGTTTTGCTGAGATAGTAAATGGGAATAAGGTTGGCTCCGCCCATGTCTTGAGCGACCAACAATCCAATTGCAGTTGCTGTATGCGCGAGGTATAGGTACAAAGGCTCGCCTTTTATGGGTGGGCGTAAGACGTGCGGGTGGGTGAGCCATTTTTTTATCGTGTCAAAGGCTTCTTGTTTCTCTTCCCCTCACATGAACTTCGCGTCTTTTTTGAGCATCGGGAAGAAGTGGTTCAAGGTTTGTGCTAATCCTGGGATGAAGCGTCTTACATAAGAAACCTTACCTATCAGCCTTTGAAGTTCTTGTTTGATTTTCGGTGGCGGCATCGATATGATGGCTTCGGCTTTAACAGTATCAACTTCGATCCCTTCGCTAGTGACTCAATACCCTAAAAATTTCTCCTTGGTGACTCCAAACACACATTTGGACGGATTCATTTTTAAATTGAAATTTCGACATCGCTAAAGGACTCGACGAAGATGCGAGGAGAATTCTTCTCGCTTCTTTGCTTTAATCACATTTGGACGGATTCAATTTCATCCACATAAATGTCGACAATTTCATGATTCATATCGTGGAAGATGGAAGTCATAGCCCGTTGATAAGTCGCCCCAGCGTTCTTTAATCCAAAGGGCATGTCGACATAATAAAAGTTTCCTATGGGTGTGGAAAACGCCGTCTTGGCTGCGTCGCTTTCTTTTATCCTGACTTGGTTGTAACCACTATGCCCGTCCATGAATGCATACATATCATACCCACACATTGCGTCCACTGTCATGTCGATGTTGGGGAGAGGGAATTCATCTTTGTGGCAAGCGCGATTCAGATCTCGGAAATCCACGCAATATCGAATGGTTCCGTTCTTTATTTCTATAGGTACAATGTTCGCAAGCTATGTTGGGTAATGTATGGGCTTAATATACCCTTCTTCTAGTAGCTTCGTCACTTCTGCTTTTATCTGTGCTTCAGTTTTGTAGTGGAATTGGCGTCGGGGTTGCCTTATGGGTTTACTGCTTGGGTCGACTTTTAGTTCGTGGCATACCAAGGAGGGGTTTAATCCTGGCATATCCTCATAAGACCAAGCGAAAACGTCCTTGTACTCTTTTAGTAATTCGTGTAACTCACGGCTTTCTTCTTCTGTCAGGGTTGCCCCGAGTTCAATCCATTTTGGGTCTTCCTCGGCCCCAAATTGACCTTTTGCGTTGCTTCATCATGTTTGGGCGGCGCGTTCTTCTTCATTCTTTCCCAGGCATGCGGGGCGTCCTCAACTTTCAGAGTCTCTATCGCTTCTGCAATGTTGACTTCTGTTGTCGAGGCTTCCCCGGCTAATTGCTATAAGCGGTACACCTGTCGCCCATCCGGGCGAGACACCTTTCGGAAGCACCGCTTGTCTTCTTCAACATAGTCTTTATTTCGTCCCAGACTAGTGCTTCCTTGTTGGTAGGTCGTCTCCCAGTCCTGTAGGATCACAATATCGCAACAGACAAGACTCGCGGGATAAGTAAACAACGGTGTCGCGAAGGAGTCGCAGGAGTTAAAAATAAACGACGCAATGAATAAACGACAGGTAAAACAATTGGAAGACATGAGATCTGGCGAAGGCTAAGAAGTGTCGCGAGAACGAATGTCTGTGCATCTGCGACACTTCGCGGGATATTCCCGAAAATAAAGGATAGCTTAGCTGTCTACCACTATGTATTACCCTATATAAAGGGCTGAGTGAATCTGTGAGAAGGGGGAGATCTTTTGGGGAATTGTTGGGCAAGTCATTAGGAGAGAGAAAGTTTAAGAGTGTTTTAATTTCTAAGTGTAATTCTATTTTCTTGTGTAAACAATTCATGGATTCAATCAATAAATATTCTTGATCTTACATCTTTCAATGGACTAATTAAGCAAAATCGAGTAAGGGGTGTAGTGTGGGAAAACCTGCTACTACATATGCGCTAGAAACAGGGACGAGCAGTGATTGACGTAGAAATTGGAAAGAATTTGGATTAACAGAGAAGAGATTTGGAAAAGATACTCAAGAATTCATTGAAAAAGAAAAATGGTTAGAAGAAGAAATGTACGAGAGCAACCAACGATTGTAAGAAGAAGTGGGAGACTTGTTTGGAGAAAGGAGGAATGAAACAGGAGAATCGTCAAGGATGAAATGAGAAACGATGGAGAAGATCAAAACCAGCCACCGACTTCCCCGAGAGCAAACGCGCGGCTGTGGATTATGATAGAGTGAGTGTACATACTTGGAGATCGATTCTGAAGACGAGAGGGAAGAGGAGCAGCAGCTGGTGAACAATGGACAAGGAGGAGGCGAGCAAGGGATGAATGGAGAAATGAATCCAGGATACGAAAAAATGGCAGCATTAGAAACTTTGAGACAAACAATACACGAAGAGAGACGGCTAGAGGCAGAGGAACGAGCAAACTTGACAAGACAGAATCATGAATTGAGGATGGAAAATATGAGGTTGCAAAATAGGAGATCTAGAAGTAGCGAGAGATCAAATTCAAGATCGAATAGGGAAGAAAGAAGGAGAGCTTTACCAACAGAAAGTACAGAGGAAGAAACACAAAATCCGAGTACAGAGCATGGCGAGAGAAGAGGGGAAATAGAAGATCGTTATATTCCTCAGCCCGAAAATCTTCAAAATGAGCGGAATATGGAAAATCAAGGAAACATGCAACTCCAAGGGCCGAATGACCCATTGCTTTGAAGGAGAATAATCTTGCATGGGAGAGAAGAATTGAGAAGAAACCGAGAGATCGAGGATGACATTGAGAGACATTACATTGAACAAACGCGGCTAGCTCGCGAGAGAGAAAGAATAAGAGCAGAAATGGAAAATCAAGAGATGGAAGAGGCAATCCGGCAGAATAACCATGACAACCGCGAGAGAAGAAGGGAACAAAATCGTACCAATAGAAATATTAATGAAGAATATGAGAGGGTGCGATGATGAGAGCCGAGAGGCAACCAAGAAGAGAGAACAACCGATACAATGACGTGCGAATTGACGAAAGAAACGAAGAAGAGCGTCGCGGGAAAGAAGAGGAGAAAATAACGAGCAGGAAGGTCAAAATAGACACGAGCGAAGAAGAGAGAAGCGAGCTAAAAAGACCAATAGAATCAAATTACGAGGCAAATGAACAAATCTTAAGAGAACTGGGCTGAAATGAGAGGATTCTTTGAATAATAGAAGGGAAGGAGGAAGGAGACAAGCTAGACGAAGCCATCGCAGAAGCTGCGAAGAATCCCTTCACGCTAGAAGTACGAGATGGGAGGAATACCTCCTAAGTGCAATCTACTGCATTAACCAACATCTTTGATGGAACAACACCGTGCGATACAACATATTAAAGCTTATATGAGATGTATGTTACAATGGGAGAATCATGATGCCATATTGTGCAAATATTTCGCGTCAAGCTTAATAGGAGAAGCACTAAAGTGGTTTGAAGGTCTACCGAGGAACACAATCACATCATTTAACCATTTACAAGCCACATTCCTGGGAGCGTACATAAGTAATAACTCTTCGAGACCAGGTATTGAAGATGTATTCGGGTTGAAACAAAGGGTTGGCGAGAGCTTAAGGCAGTTAACAATAAGATGGAGGACCATGTGTAGCGAAATGGCAGGACGGGTTGAGGAAAGATATCTCATACTCTCATTTGTGAATGCTCTCTTCGCAACTAACTTGTTATACATTCAAATTTTTAGAATCAAAAATACAATCACGATGGCGAAGCTGAGAATTACGGGGAAGAATATATTGCCTTAGAAGAAAGACAGAATGAAATGAATTCTTATCCGATCGCGAACACAAGCTCTAACGCCTGCGAACGCAAGCTTGTTACCTCAATTCATAAATACAAAGTGGCGAGCACATCGCAAGGACAAGCAAGCGAGGAAAGGCGATGAGGGACAGCAGAAGATAGTAGCGATGGGAAGCCACGATCAAGAAGAGTTTGAACGAGAAAGGAACTATTACAACCGTAACAACAATAATAAGATTCGAGAGTTAGATCATGTGCAAGAAACTTATGGTGGACGAAGGCAAAATAACCGTGGAGGGCGAGAGAAGTCACGAATAGTGTGGGAAGAGATTAGGATGCCCCCACTGAACGCTAGTGTGGAAAAGATCTGGGAAGCTATACTTGTGATGGAAAATGTACCAGCACCTTGGAATGTGGGAATGGAACCACCGCCAGGCGATAGAAGTCATGAATTTTGTTCTTACCATCGCTTCCATGGGCATCGAACAAACGATTGTAGAAATATAAAGAGAATTATTCTCAGGATGATTGATCAGGGGAAGCTGAATCACTTTCTAAAGGGAGAAGAAGCAGGCCAGGCATTACCACCACCGCCAGAGATGCACAGAACAGTGTCAGCGAAAGGAAAGGAAACATTTGTGATAGAAATCGGGACAAAAGCTAAAAATTTGAATTGATGAAAGAAAGGGTTGGAAGCAACATGTGAGAGATGAACAGAGAAAGGAAAAACTAATGGTAGATGCTATCGAAGTGAGGGTGAACATATCTCGCGAGGTGAATGCCTGAGACAGACCAATATTATGACACTAAAGAAGCAAAAGATATGAGGAACAAAAGGCATAAGAAGTGAATAATCAATAAAAAGCGGGATGCAAAGTAAAATTTGAAGTAATGATGTGCGAGAATCTCGCAGCCAAGAGTAAAATGAGAATTCGACTAAGAAAGAAATGTGAAATACAACAAATGAAACAGAACTATGCGAATACTTCGCAAACAAATATCAGCAAATGATGAAACATGAATGATTGAATGATTTAACAAATATGAATGCGCAAAAGAATGGGACGAACCTTTATGGCGTACACCCTAGTTCGCGAATAACATTTCGTAAGAGGCAAATGTAAGACCTAAAGTGCGTCATATAAGGGGTATCTCTCGCCATGGTTCGGGGGAAGGTTACACCGCTCTGAAGCCTGAACCATGAAAATTTGGGGCCCATGAAAGCCTATCGGGAGAGGTACCTTGGATTCCCAACTATATAAGGTTATACCTGGTTGGGCGACTAAGGGTCTCTTCCAAGGAGTCGGTGTATGCTCAAGGCGCCGAGGTACACGGTTGAGCGAGTGCCGGGATGGATGAACCTACCCAGGCCATTCTTGGCAAGTCTTGGCATGCGTTGCACTCGCCGAAGAAAACTCCACTTAGGGTGCGATCTCGTAACCATAAACCATATAGGTATAAGGGATAAGAGGCTGCGAAAACAACTGGTTGTTGTTAAGACCGGATGGGAGGAGCTAGTCTTGTATGGCCGATGTTTCGCCTCCTTGAAGGCAACCGGGAGATGATAAGGCGACGCTCTCCAATAGGGGAGTGTCAAAAACGAAGCAAATGTCATAAGGCTATGTTTTCGCAAGAGAATTTAGGCTCGTCATATTTGTGCAATGATCCTGCAGAGGCAATAATACTAACGCAAGGGTAAGGCGAGATCAATGGGTCTTTACACGAAAGTGTACGGACGTCCTGCGATTTCGTCGCACGCGGCAAGC
Organism: Papaver armeniacum; assembly: GCA_023531295.1. Lineage (NCBI taxonomy): Eukaryota > Viridiplantae > Streptophyta > Magnoliopsida > Ranunculales > Papaveraceae > Papaver > Papaver armeniacum. The sequence continues at coordinate 61,906 of JAJJWW010014132.1, forward strand.
AATGTCATGGGGCTTTATGTTCGCAAGGATATTTAGGCCTGTCATATTATCGCAACTAAAACATCCTGCAGAGGCAAAAATACTCGGAAAATGATAAGGCAAGATCAATGGGTCTTTACATGCAAGTGTAAAGACGTCCTGCGATTTTGTCGCGATGAAAGGTGGTGGGAAGACCTCTAATTAGGGAGGTCTAACTCGGGAAGACCACACAAAAATGATAAGGCAGGGTCAATGGGCCCTTGCTTGAAAATGTAAGGGCGGCTTGCGACCTTGTCGCAATGAAAAGAGATAAAATACATTTATGAAGATAAGGCAAGGTCAATGAGCCATTACATGAAAATGTAAAGGCGGTCTGCGACCTTGTCGCAACAAAAAGAGATAGAATTCTCAATTCATGAAGATACCCGCGACTCGTCGCGACTTGATCCATTTCAATAACAATAAAATTATTATCAAATACAAGAAGACAACTAAAATCTTCCATCGAAGATAAATAAGCAGAGGCAAGTATGGGAATGGAAAAGATGGAATATGGTTATTCATCTTCCGATGAAAGAGTCATACATCAATAAGGTTAGCCAATTATATTACAAGGAAGAAATACCAAAAAAGGGGGTGAAGACTGAATTCAGGGGGGAAAAATCCAAGAAGTACACTATAATAAAGATACAGAAATATCTGAGATATTACGAGCAAATGAAAAGAAACGAAAAGAGTTATCTCTTTGGTGATTCTTCTTCTTCATTTGATTCTTCAGTTCTATTATTTTCATCGCCAGAATTTTCCCCTTCGCTAGCCTCACTATCAGAAACATCTGAGACAGGCAGATTCTCAGGAACCTTTTCGAGGAGCCAGGGATATGAATGAAGAGGGATTTTGTGGTCATTACAAACATATTCCATAGCTCCATTCACAAAAACAGGCGCATCATTACTAAAATTCGCCACTTTGTCGTTTCGAATTGTTTCTTCAACTTGGAATACTTGTTATTACGAAGGAGAGACTCTTGGCGAGCATGTTGTTTTTCGTTTCGAGTTCTTCAATTCTCATTTGGAAAATTCCTGGCGAGTTGTTCTTTCTCAGATTCAAGCTCTCTAATTCTAACATGAAGCCTCTTCTCAGATTCTGCAAATAAATAACAACAAGTTAATAATTTACAGGCAATGCTACAGAAATAAGAAGCAGTAAGGTATAATAAGAAACCTTCTCTATCAGATATCATATCTTTAATCAAGGAAGTATGCTCGGCATGAAGACTAACGTCAACACCTAGGTTATTCCTGGCGTTATCTAAAACTTTCGCAGCCAGGGGCGAATTCATCATCACTATTAATAACAAAAAGAGAACGAACTTGCTCTTCTCGCATTGCTTAAGCATAGTATTACGATGAAGGAGTTCATCTCGTTCAACTTGCACACCAAGAAGAGATTTGTGAAGTTCTCGCTAACGATTGTGCACCTCCGTTAGTAATGCGATCATTCTCATCTATGAGATCACTAATTTTCTTCCTTAAAATCTTGATTTTCTTCTCAGAATCGAGATACATTCGTTTAAAGCGATTAGTTAAATTTAAATTAGATCTGTGTTCGATCTCTAAAAGCTGATATTTGGATTGAAGATCCTTTAATGAAAGGAGGTTAGTTTTATCTGAGGAACTACTTAGAGATTGATTGAGGTGAGCGAGAAGAAGGTCATTGTCCATAGGTTCGAGAAATGTATGGAGAAGAATAGCCTCATCGGAGAGATTATATACATCTGCGAAGGTAATAAGTTAGGAAGCAATATGCGACCAGATAAGATAGAAATAATAAAAGAAGGAAAAATCTTATACCATAAAGTTCTTTGATTAGCGCTCTGAAGAGTGGACACCTTATCCCTTTGGGAGTCAAGTTCGGTATTTAACTTTTGAATTCTCTCATCTTTATCGCGAGATGACGCAGCTTCAGTCTCTAATTCTCGAATCTTCTTGCTCAATTGCGAATTCTTCTTCTCAAGATTCTTTGCGTCTTCTCTCGAGATCCGAGGCAACTACAAAGGAAGTTCTTCCAACCTATAAAAGAAGATAGAAAAATCATTAATATACATATATTTAAAAATTTAAAAAGGAAATGTAACTGCACACGTACCAAAGATCCCAGTGCATTCAACAAGTCAGGAGACTCTAGAAGCTCCATTGAAAGAATCATTGCCTTCTAGTAAAGCAGCATTACACACATTTGCGAGAGTCCCGCAAAGAGAAGCCGGGGAGCATCTCCCATTCCTTGGAAAGAGTACGAGAAGATGCTAGATAACCGATCCATAGGAGAACCTAGCCGGTGGAGTTTCTTTAGCAAGAGAGCGATTCGAATCATGGTCATCCTCATCAGAAGATTCGGAGTTTGAGTTAAGGCGAGAAGAAGATTGAATCTTTCGCTTTTTAGTTAATGGAGCAGAAGATTTATTTTGGTGAGCGACAGTTTTGCCCTTACTTTTACTCTTCGCGGCTACAGCTTTTTCAACTCCAACCTTCGCATATGATTAAAAATAAGAAACAGAGGCAATAATATTGTTTCAAATGAAAAGGAAATGTTTCTTACTTCACCCGTAATCGATCGAAGTATTGTCAGCGTACTCTCCAACGGATTATCCTTGTACTTTCTTCTCAATCTGGCGATCTGAGAAATTTTACAAACTCAGCAAATATAAAAAGAAAGTTGCAAAGGCAAGATTTAAAATGGAAAACATACCTCTTTTGTCTTATCGGGCCATTTGAATTCCCAAGGATGATACCCTGCGAGGTTCGCAGGAAGAATGTGCGAGCCCGCGATATAAGGGCCATTTAAGATCAAAGGTACAACCCACCACTTCTCATCTTTGGAGTGGCGAGGAGTAGTATTATTGCCCGAATGCCAGTCAATATCTTGCATAAGCAATTTATCCTCAGGGACATCATCCTTCTTCTTTAGGCGAATGCCCCAACGAGATTTCGCATTCCTCATCTTTATTACTGAATAATTTTCAAAAAAGTTCTCGACAGTGTACTTCTCAGTAGCTATTTCCAAATCTGCGAAATCGGGGTGTCTAACAGTACTAGGGTATAAAGATCCTTTGCCAGCACCACGATTCGCGAACTCAAGCATTAGGCGAATGCAATCGCCACTCAATCGATAAACTGCAGAGAGAATTTTTCATGGGCCAAGATTTCATAAAACAAAGGCATCTCGGGATCATATAAGGGGATGGGAAGTCCCATGAGAAGCGACCTAGAGAGACTATAATCCTTTGATCATCACATTGATGATCGAGAAAATAACTTTGGAGAAAGAATAGATGAAGGTTCTTGATCGGGGATGGTTGATAGAGTGAAACCCTTCTCGAGTAACCTCTCGTTGAACTTCATTAAAAGAAGTTTTATATGCACGACTAATAGAAGCCATTATCAGTATGGGAATGGATGGGAGGTTAAAGATTAGGATCAGCGTTAGAAAAGACGAAGAAAAGATTTGCAATAGCAGAAGCGCAAATTGCGGAAGGAGAAAATCAAAGAGAAGTTGCGAGAGAGAAACTAAAGAATGAAAAGGAGAGGAAAGAAAACTATATATAGGGAAAAGATCCTCGAGAAAAACGAGGTCATTTAATGCGAGAAGAGACATGAACGGTCAAGAATAAACGGTTGAAAGAGACGTGTCAAGAAAAGACATTAATAATCAAAGTCCGTATAAAAGTACAAAACTGAAAAATATAAAGATAAGCAGTCGCAGTAAATCAAAAGAATCACTCTCATGATACACTTCCCTTCGCAGGAGAAATATGAGGAGAGACAAGAAACGATACTAAATGTACATCTCAAAGAAGCTTGAACTTCGCAAAAGAATAAAGGCAAGTACGTACTTTTCAAGAAAGTATTCTTTCGCTCATTCCTTCATCAACAAAGATCAAAGACTACTACAACAACGGATTTTTTTCTTAAAGATCGCTCTTCAAGCAATATTCAAGAAAAAAGAGGCAAGATGTAGGATCACAATATCGCAATAGACAAGACTCGCGGGATAAGTAAACAACGGTGTCGCGAAGGAGTCGCAAGGAGTTAAAAATAAACGGCCGCAATGAATAAACGACAAGTAAAACAATTGGAAGACATGAGATCTGGCGAAGGCTAAGAAGTGTCGCGAGAACGAATGTTTGTGCATCTGCGACACTTCGCGGGACATTCCCGAAAATAAAGGATAGCTTAGCTGTCTACCACTATGTATTACCCTATATAAAGGGCTGAGTGAATCTGTGAGAAGAGAGAGATCTTTTGGGGAATTGTTGGGCAAGTCATTAGGAGAGAGAAAGTTTAAGAGTGTTTTAATTTCTAAGTGTAATTCTATTTTCTTGTGTAAACAATTCATGGATTCAATCAATAAATATTCTTGATCTTACATCTTTCAATGGACTAATTAAGCAAAATCGAGTAAGGGGTGTAGTGTGGGAAAACCTGCTACTACAAGTCCGGAATTGGAATTGAGTGGATACGAGTCACCACCTCACTAGGTTCGCTCGGACCATCAAAGAAGGTGATTCAGCATAGCACGCCTCATCAGCGGAGAAAGGATGAATTTGACGCATTGATGATAGGTAGATGATATGACTCCGTGTTTGTGTAGCCAAGGTCTTCCTAATAAGATATGATAAGCCGTGTTTACGTCCATCACATGAAAGGGCTCAATCGCATTTATCAGACCCACCTTGACTTCGAGATTGATCGTCCCGATAGTGTGTTGACTTAGACCTCCAAAACCTTGGATCTTTGTTTGGAATTTCTTGACTTCCGCTTCTTTCCGCCAATGCTCTTCAAGATGTGCAGGGGTATCAGGTTGATTGATGCGCCGGTATCGATGAATGCTCGTTTGAATGTGTATTTCTTTACTCTAGCCGTAAGATACAACGGGCGTGGGTGGTCTCTATTCACAGCCTTGTCCTCCTCGGTGAAAGTTATGACATTGGTTGGCAGTGGATACTTCCTATCCAAATAGGCGCTCACATCTTCTCTTGCTGCAATTCTAGTTAGAAACATTGATGTTAGGTGCCTTTGGGCGGCATCGAAGCCTAAAACGTTGAAGAAATTTACAGATAGAGGCTTCCTCGCTACTGTTTATGCTATTTGCTCAGTCGTGCCTCCTGATGATACAACATATATTTCCTCTCCTTCTGCTACTTCCATCAGGCACTCTTCTTCCCTAGGGTCATGAGTTAGAGCTTCCACCCCGTGATTTGGCAGCGTGTCGTCTTGTATGCCATTATCTCCCCCAACATCCACTTCTCCGTTTCGTTGCTTGTTATGGATCGCCCATTTGAAAGTCCGACATTCCCTAGTAGGATGATCTACTCTCCCATGGAATAGACAATAACGCGGATTTCGCTTATCGTCATCAGTAGGAACCTTCCTAGGTTCTGGAAGGATAATATCACCATTTTTAATCCACTATTTTAGCAAGCCAACTGCCTGTTCGTAGGAACATGGGAAATCAGGTGGCTCTTGTTCTGATCTTCTTTTCCCTCGTATATTGTCATTTCCTAGTGGACCTCTCCTCTTTGGTGCTCCTGAGCCTTCTTCCTTGGCATAGGCAACTGAATGAGACCAGGATTTCTCAGCCGCCTCAATCTCTTCATTTGTTGCATCAGTCCTGGCGAATGGTTCCTCAAGATCAGCAAACATGGTTATCTGGGTGTTTTCGAACATCCGGCGTGTCTTAGGCTCAAGCACCGATATGCAGATGTTCACCAACTTCTCTTCAGGTACTTCTGTCCGACATTTGAGGGACTCGCTTCTGAAGCGTACCGCAAACGGGTTAAGCCTCTCTCCTCTTCGGGGTTTGGTGTTTCCCAAGTCAGAAATGGAAATCTTTACAGGTTTGGAGTAAATGTACCCCACAACTGTATACTGTTGCATGAATGCCTGCTGCATCTCACCCCACAACTGTATACTGTTGGGCTTCAGGTAAATGTACCAGGTGAAGGCGTCTCCTGTCAGGGTTTTCCCGAATTCCCTCATGCATACAACTTCATCTTGTGCATATTCGTTGAGCGACATGGTAAATCGATGCATATGTTCCGTCGCATTGCCGCTCCCCTCAAACAGCCTAAACTTTGACGTCTTGTACTTGGCTGGCATTAGTCTGGACAGGATTTCAGGAGGGATGGGTGATGTTATAGTGTAGGCGCTAGCTTGGGTTTCAAGGTCGTATCTTTCTTCAAGCATCTTAGTAAACTTTCCGTCGGATAGGGCGATACGGGCTTGTTCGTCTGTCATGGGCTGGTTAGCGGACAGGTTGGCTAGCGATCGGCCCTGAGGAGTCCGAAACCTTTGATCTTGATCAAAATCACTCTGGTGATTCAATCGGGGCGAATCTAAACCTTCTTCATGATTCCCTCCAGTCGGCGGGTCGATAGTTGCCAATTTCTCCAGGAGAGCTTGTCTCTGGCGATCGTTTTCTTCTATATCAAACAATATTTATTCTATCTCGGTAAGCGGTCCAAACATGCGTGGGTGAGCCTGGCGTGTGAACCTTTCAGTGTTCATGTGATGAATTATGCGTTAAGCTAATGACCTAGCCTCCCACTGTGGTCGCCAAAATGTACACGGTAGAGAATATACAGGGTACAGATAGAGGTATGTTGTAGAGACTAGTTCCTAGAAGTAGAACACAATTTCCCACAATGATATCACTGAGTCCTTTCATTGGGGAAAGGACCCCTATTTATAGTTATTTCCTCAAATGGAAATGTTAGGTGTGTGTCCTTTCCTATTTTCCTTATCTGGCTACTGTCTCTTTTGACCGTACACATGTACCTTAGATCCTTCTAGAAGACATGTCTTGTCTTAGTAGCACCCCCTTTGGGGATAAGGGGAGAACGGGGTGCCCCCTTATTAGGTGGGGTGCTACTTCGTCCCTTCTTTTGGATATGGGGAAGCCACACTTCTTCCTTAGTATTTTTCGGGTATCTACATGATACTATTCAGTTGTTAATTTTCCAGATCTAAAACCTGAATTGAAAATAAAAAACACAACAAAAATATAGATTCCTTACCGAGATCGATAAATCCCTAATGATAAAAGAAATAAAAATTGAAGCCAAATGAAAAAAAAAAACGAATCCTAGATCGCTTTTAAGTTTGTAGAGATCCTTCTCTGTGTAAAATCTCATGTGCTTCAAAATCCTAAGAAAGCAACTAAAGCAAATATATAAAAGCGAAAAGAGAAAAATTGAAATCGAACAAAGCCTAAAAAGGAAAACTGGAAGTTGAAATCTAGAGAGAATCTCACTTTCCAAGAAAATCAACAACTTCTCTCTTGCCTTTCTCTGTTTCGTGAAGGAAACGAAGAAAGATGAAAAACTAAGAAATAAGAATCTTGAAGGACAATTTGGGATTAACGAAAAAACATATCACAATTTCGGAAATTACGGACCTGAGAAGAATTTTTTCGGGAAAATTGGGTGCGCGCATGAACTTTCGCTCCCGTGGGTTTGTGAGTGAGAAATAATGAAAAAATGGGCTTGGAAGTAGTTTTCACTCTTGAATAAGAACCATTTTTTGGGGACCATGGTTTCTTTGAGGGGACCATGGTTTGATTAGGCCACCTTCCCTCTAGTTATAAGGGGTGTCCTAATGCGTTGAAATTACTAACCTGCCCTTAACCTAATTTAATTTAAAACCAACCTAATAACCATCTCTCTCTATATATATATAACCACCACCTCCTCCCACCACCACCACCCATCATCGCCGATTACTACCACCACCGCCTCCGATTACCACCACCACCTCCTCCCATCACCACCGCCCATCACCGCCGATTACCACCACCACCACCTCCGATTACCACCACCACCTCCTCCCACCACCGTCGCCTCGGATTACCACCACCACCACCTCCGATTACCACCACCACCTCCTCCCACCTCCCACCACCGCCGCCGATTACCACCACCACCACCTCCGATTATCACCACCACCAACCACCGATTACCACCACCACCACCAACCACCACCACCTCTATATATGTATAGCTTAATTTAAATCTTTAACAAAGATATTCTCACAAACCCATTACTTGTCATTTGTTTTTGGTTGAAAAAATGAGAAGTAATCATCAAAATGAGTTGAAAATGGAAGTTGTGGAGAGGTTTAACGGAGGTTACAATGTTGAGTTCGGTTAGAACGTGTTTTATAGTTTCCCTAGGTTCTTAACCGAACTCCCTGAACTGAAGAACACTAAGAACAGTTCGGTTCTATATGTTTTATAACTATGTTAGAGGCGACGAGTTCGGTTGTTTCGCATGAATGTATAAAACTGCCATGTAAATAGAACTCTAGGGTTAAAAACATAAGAAAAAAGTTGCCATGTAACCGAACCTTCTTGTTTTCCCATTATTTTTATTTCTCTTATAACCGAACTCTATCAACTTTGTTCGGTTGTTTATAAAAATTTTAAAAGCGCCATGTAAGAACTCTAGGGTTAAAAACATAAGAAATTTTTGTTTGTTAAGTTCGGTTAGTTGTGCAATTGATCTCAAGTATGCGAAACAACCGAACTTATTAAACTTAGTTCGGTTGGATCGCAAACTGCATGCAGTTTGCGAACCAACCGAACCTTACACACTTAGTTAAAATTTATTTGTTCGTAAAGTTCGGTTAGTTGCGAACCAACCGAACATAACGCTGCATGTCCGAACTTCCATTAATATGGAGTTCGGTAACCTGCGTGTTTGGATCAAGCAACCGAACTACACCTTCAAACTAGTTCGGTTACTTGTTCATCTCACAGGGCAACCGAACTACACCTTCAGATGAGTTCGGTTACTTGTTCATCTTCACAAAGCTTTCTTAGAACTACACCTTGAGATAAGTTCGGTTACTTGTTCTTCATATAAAATAAACGAACTGTTCAAAATCCAGTTCAAAATTTTACATTTTTGGGGAAGTTTTTACCAATTTAACATACATTATCTAAGTTTGGAGCATACATGTTCACCCAAATACTCTTCCTCCGGTTGTGGTGGATAAAATCCATCACTTGAATACTCAAAGGGGGTGAATTGGAAAAAAAAATTATTTTCCATGTTTTTCTCCTTCTCCTTCATCTTCTCTAACTCTACTCTCACAATAATTCTACTCAACTAATAATAAACCCATCTTTTAATTTAATCTCACTAATTGTTTTTAACTAAATCATTTCACTAATCATAACTTAAAATTAATTAAGAGGGTATATTAGGTATTAAATAAATAACTAGATATGGGGTGACCTAGAATTATTTCTAATGTCTTTACCCAAAAAAAAACCATGGTCCCCCAAAAAAACCATGGTCCCCAGAAAAGAAGGCTATTATTGGGCGTCACATTCCATTAGAGGGGCGTCACCTAATAGGACAAAAACGGGTCACCCGTAAGTAATTTCAAAAACCCCTTATCTCAAATAGTTGTGTAATGACCAAACAACCCTTATTTATTTAGTTAATTTTAATAAAATTTAATTATTATCCAATTAAATTAAGAAGATGAATTTTGATATATATTTGTAAATTCTGGGACAAAGTTTAGAACCAATGGTTGAAAATCAACAGGTACACCTCTAAACTATCTCCCATGGGTTCAATTTCGTTGAAAACTAGCTTAAGAACGATAATAAATTTGATATTTTTAGACTTTCATGGAAAATTACGGTTGTGTTGGGCTTCGTTCCAACCGTAATTCAGTTTTACGTCTGGGTTTGGAAGAGGGTTTTGCTTCGTTCCAACCGTAATTCAGTTTTACGCCTAGGAAATGTAGTGCAAGAACCTAGGCGTAAACCCAAAGTTGGATTCTTCAAAGCATCCATGATAAATTACGCCTAGGTTCGACATATAGAAAACCTGGACGTCCAACATTACGCCTGGGAAGTGTAGTGCAAGAACCTAGGCGTAAACCAAAGTTGGAATTCTTCAAAACATCCGGGAAGAATTACGCCTAGGTTCTACATATAGCAAACCTAGACATCCTAAATTACGCCTGGAAATCAACTAAACCTAGACGTGAAAGACATGCAAATCAAAGTTTACGCTTGAATTGAACTAAACCTAGGCGTAAGTTCTTCAAAAAATAAATTACGATTGAAAAATCTAATACCGTACCCATGCGTAACACTAGAAGAAAGTAAATAAAACCCTAATTTTAAAATAAAACCCTAATTTTACTTCGATTTCATTCGATTTAGGCACAAAAACGAGTACAAAAAGATGGGTTTGTTCGATTATTAGCTTACATACACCATGGGTTGTTGTTGAGGAGTTTGAAAACTTGATTCTTCAATTGATTGAATCGGTGGATGAGTTGAGGAGAAGAAGAAGGAAGAGCAGGAGTCAAGAGGTTGAAAGTGTAAAAATTAGATTAGGTTTTTATTCTGTTTTTGTTTTAATTTTAATTGAAGGGTAACTTGGACAAATTGCTATGGAATCAAAAGTATCCCTTAACCAGATTTTTGGTCACCAGATATCCAAGTGAAGCCCCTCTAATGAAGTGTGACGCCCCAATAATAGCCTTCCAAAAAAACGGTTCTTGAATAAGAGCCTAATAGAGATTTTGGGCTTAAGCATGTTTTCTTATGTCGGCCCATCCACAAACAGAACTGCATCTGCATAGGAAAATTCGGTTTGCAACAGTAAACTTTGGGGAGTGGGGACGCCTTGTGCCTGAGCACATCCGGCCACCCGTCAGAGCCTGGAGCTATCAGCTATTCATTGTTTTTACCAGAAGAGGCAAAACTATCGTTCATGATTATACGTATTTAGCTATCAGTTAAGGTTTACATCTCTGAAGAGACAAATCGATACACATTGGCCATTGCAGCTGTCAGTAACAAGCTATTTCACCATTCTTTTATAAAGAGATCCTTCACTATATGACTGGTTGCAAGTTCATTAATTAATATATATAACAGAAAACATCTAGTGAACCGGTAAAAGAAATGGCTAACAACTGATATAATGGAAAAAATTTTGAACTCGCAATGCGGGTTCAAAAACAAATTCGCAACATCACAGTCGTTGGATGTTGCAGATATGACATCACAGTCGTTGGATGTTGCAGATATGACATAAGTTCATAACTGTGGCCAAGTCATGATGTCATATCTGCAACATCCAATGGCTGTGATGCTGTGAATTCGCTATTTGAACTCGCATTGCGAGTTCAAATTTTTTTCCTGATATAATCCTTGTAGCCGGAGGAGAGTGTGAAAATTAAGAAATTACTTCGATTTTTTTCTTATAAATTGAAGGGGCATGCTAGTAGATTCCACTGATATGCTAATTTTTTTTATAAAGTGATAAGATCAAACGAAGTCCTTATAGTCAACCGTTGGCCCTGCCATCATCTCCATTCCTCTCATATGTTAGTTTTTTTATGTCATTCCTTTAGAAACCTATTATAGGGGCTCCAAACATTTGGTTTTGAGGGCTCATAGGATGACAAAATCGGGTTATGAAATAGTAATCAACAAAACCCCATATCTAACCATTTTTTGTAATGGCTAAAATACCCTCCATGAATTATAAAATTAAATTTATTATCTTTCTTTCTCTTTCCATTCATAAATCATGATGAAGATGATGATCATATACAAAAAATTAAATATATTGTCTTCTCATTCTCTTTTCATTCATAATCATGATGAAGATGATGATCATAAAAAACCTATTATTTTCTTTCTCTCTTCTTCTTGTCAAAGTCGTGATGAAGATGACGATCATAAAAAAGAAAAAACTAAGAAAATCCATCACTTATTTTGCAAAAAAGCGGTTTTGATCTTGTCTACGGTTGGGAAAATTCATATTTCCCAAGTAGGCATCTCATTGGGAAAATCCATACTTCCCAAGTAGGCGATTCGATCTACGGTTGGGAAAATTCATACTTCCCAATCAGTAAATTTGTCTACGGTTGGGAAAATTCATACTTCCCAATCAGTAGGCGATTCGATCTGATTGGGAAAATTCATATTTCCCCATCAGTAGGCCATCTCTGATTGGGAAAATTCATATTTCCCAACCGTAGACGCTCTGAAAAGCTGTTTTTCAAAACCCAAGTCGATCGATTCCGCTTTTATCCATGCATTGAAACCAATTAAATAAGATGGGTTTTGATTGTTACCTTATTGAAGTCATTGCGAGTGGATTAAATGGTGTTAATCGATAATGAATTATTTTGAGAATTGACGATTAATCGAAGAAATAAGCGATGGAGGTGATGGGGAAGAAAAAAATGGAAGAATTAAAGGAGAGGAATGAAAACAATTTAGTTTTAGGTTTTCAATAGTTAATAGGTTAAGGGTATTTTAGTATTTTTCCTATGAATTAGGTCCCCTTATCTTCATTGTAGGATATTTGAATCCTTAGGAGCCCTCAAAACTCTTTTCTTGGAGCCCCTATAATAGGTTTCTTCCTTTAAGCATACCCATCATGTCTTCAGACGAAAGAACCCATCATCTGCCTCATTAGATTTTGTACACCACCAGTGCCACCTACATTATTTATTCCATGTGTTAGTTAAGGATATATTATGTGACCCAAAAAGCTACAGTACTAGTCACATGAAATTCTTCCTTGCTATAAGACCTTGTGTAATGAGAATATGAGATCCATGGGCAGGAGGAGACTGCTGGGAATCAAAAAAAAATAAAAAGACAAGACACTAGTGGAAAATGGGGTTTTTTCAACCCACATCCACGACCCTCATAGACGGTCCATTGATCTTTGAGCGGTTAAGACCGTCTGGGATATAAAAAAAAACACGGAGTATAGATTAAGCAGCTAAAACGGGTCGTATAATATTTACCATTTTGTCCTTCATTCTCAACGGATGTCATGACTGATGAGCTTAGTTTTTTCAGTGGGACCCATTTTCTGTGAGGTGTCTCCCTATCCTTATCATCGATCTAACCTAACTCCTCATCCTCACTATTTCTCTTCCTCCTCTTCCTGCGCCTTATCTTCTCAATCTTCTTCTCTCCATCGCACCCCAAAACCGAAATTGAAAAGAAAAAAAAACACAGAAGAAATCAGTTAAACCATTGCTCTTAATCCCAACCCCTTTCTCCATCGTTTTCATCTCTCCACAAAATCACCATGGTTCTCCAATAAACCCTATTCTAAATCTGTAACCACATACTTGAGCAAAGAGGAAGAAATCCATTCTTCTTGAACCATTTTCTTCTTTTCATCTTTGCGGTTAAGGTTATTCCTAACCGATCTTCTTCTATTGTTGAGAGGGTTTCTTTTTATCCAACCTATGTTCAGATAGGAAATAAAATTAGGGTTTTGATTTGGGGTTTTTAATTTGTTAGAGTTTTTGTAATTTGTGTTTGTAGAAAATTCGATCAATTTTTCTTTTAAATTATCGAAATTCTTTGGGTTGAGTTTCTTTCTGAATCCTGTTAAGTCTTAAAAGTTTTTACGTTTAAACTTATTTTTGTAAATTTTTTTGATTTCCTTACTGTATGACCTAATTTGATAAATACAGTGATTAGGGTAAAGTCGCTCAATTTTTTGATAATTGCATTTAGGTTTTTTTTGATTGATTTTAGGGCTTTTGATTTCAGGTTTGTTGTTGAGGTTTTTCTCCTTTTATGCAGCAAAGAGGTAAAATTCTTTCCCCCAATTTCTTCTTGATTTTTCTTTTTATCACTGCATGTTTAGGGGTTTTGGATTTTAGGGATTTTTGATTACAGGGTTCACTGTTATAATATTTCTTCGTCTCTACAACGAAAAGGGTAATTCTCTTTTACTCGATCCATTTTCCTTCCATCACTTGTTTGGTTCAACTGGGTGTTTACCGGTTTTTAATTTTGAGGCTTTTTGATTTCAGGGTAGCTGTGAAGGTCTTTCTCCATCTCTACTAAAAAAAGGGTACAACCAATCCAAAATTTTCTTTCATCACGACTATATGTAATTTGATAAAAAGTCAGTTGAAAAAACAGTTGGTCCTACAAATATAAGGTGCAAATTTGATTCTCACAAAATGCTTATCTTGGTAACTGACTTCTGTAGGCAACAAGATGATAAACTGGATGAGTTAAGTGAAAATGTGCAACGAACTTGAGGTGTGGGGCTCCCTTTACACAAGGAAATTACTTAACAGATAGCATTTGTGATTGGAATTCTTTAATTAAATTTGAAATGCTTTCTTGGTTATAATTTCATTTGTTTGTTAATTATATCAGTCTCTTGAATGGAATTATTGAAAATTCATGGTGCTTTATGTGTTGATGTAGGATTAAGACATGTACAAGCATGTGAATGGTTCTTGACTGAAGGCTCCTCTTGGTCATTTTTCACTTCAAGCCAAATTTAAGCAGAAACTAACCTTTTTCCCATTTGTCTCCGACATTCATTTGTTTTCTTCATAACTTTTTTACTGATTTTCAATACCATCTTTGGCAAGATGAAAACACTAATTGGTTTCCGAGCAAACTCATTCTCTAGTTTTGGCTAAGAAGTTGGATTACGTTAAGGTAGGGTTTTCTTCCATTTTCTTTGCCTTATTTATCAATTTTAATCTTAATTGAATCTGGGTTTGATTCAACTTTTCAGAAAAATCCTCACTTGTTCTTACAAAAGTTGGTGCTTTGATTCTCAATGGATTGTGTTACTTTTTGTTTCAAGGTACGCATGGGGTTTTTCTTTCCTTGAACATCTTGTTTTATTTGTGCCATTTGGACCATAATTCTTTCTGGTTTCTTTGATTTGTGAATTCCTTAGATGGGTATTTTATATGCTAGCAAATTCTAAAGTTAACCCAACTTTGTTCATGAATTTTCATTCAATTTGTGCATGCATTTTACTGATTTTGCACAACAGAAACGTTAGTTAAAACGCTATATTTGGTCTTCATCGAATCTTTGCAAAATAGATTTTGTATTATCTTTGAATGTTTAGGAATGATTGATGAGTATTATGAATGGTTGTTTAAGTTTCGATTCTCTCAAAAATTCAAGTCCCCTTTTGAGTTTCAAAGATAGCCCATCACATGTTTGTGAAAATAACCTGAAATTTCTGAAAAATGTAATTTATGTCCTGTTTGGTATTGACTTTTCGACATAGCTATCGAACTCTTTATTGTTGCTTATTATTTTTATGTTAAGGAGGGATTCCACATCTTTGTAAAGAGACCAGATTTGCTGAATTACATCTCCTAATGAATTTTCTACGAATGTTCTACTAGAGACTTTCAAACGAAACATTTCGAACATGTGTTCTCATCTGTTTTGAAGAACTCTTTGACACAGCTATGAAACCTTATACTTTCTCCTATCATTTTTGTGTTAAATTGGGTTTTCTTATCTTTCCAACAAAATCAAATTTGTCGAATTCCATCGCCTAATGATTTTTGTATGAATTTTAATACGAGATTGTCAAAGCGCAATTTTTAGAAAACATGGTTCTGCCCAGTTTTATTGAGACTTTTCAAAATAGATATACAACTAGTTGCTATTGTTTATCATTTTTATGTTAAAGAGCGATCTCTCAGCTTTTCAATGAGACCAAACTTGCCCCTTTCCGTCGTCTAATGAATTTTGGATGAATTTTCTATTGCACATTTTGCCAAAAACTACAATTTACGAAAATAGAATCATTGTTGTTTTGTTGAAATAGTTCGACTCAACAATAAACCTAATAACTCTTTCCTGTCATTTTTATGTTAAATAGGGGCTCCTGGCTTTTCAACAAGACCAAATTTTCTGAATTCCGTTGCCTAATGAATTTGTGCGAATTTTCTATTTTAGACCATCGAAACTGGAAATTTTATGCATTGACATCGTTTTCCCCGACATCTTTTGTTTCCTGGCCTGATTTTATGCACCTCACCTTTGTCTTTTGCTAGCAATATGTTGTATCCATCTTGTGTGTGAATTAAGCACTTCGGCATTTAGTCCCGAGTTTAAATCTCATTTATATTCACATACAATTTAAAGGAAACTTGAATCCCAACCTTGTTTGTGAATTTGTATATTCCTGGTGACCTCATGTGCTTGGCATGCTTGGTAATTCCTATGCCATAGTTGGCTATTTTGATTTGAGTTCACTAAAGAGAGGTTTATTAGTGATGTGTTTGTTACTAAATTTGAGCCTTTAATCTGATTATTTGGTACTTATCTACCGGGTCCATAGATCTAGCCTTCCTCGCTTACATTTCTTGTTAGATACCCTTGACCATCTCATTCTTTCATATGCAGTGCAATTAGCTATTGGATACTGATTTCTAAGCATTATTTTCATAGTTCTCTTAAAATTATTGTCACTGTGATCTTGAACATTCTAGTCTAAGCATGTAGTTTTAGTTGTCTTAAAATTATTATCACTGTGATCTTGAACATTCTGGTCTTTGCAATCCATTACGAATAATGGCACTTGTTTTCTCCTATTCCCTGTAGTGCAGTTGGATTGCAGTTGTCATATCTGTTTCTTGCTTTCTCAGTCTTCTTATGTAAGATGGTTCATTAACTTTCTTGTTTGATAATTCAGGGAGAAGTTTGGCCCCATGATTAGTAGGAACCGATTCTTTGAGGTTCTAAAATGGTGAGTTTGAAGTCTCCATCCATTGACTTGTGTTTTTTTTCTTCTCCTCTTTTATGGTCTTGTTTACTGTTGATCTTGCCTATTCTTACACTTTTTGTTTAATTCTCGACTCCCTTGAGTAATGGGAGGTTCCCACCTGCTTTAAAATCTATAGTGGATGATGGATTGTTACAGGTTGGCAGGTATACAACTAATTCACTGGCAAGATGTAGCTAAAAAACTTGATGAGCCTGGACTTATCTTAACGGACTCTTTACTAGGATTAATTATGGATACCATCCAAATTGAAATCGATAAATTGTTTCGATGCACTGGTGGGTTTTGAGCAATTTCAATAATATAATTGTGCTTTGATGGAGTTATAACAAGTTGTCAGCTTGTCTTTGTTTGTTAGTTTTATTGATTTTGAAAAATTAATTTTGCTGCAGGTACTCGATTGTTAAGTGTGGGCTCAGTTCATCATTTGAAAGGACAGGATGCTGGCACTGAAGGGGTATGAGTAACTATCCCATGAGATCTTGTGATCTTCGGTTAGTTCTAAGAAAAACTGCAGGGTAATTTCAATTATTCTTTTTTTTGGCTATTTCATAGTTTTATTTTTGAATGAAACTTGCATTTCTTTGGCATGTCATTGATAAGAGGTGGGGATTGAGCTGAAAGTGAGACTTTATTGTTGTTTGTTGTTTTACTTGTGTAGAGTATAATTTGATTGCTTAAGTTTGTGTAATGTGCAGGAAAGCAAGATTGTGTGTAATGCTGAGAAAGCTTTGGAACTCATTTGTTAATTGGCTGGAGGAGGCAGGAGATGTTGCTGACCATAGAGGTTATTATTGAAGCCCATAATCCATCTCTCATCAAATGTATTATCCATATGATTGCGGAGAGACTCAAATCCAGGTTGCAAACAAGGTACTGAGTTATGTCTATCTTGATTGATTAGTTTCATAATAGCGATATTCAACCTTAAAGTTTGTATTGTTTGCCTATGTTATAGGATTACTAGAAATTTTCCCACTGAAGTAACTACATTGAAGGCTCATTTTATGAATGTATGAAATCAAGGAATTTGTATATACTTCCAGAGATATTTTAGTTCATGAGTTCTTTTGGTTATTAATCTTGGGGCCTATCTGGAATCTTACCTGCAATACCTGTTACCGTTCTTACATTAGGATTCCATGTATAACCCATTATGTATCTTGTGCTTGAGATATGTCAAGGTCATGAATTAATGAACTAGTTACATTTGTGCCGTTGTGTCGATGTTGGACAGAGGCAGGTAAAGAGATTGACATCATATTGGTTAGGATACCCACCTTTATAGATCACTGTCCTCTCATGTGCATGGCGATGGTTATTGTTTCTATAAGCATTTTCTTGAATATTGTGACCTCCTACATTAATCGGTGATGGATTTTTACGTGCGTGTACACCATTATGAAGTAGGAATAAGTTCTTCATCATCATCGGAGTTTATAATTTCTTTGTTTAATCAGTAGTTTTTTAGTTCATCGTTTTGTAATCGAATCCTAGAACTACATATTACACTGGTCAGAACTACAGATTTTAATCCTTTGTGTAATTTGAAACCAATGAATCAATGAATGTTAAATTGAGTGATTATTTGTGTGCAAGTTTAATTTGATTCTCATTTTTATTTGATTTGAATTTGGTTTTCATTTGATTCTCATTTGAGTTTCATTTCTGTTTGATTTTAAATTTAGTCGATTGATCGGGCCGGATGACCAATCGAATCTATTTTTTTATATTAAGATTTATATCTATGGTGATTGAAGACAGTCATAAAATTTTGATTATTAAAATCGGTCGTTGGTATAAAATTTTCAACGACCCCGAGAGACACGTCATAGTTGAAAAAGACGCTCAAAAGCGACCCTTTCTTCGGCCGACAAAGCAAGTCATAGATATGAGTTAAATGACTTGCTTTGTTGGTCGCGAACTCTTGATTTCCACTAGTGGAAGGTTATCGAGAACTAGAGATGCAGTATTCCTTGAAGACCAAACTATTGAAGACTTTGAGAAGATCGAAATGCCAAAGCTTCAAGAAGACATATTCTTGGATCCAAATCAAGTTGTTTTTTCTCTTGAACAACGTGATGATGATGTTAATGGTGATGGTAAAGAACGAGAACACAATCTTGAAGATGAAGCTCATGAAGATGTTCTAGTGGGTGATGTTGAGAAAGAAGTGCAACCACAACAACCAGAAGCTGAATTGAGAAGATACAGCAGGACCAGATTACCTTCAACGAAGTATAGACCACATGACTATGTGATGCTCACAGATAAAGGTGAACCAGATTCTTATGAAGAATCTCTTAGTGTTCCTGAAAGTCAGAAGTGGTTGAAATCCATGAAACAAGAGGTTGGCTCTTTATGTGAGAATGACACTTTTGATTTGGTTGACAATCCAGAGAACCGAGAAAATTATGAAGAACAAGTGGGTGTATAGAATCAAGACTGAAGATGGTAACTCACAAGGTACAAAGCACGCTTAGTTGTGAAGGGTTATGAGCAGAGAAATGGTGTTGACTTTGACGAGATTTTCTCACCAGTGGTGAGATTTCCTTCTATTCGGGTTGTCTTGGCATTAACAACTAGTTTGGATCTTGAGATAGAATAACTATATGTCAAGAAAACATTTCTTCACGGTGAGTTGGAGGAAGATGTGTATATGGCACAACCAGAGGGTTTTGAAGTCAAAGGCAAAGAACACATGGTGTGCAAGCTAAAGAAGATTCTATATGGTTTGAAGCAAGCTCCTAGAAGATGGTACAAGAAGTTTGAATCGTTCATGAAGGAACATGGGTACAAGAGGACAGCTTCAGATCATTGTGTATTCATTCAGAAATTTGTTGATGGTGATTTTCTTATTCTTTTACAATATGTTGATGACATGCTGATTGTTGGTAAAGATAAGAAGAAGATCGACAGTTTGATGTCTGATCTGAGCAAGTCTTTTGCGATGAAAGACTTGGGTGCAGCATAGCGTATTCTTGGCATGCAAATCTCTCGTGATAGGAAAGCAAGGAAGTTATGGCTATCACAAGAAAGCTATATTGAGAAGGTGTTGAAAAGGTTCAACATGGACAAGGCCGAGCCGGTGAGTTTTCCACTTGCAAACCATTTTAAGTTAACTCGTGATCAATGTCCCGTGAATAATGTTGAGAAACGAAAGATGGAAAATATTCCTTATGCATCCGCAGTTGGTAGTTTGATGTATGCAATGGTGTGTACAAGGACGGATATAGCTTATGCAGTTGGAGTGATAAGCAGATTTCTATAATTTCCTGGCCCGGATCATTGGGAAGCAGTGAAATGGATACTACGGTATCTAAGGGGTACTTCTAATATGTGTTTGTGCTATGGTGGTGACAAGTCAGAGTTACTAGGTTACACAAATTCAGTTTTGGCAGGTGCTCAAGACAGTCTCAAGTCGACATCGGGATACTTATTTACCTATGAAGGGGGAGTTGTTTATTGGCAATCCAAGTTACAAAAATGTGTGGCATTGTCTACTACAGAGGCAAAGTTCATTGCAGCTACAGAGAGTTGCAAGGAGATGATATGGATGAAGAGTTTTGTTAGACAACTCGGTGTGAAGCAACAAAGGTTCATCGTTTACTGTGACAGCCAGAGTGCCATCCATCTCAGCAATAATTCGAGTTTTCACTCGAGGTCCAATCACATCAATATTATGTATTAGTGGGTACAAGAAGTTCTCGACGACAAGGTCATGTATATTGAGAAGTTCCATACAGATGACAACGGTTCTGATATGATGACAAAGTCGCTACCAAAGTACAAGCATGTATATTTATGCAGCAGGGCAGGTTTGGTGGTGACGAGTACCTTGCCATAAGTCGTGAGGGGAAGATTGTTGGGATATCACGTCTTATGGACCCCAACAGTCCAGGTATCCCCTTATCAAATGGGGGGAGCTAGTTAGCAGTGCCTTGTTAACATATAACAAGTGAAACATCCAGGAGATGTTTATCTTCATCACTTCTTATGTCGTGAAAAAGAAAGAGAGGCAATGGAGAAAGAGAGTGAGTGAGGGATAAAGGTGAAGCCACCATTTTGGTGAGATTTAAGTTATCTTGAAGAGAAGAAGAAAGTGTTCTTGTCGGTTTAGTTAAAATCGCTCTCCAAGGCCGATTACTCACCGAGTAATCGCTAGAATCTATATGACCGAGGCGATTTCCGATTCCAAGCTATCTCTGATTTTTAGCGATTAAGTCGGCCGATTTTGGCAATTTTGACCGATTTTTGAGCAAAACGAGTTGGCGATTTTTCCGAGTTGTTCTTGCACGTAACAAAATCATAAAAGAAAAATTCGTAACCCCTCGGATGAGAGTTATTAAATGGAAAAACCTCACAAAAACGTTATAAATAAGTTCAATGTAACAATATTACACTTATTTATATGATAGTTTTAAACTTTAATTTCAATTAGGTAGAAATATTGACTCATGAGCAGAAATATATAAGTATCTAATAAATATGCTCCGAGTATTAGGCCGACTTTTAGCGATTTCCAAGTCCGAACTTACTGCTCCTCGCTCCAAGCTCCCCAACCGAGTAGGACCGAGGAACGATTTCGACTACTTTGGTTCTTGTCAAAGATCCGTTTGGTTCGTTGTGGTGAAGATTGTTCCATAAATTTCCACATCTCTTCAAAGTGGGAAAATTTTAGGGTTTGTTCAAACCCTAGTAGTAAGTATTCTTACTCTTGCTATTTTCAAATTGATAGTGGATCTCATCTTATTGGTGAATGAATTGTTGATCCATCCTTAGGGGTGAGTGTAATTAGGCAAATAGGTATCCAAGTGCTATATGCACCTTGAAGTTGTTGTTATCCCCAAATTGGAAGAATTGTGTGTAACCTATTATTTTCATAGTGGAAGATTTTCCCATGGTTTTTTACCTTCACCTTGGAGGGGTTTTTCCATGTAATTGCTGGTGTTGTGTGATTGCTTGTGTAGTTTTGTATTTTCCGCATTTGTGTTTCATTGATTGTGTAGGTTTCATATTGCGCATAGCGGCTCGGATTTTGTAAGTCTCCACCAACAAGTGGTATCAGAGCTTTTGGGTTGAGCTAAGCCTGTGCAATGACGGAAGCTAACACTAGTAATAGAATGGTTATTTTAACCGGTGAGAACTATGTGATATGGAAGGATAAGATGCAAGATTGGTTATACTGTGAAGATCTCTATGGTCTAATAGAGAGCAAGGGAGTAAAGCCTGGGAAGATAGAAGATGAAGTATGGAGTGTTGCTAATCGTAAAGTTGTTAGTTTCATTCTACAATGGGTTGATGATCATACTATTCGTGATGTGTCTAGTCAGAAACTAGCATATTCTTTGTGGACAAAGTTAGAGGAGTTATATGATCAGAAATCTGCTTGCAGCAAAACTTTTGACCGGGAAAAGTAAGAAGTAAATCAAGGTCTAGATAAGACGTGGATTGTTGCAAGAATGGTCATTATTCAAATGAATGTAGGAAGCCGGAGCAAGAACCAAGGACAGGGAATGTAAATGACAGACAAGTCAGTGATGTTACAGTTGTGGTAACAAGTAGTGATATTACTTCATTCTCTGATTGTAATGATGTATGTGTGAGTTATATAGTTTCCGATTCAGAGTGGATAGTGGATTCAGGTGCATCCTATCATTCTAATCCTCGAGAAGATGTGTTTATCTCCTACAAGGTTGGTTGGTTCAGTCAGAATGGGAAACAATTGCGGTTCGAAGATTGTAGGAATGGGTGATGTGAAGGTCGAGACCAGTGTTGGTTGCACATTGGTTCTCGGAAATGTGCGACATGTACCAGATCTTCGTTTGAATCTAATGTCACCGGCAGTTTTAGATGATGAAGGGTACAACAATCACTTAGGTAATGTAACATGGAAGCTAACCAAGGGCTCCATGGTTATTTCAAGAGGCAAGAAATGTGGCACATTGTATAAGACACAAGTGAAGGTGTTGAAAGGTGAGTTGAATGTTCTTTGACAAAGATTCAACCTCCGAGCTATGGCATAGAAGACTTGGTCATCTTAGTGAGAACGGAATCCAAATCCTCACCAAAAGGCAAGTCTTGCCAAAGGCGAAAGGTACGCAATTGGGTAAGTGTACTCATTGTTTAGTTGGTAAACAAACTAGAGTTTCTTTTCATAAAGATTTACCCAAGCGTAATTCTGGTATTATTGATCTTGTTCATTCTGACGTATGTGGACCTTTAAGGGTCAAAACACTTGGTGGTGATTTTTACTTTGTTACTATCATAGATGATGCTTCAAGGAAGGTTTGGTCAAATGCAATCAAGACCAAAGATAATGTTGTTCCCGTGTTCAAGATGTTTCACAGCATGGTGGAAAGAGAAACATGTAAAACCTTGAAGTTCCTTTGTTCTGACAACGGGGGAGAGTACATTGATCCACTTGAAGAGTATTGCAAGACCATGGGTATACGTCATGAACATTCAATACCGAAGACTCCACAACATAATGGTATTGCAGAGCGGATGAACCGTACTGTTCTTGAGAGAATTAGGTGCATGTTATTTCATTCCAAGTTGCAGAAGCATTTTTGGGGTGAAGCAATGAATACTGCTGTGTACTTGATTAATCGATCACCTTCAAGACCGTTAGATGGAGAAGTAATGAGAGAAGGTTTGGAGAGACAAAGAGCCTACTTATGATCACTAGAGAGTGTTTGGTAGAAGGGTATTTGTTCATATCCCAAAAGATCAGAGATCAAAGCTTGATGACAAAGCGAAGCAGTGTGTGTTCCTAGGATATGGAACAAAGAAGTTTAGTTATAGATTTTGGGATCCAGTTGACAAGAAGGTTATCAGAAGTAGAGACGCAGTATTCCCTGAAGACCAAACTATTGAAGACTTTGAGAAGATCAAAATGCCAAAGCTTCAAGAATATATGTTCTTGGATCCAAATCCAGTTGTTCCTTCTCTTGAACAATGTGATGATGATGTTGATGGTAATGGTAGTGAAGAACAAGAACACAATCATGAAGATGAAGCTCATGAAGATGTTCCAGTGGGTGATGTTTAGCAAGAAGTGCAACCACAAAAACCAGAAGCTGAATTGAGAAGATCCAGTAGGACCAGATTACCTTCAACGAAGTATACACTACATAAGTATGTGATGCTCACAGATGCAGGTGAACTCTTATGAAGAAGCTCTTAGTGTTCCCGAAAGTTTGAAGTGGTTGAAATCCATGAAACAATAGGTTGGATCTTTAGATGAGAATGACACTTTTGATTTGGTTGACAAGCCATAGAACCTGAAAATTCTGAAGAACAAGTGGGTATATAGAGAATCAAGACTGAAGATGGTAACTCACAACCAAGGTACAAAGCACGCTTAGTTGTGAAGGGTTATGAGCAGAGAAAGGGTGTTGACTTTGACGAGATTTTCTCACCAGTGGTGAGATTTCCTTCTATTCGGTTTGTCTTGGCATTAGCAGCTAGTTTGGATTTTGATAGATCCTTTATTTTACAATCCTGTTATAGGGGCGACAGATTTTATTAGAGGGACGACGGGTAATAAGACAAAAAGGGTCATTACATGGTAATTTGAAGTGCCCCTTATAAAAAAAACTGAAAATGACTAATAACCCTTACATAGTTTAGTGTTGATAATCTAGTTTAGTGTTAATGATTAAGTTTGACTTCAATTAACTCTAAATCAGATTTTAGAGTTTAAATAAAAAATCAATTTTTTATATTTTCTGCGCTAATTACGGTTGGAATTTTGCTTGTAACCAACCGTAAATCTTAGTTACGGTTCGTAAAAGATGAACTAACAACCGTAATCTTGGTTAAATTTGGGAAACCCCAATCGTAAAACCCGATTCTGATTGGTAACCAAATGCTCGAGACGAAGTTACGGTTCTTAAACTAAAATGGTTACCAACCGTAACAGTATTTACGGTTCATCTCGAATTTTAGTTATGAGCCGTAATTGGTGACCTTTCTGAACTCTGGGTTCCAGGGTTATTTAGGGTTCGTAATTCTGGTATCGACACACTTACGGTTGATAAAAAAAACGTAACTGAAGAAAATTCTCAGATATAAGAACATACCGTTGGTAATTGAACTATTACCAACCGTAACAATATCAAAATCTCCAGTTATGGTTCGTAATTGAGTTAAAATCAACCGTAACTCACATAAACCCAGAAATTTAAATTTCAATTTTCATCTAAAACCCTATTTTTTGATAGAAATTAAACTTAAATCGAACAAAATAAACTAAGCCCTAACCGGGTTTTTCAAAACATACCTCATATAAGTCATTACACTACACTTGATCAATTTTCGAATCCTCGATTAATCAAAGACGATGAAATTTTCAGTTTTAACGGAGGAGGAGAAGAGAAGATGAAGATGAAAAAAAACTGTTTTGATTTTTTCTGATTCCATTAGGTTTAAAAATAGGGGAGGACAATTCAGTCTTTTCAACCAAAAAAGAACGGGTAAATTAGTCCATTTAAGGTGAAAAGGGTAATCTAGTCAATTTACACCCCTATAGGACATCCCCTAACCAACTAGAGGGACATTATTATCACACTGCCGTCCCTCTAATAAAACCGCCACGGTGCCGCCCCTATAACAGGATTGCTATTTTATTTGATTTAATTATTCAAAACTGAGCCCCACGCCAGGCGTGCCTGCCCAGCTAGCCCAAACCCCCCCCACCACACACTCTACTGCAAAGTGCAACATTGTACAACAACAAAATCCCCCAGGCCAGGACCACCCACCCTCACAGGGATTCGATCTGAAACATCCAACACGGGAGGTCGGACCGGTCAGTAGACATCTACTGGACTAGTGGTTCTATTTAGTAAAAATTGGGGTGAATTATCTTGAGATCCAAACCCTAAAAACTATCCAAACGCAAAGAGCCCAAACATATACACCCTCAAACCCCTTGTAGATCTGCATTTTGCGCCTCCCTCTTGGTGGAAACCCTTTATGAAAATACTTCGAAATCCAGTTTCTTTGATCACTAATTTCTCTTTGAAATGCAAAATCTGTGAGAGACGATTATTTGTGGATTAAGGAAAAAGAAACAGGAAGAAATGGAAGAAGCTGCGGTAAGTAAAGTTACTGGATTTAAGTTGATTGAGTTGTTACTAAACATTCGGGTGATACAAATACAGAATCACAAGAAGAAGAAAAGGAAAAAGAAAAAAAATGTTTAGATTTGGATAATCTGTATGAGCGGATTCGGAATTGGGAATTTTATTCTTTTTATTCAGGAGGTTATCACTTGTATTCTCCAATCGTATTTGTTTTTCCGCATAAGCATTGAAGAGTAAGTATCATTGATCTACTTGCACATAAGTTTCAAATTAAAATTTTTAGTAATTAATTTTAATCAATCCATTTGTAACTTATTGCAGGGAATTTCATAAATTGAGGAAGAACAGAGAATAGAAACTCCAGTGCACCAGCAGTACCAGAAGCTGGCTGGCACGTGATTAAGATCACAAGACCCAACCCATATCCACGCAACAGAATCCATGTCTATGGACAAAGAATCATATACCAAAGCAAGTGCAGAAATTTGGAAACTTAAAGGGGATTCTCCAATCAGCATGGGAGAGGTCAAATTTCAATTTCACCACTATAAGGTGATTCTTCATCATTATAATTAAAGGTTGTAGCTATGTAATTTTGCTCTTAATTGATTGTTAAATTGCTGGTTTCAGCTTCTTATGTGTTGGTTGTCACGATCTTATTGGCAGGGCCGTACCAAGTTTTTCAGGGACCCTAGGTGAAAACCGAAAATAGGGGCCCTAGAAAAAAAAATCACCGATTGTTTAAAGTGAAAAGATTGACAACATGAGTATGTTTCAAAAAAGTTAATAATAACATAAGTATGTAATAAAATTTTCAAATGGAAATGGCTGTACAAGAGTAGTTAATCTATGAACAATTGATCTTCCAGGCTTCTTGGATGCAAATTAATCAATTATCGTATCGTAATCGATGTTATTCACTATGTCGACCTCAATACATGACATTTCTAGGTCATTTAATCTTTCTTGTGACGTTTTTGATCGAAGGTAAGACTTGATGAACTTTAGCTTCGAAAAATTTCTTTCTCCACATGCAACTGTAACTGGAATTATCAATAAAATCTTGTATGCAATTTCTGCATTTGGGTAACAACCTTCCATATATTTCAAGAAATTCAACACTTGGAAAATAGCCTTTTAAAAGAAGAACCAAGCTTTGAATTAAACAACTAACAAAACAACATAAAACATAATGTATATATAATTTTTTTCTTGTTTTATTCTTTTCTCCAATCCACTAAAACTAGTCCAATGGTCAATTATTAATTATGATTATGGGGTTGCCGATTATGAACCACTTATTCTAAAAACGTTATTATTATGAAAATCTAACTAGCAATCGACCAAAATTAACACTGTCTACTTCTGATCTTAAAAAATCTATACCCATATCAATGATGTCATATAGATTTAGACATAAATAAAAACAAAATTGAAGATCTCTCCGTTAAAATGGTTCTAATCGATGAACTTATTGTTCCGAGATGAATGTCGAGAGATGAGAGACAAGCATTCCGATAATGAGTAAATAAATTTATGTAAATGGATCTAGCCAGTTAGGTTTTTACTTTCGTATACTACTAGACAGTTAGATGGGGCTAAAAATACAATGTACTGGGCTAAAATAGTTAAGACATGCTGATAGTAGTTTTTTTTTTTAATTTTTTTCTCTCCGACGGGCGAATATGGTACTAAAAAAAACGGGGGCCCCCATCATCCGGGGCCCCTAGGCAATTGCCTATGTTTCCTAAGCACTTGGTACGGCCCTGCTTACTGGCATTTGAGGTATATGAGTGTCTTTGTAATGTGTTTGTAGGCTCAAGGAGAAGCTAATTATACACCTAAAGAGATGAATGTAAAAGGTTAGGGGTCCTTGTCGTAGTGGTCGTAAAATGGACTGTAAGGCATAGTCATTGAGGCTAATGCTAAAGCAGAAGCAACAGAACAGTTGAAGAACAAGAGATGGAAATAGCTCAAATGAAACAAACATGTCCTAAATTGACGAAGATGCTTAATGCTGTTTGAGCAGGTGAAAAATCTTCTGCTAATATAACTTTGATGTTGATAGTATTCTGTGAGGCTTTCTGTAAAAAGTTCGGCTGAAAAAACAAAGTCATATCCCCAGACACCTAATACAAGAATCGCTTAGTAATTTGAATTTCTGTATTTTGAACCATTCTGCTCATCTTTTGTCTAGCCCTTTCTGGGGATCAGTTTGATTACTCCTTGTTTTTGCATGCACTTCTGAGAAAGTATCATTTACAGGTTTCGTATCATAGTCGTAAGTTGATACTGCTCCTTTAAGGTTCTTTACAAGTATAGTCGGATGTGTTGATTTGACTGTCCTTGATGAGGACTATTTATTAAATTAAAAAATTTCAAATGGTTGGTTGGTTTTTGGTCCATTCTTAATTCTGCTGTTGGAAAGTTCTTGCATATACATTGACAAAACCATTTGCCATTGTCGGTCACTACTTCACTTCCTGCAGTTGTATATTGGCTTGCCTGGTTGGCCATAGGAGTTTATACACTGACTTGAGCTCAGTTTTGGGCAGAGCTAGATAGTACCTGTCTGGCTGTCCCTCTGGGAAATCAATTCACCATTACCAAATTCTCCTGTGGAAGAAATGCAAGTTAGTGAAAAACCTAAGAAGAGCTTGATTCACTTTGGTAGAGAAAGAGACTTTTTGGATTCCCTATCTAAATCTAATTCACTTGGTTAGATGCTGTTCAACTTGGAGGCTTGAATTTTGTTGTATAGTGCAAAACATGGCTCATATGTGCAACTTCATTTATGTCTCTCTCACTGTTTACATTGGATACCCCAATCCAAAGCTAATTCAGTACGGTTTTGTTCCTTTAAATTTGAATCCATCATCGGTATGGCAAACTTGATTCAACCATCTTTGATATTTTTCCCCAAATGGATGAGGTTTCCCCATCATATTTATTTCATCGTGGTTCAGAGATATAACTGTATCTTTTTATGCAGGACCGCCTTCTGCTCTTTATGATCCATGTAAATTGTGCAGAAACATCTGCAAGTAGTTGAGTTGCATTCCGTGGGACAAGGTTTGGAACCGGTGGCCTATGACAGGGCAGGGAATGTATATGAGGCTTTGGTCATCACTTCTTAAAGAGTGCAACACTTTCTTCGACCAGAAATTATTAGCCCTTTTCAAGTATGGGTTTCCAAGTTTCCCTAAAGAGAAGCTAAGGAGAAGCTAATTATACACCTAAAGAGATAATAAATTATTCTATTTTTCGTAAAATGGGCTGTAAGGACTAGTCGTTGATGCTAATGCTAAATGAGAAGTTACGAACATATAAATAGAAGAACAAGCAAAGGAAAAAAAATTCAAACAAACATTCCCAAATTGATGAAGATGCATAGTGTCACTTTAGCAGGTGAAGATCTTATTATAATCTTTCTTTGATCTTAATATCTTATATGTGAGAGCTTTCTGTAAAAAGTTTGGCTTATAAAACATAGTCATACCCCCAAGACTACGGGGGAATTGGTGACCTCCCTTAGAAACCTAATACATGAATCGCTTAGTAATTTTTTTAAATTTAAACTGTTATGTTCATCATTTGTTTAGCCCTATTACGAAATTAGTTTGATTACTCTTTGTTGGTTTTGTAAGTTTCTGTAACGAGAAAGCATAGCGATTCGATATGTATCATAGGTATAGTAGTATAGTAAGTTGATAACGGTCCTTTTAGCCAGCTCTTTAATGATGGTTACGGACATCATTTTGTTGGTTTTTGATCTTGTACTAGTTTTGCAGTTGGAAACTTTTTGAGTACCATCTAACTTTTCTTTGACAGACATTGTGTCAATGAATTATAAAGCTGTTATAACATAATTGTGTTGTTGCAACTCAAGATAAGTTACATTGATTATAGATGGAACCTGATTTTATCTAATTGACTTGCAGGTGTTGGATGATCCATTATCACCAGACTCGTGCGGACGGAGAAGAGGTATCACGCATTCATTTTTTTTCCTTTCGAGTATTGGGAGTCTACTCTTCCGTGTTTAATATCTAGGATTATTGTGACTTTATTTGTTTAAGTGTAAAATTTTCTCTGATACTGTAATAGTTCTATGTACACACATTCTTGTTATTGGTTAGTTTCATGAGATTAGCTTCAATTTGGTTGTTTCAGTTCTCAAGAACAATAATCCACCCAATTCCATGAAAAAGAAGTTGCCAAAGCTTGCAGCAAAAGGCCCAACTAGGCTTATCGGGGATGGGCCAATGGACCTTCCAGCAGCATCTAAATCTCTTGTTCTAGATCATGAACGTGCAAGGGTGAGTGCTATTGGATCCTCTCTGCAGATTAGGGTATTCGCATTCAAGGACCCTCTAGAACTCATGTCAGTTGTCTGGATAAGGCTATGGGATGCCGGTGGCAAACCTGGAGAGGAAACTGGAAAAGGCTGGTGGCTCGAGCAGGTTGCTCATGTCACTTGGGCTAGGACAGTTTGACCAAATGTGACGAGAAATGTGGATGATTAATTTCAATTGTTGAATCTAAACATGGGAAAGCTCAAAGACATGGGTTCAATTGGAGTTGGTCCGAGAAGAAAGTTAATGCAGCAATTGACTGGTTGTCACTTGTCACTTCAGTGTTGTACTCGGTAGAAAAGTGATTTTCGTGTCTGTGAGGGCTGTCCTTTGCAAACTCCATTGATTAGGCAATTTCGATATATTAGTCCAGAATAAAGTATCTACCGATAATGGTCATATTCTCTCATTTGGATTTCATATTCTCTCATTTGGTGACAATATCTGCCTCACACTTTGTAGTACATCTCCTTGTCCCATTAGTAGCATTAATTACCTGATCTTCAAGCTTTGGAAACTTCTCAAGCTTGTTAAAAATCGGTAGTATGTTCCGGAAAATAATTGAAGTTCATCGATACTGTCTTTTACACAAAACCTTGTATGAACTTCGTGTCTTGAATTTGAAGTAATTAAATTCCATCCAACACTCGCTTTGAATACCCATATCCCTTGCTTTGTCAATGACCATGAAACGTGCAAGGGGAATGACTGCATTCTTCTTTTGTGCCTCTAACTAGAATGCCTGTAAATCAACTCTTGGAATTAGCTTAACTGCAACCCTCGGCTGCACATTGTCCATTTCACAACTTCTGTAAAGACTCCATAGATATGTGTTGCCCTTATCTGGTTGTCAATGTTAAATATCAAGCCAGTGGTATTGTGGTTTATCCTAAAACCCCAACTCTTATGATTTCCAAACGCAAATGAGCCAAACCTAGACAGACAGAAAACCTATTCAGATCTGAAAATTGTGCCTCAGGGAGGAAAAGCTTTGAGAGACGATTGTAGATTAAGGAAAGGAAGATCAAAGAAAGATGTGGAAGAAGAAGAAGAAAAGGAAGAAAATAAAAAGGTTAGATCTGAATATTTCGTACGAGCGGACTCGGAAATGGGATTTTCAACATCAACGCCGGCCAATCACAACCCTGGTGGAATTAGCTGGTTGATGAGAGGTGTTTGTCAGGGAGATCAAGCTGAATTCGATCGCCCTCATGGATCCTTACGATTTACTTTTCAGGTTTGTTTTTTTTCTTCTTCTTTGAAGCTTCTTTTCAGGTTATTATTAATAATTATATTGTGTTTAAGCATCTCTTCAAGGAGTATTAAGTTTGATGTTTCGTTGCAAATTAAAACTGGAATTGTATGAATCATGTGTGTCTATGCTAATTCATGTGTGAAGATAATTAGGGTTCTTGAATTCGATTTTGATTTTGATTTTGATTTTGATTCTGGAATTGTATGAATAATTTTATTGGTTTGTAAAAATCCTGTTTTCTGAAGGTTGACACTCATTTACATGAACCCTAGAAAGTATTTTGTATTTTTGAGTTAGTTAGTTATGTATAGTTTGTGACTACTTTAGTTGGGTTTGAATAAAATGATGTCTGCCAATTTCCCGTTTTGACAATACTGTTTGTGACAATACCTAATTCACTTCATTTCAGGAGTGACATCACGTTTTATTGTTTTTTGATTGTTTGTGTTTTGTAGCCATGGATGTCGCCCAAAACCTCTTGCTGATCTACGAAGGAAGATTATAAGACAGAAGGAAGATTATTAGACAGCAGGGAGAAATTTGTTGAAACTGAGAAATTTGTTACCAAGAAGCAAGCCAGATTTACCAAAAGGCTATTTATGCCCCTTTCTCTTTTCCCTTTACAAGACCAAGAGGATTCAGTGTAGGTAACCCACTTTAACTTTCCGCCTTGTCATATCAGACTTTGTTGTCTTTTTATGTGTTCGATGATGTATTTATACTCTTGGGTTTCATTTTCAATTATAAGATGTTCACAGTTATATTGGTGGAATTGGCAGGATGCAATGTTATGCACGAACGTGTTGTGTTGTTCCACCAAAGGATAAGGTGGTAGTACCTTTTCTGGCTAAGGACGAGGTACTAACTGTTCCGACAAACATCTGCATAATTAAGCATCAGAAGACCAAGTATAAAGTAAGTTTCAAGTTTATTTTTTCATGACTGATTTTAATTAACTCCTCTTGCTCCTAATGCAGAGATTTGGCGTGGGGAGTTGTAGAATAAGATGGCTCATTCTTACACATCAGCGGAGAGCTAATGCTACCGCTAACAAAAGACGGCAACTTGGAAAGAGAATTCCTAGACTACTATCTTAGAGAGGAATCACAGACCCTCAAGGATTATCTTCAATCAGCATGAAAGAGGACAAATTTCAATTTAACTATAAGGTGATTCTTCTTTATATTATGGGTTGTGATTATTTTATTGCACGAGACCATAGGTTCTGATTTTAATTGATTACTAAATTGCTTGTTGTAGCTTTTTATGTGTTGGTTGTCATGATCATTGCTAGTGTGAACAGTTAGTAACTCTCTAAATTGATGCATGTGGTTTAATGTGAGTTATGGCTCGTAGAAGTTCCTTACTTGTGTAATGCAATATCGCATGTATGCCTTCTCTGATATCTGCGGTTCTTTGTAATCTGCATGTAGTTTCGGGAGAAGATTTTCATTCACCTGAAGAGATAGATGTTAAGGTTTCGGGTCCTTCTCGTGGTCGCAAAATGGTCTGTAAGAACTAGTCATCGAGGCTAATGCTAAAGCAGAAGCAACAGATAGAAAAGTGGGAAAACAAGAGAAGGAAATAGCACATCAGGTGAAAATCTTATGCTAATATAATTTTGATGTTAATATTTGTCTGCGAGAGCTTTTTGTAAAAAGTTTGGCTGGAATAACAAAGTCATATCCCCAGACTAAAATGGAATTGGTGACCTCTCTTGGGATCCTAATACAAGAATCACTTAGTAATTTCAGTATTTTGCACCATTTTGTGCATCTTTTGTCTAGTCCTTTCAGGGGATCAGTTTGATTATTCTTTGTTGTTTTTGTATGCACTAATATTATTCACAGGTGATTCAAAATGTATCATAGGAAGTTGATGCTCTTTGTAAGAACAGTCGAATGTGTTGATCCGACTGTCCTTAATGAAGACTATTTATTAGTTTAATTTTCAAGTGGTATTTGGTTGGTTTTTGGTCCACTCCTAATTAGTTCTTGCATTTGTTCTATATATGTTGACAAAACATATTAGGAATTGCAAGGGTGAGTGCTATTGGATCAATGTACCTTCGGGAAACATCTCAATCTCTTGTTCCCGATCATGAACTTGCAAGGGTGAGTGCTATTGGATCCTCTCTACAGGTTAGGGTATCTAGAATACTGGAAGCTGATAAGAATAAGAAGAGGCTACCTACACCAGCAATTTATCTCAGTCAAGGACCTTCTAGAACTCATGTCATATCGACCAGTTGTCTGAATAAGGGTATGGGTGTTCTACAGCAGAATTAAGAGATGGCGGGCTTGAGCAGGTGGTTCATGTCACTTGGGCTACGACAGTTTGACCAGATGTTCTGAATGAGAAATAATGTGGATGATGAATTTCAGTTGTTGAATCTAAAGATTCCAAATATGGGTCCAATTGCAGCTGGTCTGAGAAGAAAGTTAATGCATGCAATTGACTGGTTAGTCACTTGTCACTTTAGTGTTGTGCTCTTAGTAGAAAAGTGATTTGAATTCGTTCGTCTGTCGGGAACGGATAAACTGTTTTGTTGACGGACTTTCCATTCATTAGCCAATTTCACTAACCTAACAAAGTGTCTACAAAATTGTTTCTCATACACAGCCTTGTCTTGTTAGTAGTTCCATCACCATTATTTCCCGATTTTCAAGCTAGTTTCATCACAACTTCAGGCTTTTGAAAGTCGCTCCTACGTTCCGAAAATAAAATACTACTCCTATCAAATATCCACTTCCCTTGCTTCATGGCCATGAAAAGGTGTAGGGGATGATTGCTTTCTTCGTCGATGACCTGGACAGAGCCGGGCCTGTGCTGTCACATAACTCGTACACAGAAAGGTGAAAAAGGCTGCTCTCAAGAGGCGATCTGTAGATTTAGGAAAGGAAGAAGATCAAGAAACAAGAAAAATATGTTGAAGAAGAAGAAAAAGAAGAGAAAAATAATGGTTGATTTGAATACTTGGTATTAGCGGTCTCGGAAATGAGATTTTCTTTAATTGTTTCCACTAAGGTACTTCCTTCTCGCATAAGAGAATGTATGTGCAGGTGGAATTACCTGTTACGGAGAAAGCTTATAGGGTGTTGGTTTGTATCTCTCACACAAATTAATTAACCATTACTCGTATCATTTCAAAAAGATAGATTTCTCAAGGTATAATTTTTTGTTTTGATTCTGTAAATTTATCTAGATCTCAATAAACATTTAGATCTTAATAAAAAAATCCAATTTTTGTGGTCTTTTCATGAATCACATCTTCTTTTTCCTGCTTTTGGAGAAACTGAACATAATCTAACCAGCTTATGATTCTAATGTCTGATATAATGTCATAATTCTGCCAAGATAAAATGCATCTTGGAACTCCCTCAATTTCAGCTTCCAGCAATTATTTGCCTGATAATGTACACAGAGCTGTTGAGTTCAACTACTAAATTTTAAAATACAGTATATATATATATATACATATAATGTTTGAACTTGGAGAGAAAGCACATCCCCACGAGCACAAATAACAACAGTCTTGTGTTCATTAATGTAAAACCAGTGAAATTCTTATTTACAGATATGCTTTCCTTCTTCTCTTTTAACAAGTGTCTTCGTCATCTAATTACGGCTACTGATAGCCCATTGCCTTCCAAAATGGAACTCTAAATTGCTTGTTTGAGCTTTTTATATGTTGGTTTTCAGTATCTTGCTAGAACATGTGTGAACAGTTGGTAACTTGTTAAATTGATATTGTTCACAGTTAGTTATATCCTCTACACGATATGGCCCTTAGAGGTTCTGAATTTGTGTAACATAATTATGCATGTACGTCTTGAGATATCTGAGTTTCTGTGTAATTTGTATGTAGGTTCGAGGAGAAGCTAATTATGCACACCCGAGGTGATATATGCAAAGGTTAGGGGTTCTCGTCATATTGGTCGTAATTGTCCTGTAAGGACTAGTCATTGAGGCTAATGCTAAAGCAAAATCAACAGACAGATAAGTAGAAGGACAAGCGAAGGAAGAAGCAAAATTTAATCAAATATGCCTTAAATTGGCGAAGATGCTTAACGCTGTTTTAGTAGGTAAAGATCTTTGGCTACTATTACTCTGATGTTACTATCTTATCCGCGAGACCTTTCTGCAAATAGTTTGGCTGATTGACTCTCTTGGAAACTTTGGCTAATACAAGAATCGCTTAGTAACTTTCCGAATTTGTACCATTCTGTTCATCTTTTGTCTAAGCCCTTTTGTGGAATCAGTCTGATTACTCTTCGTTGTTTTTGTATGCAATACTGAGAAAGCATCACTCACAAGTAATTCAAAATGTATCATAGTCGTAGTTGATACTGTTCCTTTAAAGCTCTTTACAAGTATAGTAGAATATGTTGATCTTACTGTCCTTAATGGACTGGCGACGATGTATTAGTTGCAAATGGTATTTTCTCGGTTTATGGTCCTTTTACTAATTTTGCAGTTGGAAAGTTCTTGCATATGTTGTACATCTACAAAAGCATATTAGGAATTATTTGTTTGGTTGGCTGGCCATAGGAGTTTGTACATTGATTTGAGCTCAGTTTTGGCCAGAGCTAGACAGTATCTGTCCCTCTGGGCATCACCAAGTTCAGTCGTTGAAGAAAGCAAGGTAGTGAAAAACCAAATAAGAGCTTGATTCACTTTGTTAGTGAAAGAGACTTTTTGGAGTCCATCAGTCTAATTTAGCTGGTTAAAGCATTATATCCATCTATTCAGTCTAATTTAACCGAGGGGGTAGTAACACTGATTATTTTATTTTTTTTCCTTTGGAACTTTTCTTTTTTCCTATTCAGTTACTAGAATTCATGCACATCGTGTTTAGAATCTTATGCTCAGATTTCATCTACTCCGAGAAGGGTGTTCTGTGGTTTCTCTTTGAGTTTGTCTTTAGCCTTGGGCATCAAATCATTTTTACGGTAGTTCTTCAAATTCTCATCTGTTCCGCGTTAAACTTGGAGTTACCATCAGATGTTTTTATAACTGAATTTCATAATTACACAGGTTCCGGTTCTTGTGGTGAGAGCAAAGATAAGACGTCTGAAGAATATTCTCTCCATGGGTCTCTCAAGTCTTCAGCTTTAAGGCGCGGAAGACCTGCATGAAGAGAACTGTCTCTGATACAGTAATGGATTCGACAACTAGACTCTGTGTGATATGGGCTTTGTGGTACGAAAGAAATACGAGTTATAGCAAAGAAGAAGTATCATGGAGAAAGGGAAACTATCAGCAACGGTAATTAATAAGGCTAATCTTTCAATTGAGATCTCTTCTCAACTGCAACTGGTTTAGGAGCACTTCTTTTGGGGAGTTGATCACAAATTCAGAGGATGGAATGAACTCTAATTAAGAGTTGGGCTTGAGTATTTGGGCCTGTTCTGTTTGGAGGCAGGTTTAATGTTTTTTTTTTCTTTTTTGTATTTTTTTTTTCAGTAATTTTTTTTTTTTTTTACCGAGGCAATGTCCATTCTCTAGTAACCTCTCCAATTATCCTAAGATTCCTAACACAACAAGAAATGGTGTGTCCAAAATAAGTTGGACAAGGTGATAAGGACACAGTTACTTGAAAACCCCCTAAACTAAGGTTAACCAAACCAACCCAAGTAGTTCATATTCTTAGACATCAGATGCATCACATGTTCCTTGACCCCATCCTGTTCATAAATAGTAAACTTCATAAGACGTCTATTGAAGATAACCCTTTGACCCAAAAGAGAAATATATCTGATAGGGATAGGTTCATGAACTGATTATCAATAGAGTTTATATTTAGGGTTGTCGTATCAAGACCCAACCAGTTACTCATCATCCTAGCTGCTTTATCAAGTTCATAAAATTTAAGAACAAAATGAAAATTGGCCTACGTAAATGCATCTCTTTGTAGAGTGCCCTACATCGTTCATTGGATGTGTTGCCACGTATGACCCTAATTTTCACATTTTCCACCCCAAATTTCTAAGCAAGGCTTTTATAGGAGATTACTAAATTCCACCGGAAATAATTGATAATGAACATTATTTGTTTTATATAGATTTGATAACCTCGTGGAATTTCATAAACCCTTAGAGCATCTCCAACAGAGGGTGGAGGTTTTATTTTTTCATGACACATTGGATTTTAGACCCTCATTTACATTAAATTCATCTCCAACAGTGGGTCATAGAAAATAAGAAGGGTGTTAAAATAAATATGAAGGTCTTGGAGAAGGTCTTATTTAGACCTTGGGAATGACTTCCACATCATCATTTTAACTATATTTTAATTTTTTAATTTTTAAATAAATTGTTATGAACCAATAGGAAAGAGAGAATAAATTTTATCATTATCCAAAACAACAAATTTTAAAAATAACACCGTCTTATTGGAGATGGTTCATGAGCAAAGCATTATTATTTTTGCCACATACATATGACCCCATAAATAAGGATCTAAATAAAAATTCCACATAGGATTTTTAGCACCCACCGTTGGAGATGCTCTTATAGTGGTGATGATTTCCAGGGATGGAGGGAAATGGAGATAAGTGGGGTCTGCCAACCTCACTTAATTTTTTGGAATTTGACTAAATTAGGTTTTGTATTTTAGTAAACACAAAAGGTTTTCCCTATTTCCCACCCCCAATTTTCCTATTTCCTATCCCCTCGCAATTTTCAAAATAATTCTACTTTTCAATTTGGATTTTTCCTATTTAACACCTCAAAAAGTCAAATGTTTATGACCCGACTATTAACAGTTCATTTGTCGTCTTCTTCTTTTCCTTCCTTGGTCACCCATTTTCATTAAACAAAACATTTAAAAATTCATCGAGTTAAAACCCTAGATAATACGGTAGAATCTGTTCCTTTTATCTTTTGTCATTTTCGTTCTGATTCTCTTGACAACATTTTTATCTTGAATTTCCAGTAGTCGGCAAACTCCATTCTTTTGATTAAAGATAAACACAAATTCAGTTTTCGCACTAGTCAACATTGTTGCAACTCATTTTGTTTAATCAGTGAAACAATACTGTGTATGTTACAGAGGTTAGATCCAAATGATCTAACATGCGAAAATAAATTCAATCAATCTACACTCAAATGTAAAAAACATAGTTTGATATTTTTAGACACCATGATGTAAATCAGACATGAATATTATGCCCTAGACTCTGACGAACACGAGATCTTTTTCCTAGACAGTTGGGCATTTCAATGTTTTCCATAACATTTGCTAAAAGTATAATAATAGCGAGATTACCATCCGTTCCCAAAGAACTCTATCATGAATACCACTGATCTCTTCCACTGTTGTTGATTATTTATCATCGTTTGGACTTTGGGTATACAAAGGTTTCAAGGAGATGATAAATTAAACTCATTATCTGAATTACAGTGTATATTTTGATATGGTGTACTATGATGTGAATGCATGCTCAGGAAATTTAGAGAGGGAGTGACGAATCCCAAGACGGTGATGGATTTTGGAAGTGGGAAGGAAGATGTATTGGTAGGTGGTGGAGATGGAGAAGTTGTCCCTAAATTAGGTTTTCATGGTTTAGTTGTTTGGTGAACATATGGGTGGGTAAATAAAAAGTCAAGATATGGTATTTAGGATAAATGAAATTTTAAATGGGTGGTACGTAGGAGAATTGGGGATGAGAAATTATGTGGATGGGAAATAGGAAAATAGGGATTGGAAATAGGGAAAACCACACAAAATTAGTTAAAAAGATCAAAAAGGGGTCTGCCAACCTCACTTAATTTTTGGGAATTTGACTAAATTAGGTTTTGTATTTTTGTAAACACAAAATTAGTTAAAAAGATCAAAATCAATAATTCCTGGGTGAAAAAGACATTTAGATTTTGATACTGTTTAAATGGACAAAAATATAAAAATAGCCAGGATGTAACCAGTTTCATCCTACCCATTTTCAAATTCTTTTTCTTATTTTTAATTTACATCGGGGATGCTTGGGTTTAATCGCTCGCTATTTTCTAAGTTTAAGCCAGGATGAATCCAGTTTCACCCTTGTTATTTTTTTTTTGTCAATTCTCCCATAATAATTTTTACTCGTCCATTTGAACCATGTTTAAAATTTTTTGGACAAATAACCCGTTTTCCGTTTTGTAAATTACATGTCTTGTGGGGCAAATATGTATGATAAAATTAAAACTTTACTTAATGTGGCCTAAATTATAAACTAAAATCGATAAAATACATGCATAAATATGTATGATAAAAATCGATAGCTATGTAAAATATTTTCTCTAGTTTAATTAAAATATTTTATAACTTAGGTCTTTATTTAAAAATTGGAAGAAAATCAATTAAAATGCGAAAAAAAAAATATTTATGCGGCCTTGGGCCGCCTACACACTTACATGGCCGAACCTTACTACGTGAATTTACCCCCACTAAAAAATTTCTGACTCCGGTCACTGATGATTTCTGACGGTTGCTGTTTAAATATCCTTTAGACCGATCAAGTTGGGATTGAAGCATGAGTTACTAACTGGTTGGAGCCTCATGTCCTTGTTGCATTAGTTACACATTTACTTGCAGTTGCAGTTCTTCACTACTTCTATATCCAATTCTTTTATTTTTCCTGTCTGTCTATAAATTATTTAGAAGACAAATTAAAGTTGGTGCAGTGAGACAACTACGGGATTGAATGGCTGTGGTGCCCTACTGATAATTTTCCATGGATTCTCATCATCATGCATGCACCTAATAATTATTGTTATAGACTTTTGTCCATCAAACAAAATGTACTGCCGCTGCATGTCTGCATCGACCAAATACTGTGCAGAATGGTCCCTAAATTTGCCGGCCGCAACATTGTGTCCTAGTCCCTACAAATAGAAATGTTCCCAAAGTAGCATAGTTATACACCCAGTTGATCCCTCTACTCTACAGAAAGCCTACCTAATTGATCCCATCCCTTAACCATTGTTGTTTGATTGTGTCTCCTAAATGCAAGTTTCAGTCAACTTCTCACGAGCTTGCAAAATATCTTCCCCATCGTCTTGAGACATGATGCGGTTTTAGCGTGCCTAAATCAAAATTGCTCGAGTACAGAACATTTTTATCCGGAAAAGTGGCCAACAATGTCAAATTCACAAACAGCCGTGCTGGGCTCCATCGCGGGCTAACGTGTCGCAATGGTGATCTATACCCAATGATCATATTTTTATTGATTGCATAATTTGCATTGGTGGCTCGTTCATCATCATCTTTTGTTGATTGATTTGATTCTATCGCTATAAATGCTATTAGGTTTACAGTGACAAATCATTGCATATTGTGGGGACTTATGTTGGCATTTTCATCAGAACAACACATTTGTAGCTGTTTCACGCCGATTCCATATAAATGACATGAGAAGGGGACAAGACATCCCTTCACATTTATGTGCGACGGAGAAGTGAGTGATTTTTGCTCAACAGGGATCTAAAGAAACGTTTTTGTAAAGCGTTGCAGTACTTTGTAACATTCAATTGACAGGTGGACAGTGCCAAAGGAAAAAAGTTAAGAGATACGTATCGGGCTTAATGAGTGTGACCATACATGGAACTAACAGGCTAAACTATACGTACCCAGTTTTCTAGTTTCTTCTTCTATGAACAACAAAATCTTTGATTGTAGGTTTGGTCTTCTTGCTATTGACCGGGCTTAATGAGTGTGACCATACATGGAACTATCGGGCTAAACTGATACGTGCCAAGTTTTCTATGAATGACAAAATCATCGATTGTTTAGTCTCTTCATCAGTTATGTGATGGAGATTATTACGTACATGGGGTGCTAAAGAGTGACACATTTACATTTTTATGGACGATCGATTGATGATATGGGATAATATTTTTTTTTTTTTAATACGAAAGGAAATTATATTGAATAGAAGGTAAATACAATTATTTATCTTCTTGGAGACATAAAGAAATCCAAGAAGGAAACCGATCACTCCATTCTTCCTCACTAGAAAGATTTCTAGCATATTTCTACAACATGATTTGCATCTCTATGCACATAAGTGCAAAGCCAATCCTTAAAATCAACTAATAATTCTACACAATCCAAAATAATGTTTATGGTTGTCCACTCTACTACCATTAATAGCTCCAACATCATTAGATTAGTCTCCTTCTAAGTGAAGCTTTCTGACTGTGTGCCCAAATTATCGCCCCCATGAGTGCGAAAGGTTATGCTTTTTCTGGGTCTATAGCTTTTGAGTGCCAGCATCTACCTCCACCACAGTCAACTGTAAAATGACGTATTATCAGTCATATTCCAACATCCTTAGTTAACTCTATAAATGAAGCATCAAAGTTAACTTTAACAAAATTAGTTACATGATTTTTCCATTTCTTGGCATTCTCATTTGAATATGTAACAATCTCACTGTGGGTAATGTTTATTCTGAACCAAGTGGAATAATCTGTCTGGATATATATTATGAGCAACTTGTGAGTATGTCAACTGAACATTATAAAAAGCTTTTTTACACCTGGATTTCCAAATGTGCCATAAAACAAACCCATACCAATCTAAAATAGATGCATTAATATGTTGAGAAGTACTTACCTTGAACATATTTGGAATCCATTCCTGCACATTTACATTTGCAATTTCATGAAGAAAATCAACATTAACAATGAGACCAAACGACTTTGGAAAATTCACGGTCAATGAATAAGTGTTGCATTGATTCATCAAAATTGTTACAGTGAGGGCATTGTGTGCTAAAGTTATGACAAAATCTAGCCAGCGTATCATTAGTGGGTAGACGAGGTTACTAATACATTTCCACATAAAATGTATAATAGATTGTGGAAATTTTGTTTTCCAAACACCTTCCGGTTCACTAAAGTATTAGGAATGAACCATTCTCAAGCATATGTATCATTCAAGATTGTTGAACTCTCCATTTGAGCTAGGTTGCCATCTAATTTGGTCACTACCATGCTTAGGAATCCTAATATTTGTTATCATGTTAACAAGTGTCCTCATCAAAAAGATGTGAAGCATATCAACATTCCAAGTTTTATTATCATTATCTATCGGTTGGGACACATGTTTCATATTGGTCGAAGAAAAATGACTATCAACGGTGTTTGGTATACTAGGTATCCATCTATTTTTCCATATATGTATAAGATTCCCATCACCCACTTCCCAAACAAGCATGCTTTTTGATAATATCTAACCCATCACATATACCCTTCCATACCCATGAACCATTAGCAGAAACAATATCAGTAAGAGGATCAAAGTCAAAGAAATACTTACCTCTCATGAGTTTTCGCCCATAAATCATCAGGAGAGTTGATCATTCTCCAAGCAAGTTTAGCTAATAGAGCTTTATTCAAAATGGTTGTTTGTTTTATGTTCATTTTTGTAGTTACCTAAAATATGAGAGAGGTTAGAAGTGGGATTCTAGGGTTTACGAAAGTGAATTCTTGGAGGTTGTGTAATACCCCAATATTCGGCAGTGGTTGGCCGAATGAAATATAAGTAATGATTTCATTTCCTAACACCAAGGCCTTTTCGGCACAATTGGCTCCGAGTTGGTAGAAAACTCTGCAGTTAAACGTGCTCGGAAGGAGTAATCCGAGGGATGGGTGACCATCCAGGAAGTTTATGCTAGATTACCGCAGTGATGCACTGTTGAAAATCCTCTGGTTTGTCGGATAACGCAATGGCAATGGCTAAGTGGGGACAGTATCGGTGGAAGGACGGGTCATTACAAATGGTATCAGAGTCGACGACGGGGCACCTGCCAAGGGTGGGAAGGTACGCTGGACGGGGATGGTCCAGGTGCTTATCATAAGGGGTAGTGAACGTCGGAGATCTTGGCTTGAGAATATATTCAGGAGCCGAGGACGGCTCCAATTTAAGGTGGTGGTATTGTAATACCCCGATATTCGAGAGTGGTTGGCCGAATGGAATATAAGTAATGATTTGTCCTTTCCTAACACCGAGGCCTTTTCAAAGACAATTGGCTCCGAGTTGGCGAGAAAACTCTGCAGATTAAGCGTGCTCGGGTGGGAGTAATCCAGGGGATGGGTGACCATCCAGGAAGTTTCTATTTGGATTACCTCATCGATGTCCGTTGAAAATCCCACACTTCTTAGGATAACCGCGGTGGCTAAGTAGGGACGATTACGGTGGAGGGACGGGTCATTACAAATGGTTTGTGGTCATTACAAACTGCCGAGGGTGGGAAGGTACGCTGGACAGGGGTTGTTCAGTGCTTCTCATGAGGGGTAGGGAACGTCGGAGATCTGGGATTGCCAATATATTCTAGAGCCGAGGACGACTCCAATTTAAGGTGGTGGTATTGTAATGCCCCGATATTCGGCAGTGGTTGGCTAAATGGAATATAAGTAATAATTTGTCCTTTCCTAACACCGAGGCCTTTTCAGCACAATTGACTCCAGAGTTGGAAGAAATCTCTGCAGTTAAGCGTGCTCGGGCGGGAGAAATTCAGGGATGGGTGAGGATAACCACAGCGATGCCCATTGAAAACCCCACATTGCCGGATGACCGCAGTGGCTAAGTGGGGACATTATCGGTAGAGGGACAAGTCATTACAGGTTGAGCACGAACAGTCTTCGCCTAAACCACGC
Source organism: Papaver armeniacum (assembly GCA_023531295.1). Lineage (NCBI taxonomy): Eukaryota > Viridiplantae > Streptophyta > Magnoliopsida > Ranunculales > Papaveraceae > Papaver > Papaver armeniacum. The sequence goes on from JAJJWW010014132.1 coordinate 105,862, forward strand.
ACATTGGCCGTTCAAAAGAGGCTGCTTGGTCACATGGAAGAGATTTAGGGCTAGTCTTAGGGAGGAAGAAAATGAAGAGAGAGATTAGAGAATTCTAGGGTTTGAAGAATAATTGTTCTGAGAGGTTATGAGAAAGATCGTGATATCTTGGAGAAATAGAGGACCTATTTATAACTAAATTCTCTAATCTCAGGTCGGTGAATATAAGGACCGTGTTGTGCGGAGCAATTCTCCCATCTCTTTAGGAATAGGGATACACTAGGTTGAGTTTATCTCATTTCCACCGCTTTTACTCTCTTCTGCAGTGAGAAATAAGCCGGGTATTTCTCACACGTACCATAGATCGCCATACCAAAACCCTAATTGTTATCACCCCATTTGTGTGAAGCTGAGTCAGCCTTTGTGATGATGTGTTGAGAGAGAAATATTCTCTTTAGCCGAGTTGGCCAAGATAGAGAGATATTCTCTGATTTGTGAGAATGACTAGGATGAGTCACGTAAAAGGCATGAAATTCCTCAGGAATCGTGTGCAGAGTGTGAGAGCAGGAGGTGATATCCCTCTCTCCATGGCCGGTCACATATTTCATGTGAAGACCGTATTATTGTTTGTGGCAGAGCCGATCCTGTGCGTATTAGGGCAGTGGTGCGAACTTAATCGCATGGCCTTTTTACGTTCTTTTGTTTTTCTCCCCGGCAATTTCGAATAGCAATGATAATTTTTTTTTCTCCCTGCTACTTCTTCGTGACGGAGTGGCTGTATAGACTCATCTGTATAGCAATAATGGTGCCGGTTGGATGGTATTATGTGGGAACTGGTGACATTGGCTCTATGGCCTGGTGACAGCTAAACAATCATGGCGGAGTTTGCTGCCTGCTAGCATGTTGCAATGGCGTAATAGCCCATTGGATTGATAAATATTGATTTAAGCTGGTGAAGGTGTAGTGGTGGTGTATTGCTGATGGTATTTGTGAACTTTGGATGGTTGACGCGATGCATGGTGATGGTTATGGTCGTGAACGAGGTGTTGGGGTTCACATAAGAAGGTGATGAATTGGAGAGAGTTCTGTGTGGAGTTTTTAAGAACAAGTGACGTGCATATCATGGCCTTCACGCTTCATGTAAAACTCCAATTCTTACGTAGAATTCAGATTGAATACAAGTAACGATGAAAACTCCTCTCGAATTGCTTGAAGAATGAATCCACTACTGCAATTGATAAACCAGGTAATACTCGCTGGTGGTGTTGACGATGAACATGAGAATGATAGAGACGCTGGATAAAAAGAAAATGAAGCATGAAAGCCGATGTTGTTCTTGAGAACCCGATGTTAACCGTTGAGTGAGAAAGAAAATTGGAAATCTGGGCTTAGTTTTGAACATGAAAAAAGGCCTTGGACTGAGATGGGCCATGTGCGTCGCACCTCCTGCACCCCCTCAGGCCTGGATATGGTTTGTGGGTCCCTTTGTTTAGCATGCGGATCTCAAGAGAGCTTAATTATCCACGTATTTGAATAGACATGTATAGTTCAGGATCAATTTACTAGTCGTGAGTGTGTTTGAGAGGCTGAGAAAATAGGCTTTAGCACTAGGTAAGGCGTGTTCCTATCATGTAAATTTGTCCGAGATTTTGAGGAGAGATTTGAATCTCTCCAAGATTTTGTGAAGAGATTTGAATCTCTCTCTGAGATTTTGCAGAGAGATTTGAATCTCTCCGAGATTTTGTGGACGGATTAAAATCTCTCCGTGATTTCGCAGAGAGATTTGAATCTCTCCGAGATTTTGCAGAAGGATCAAAATGTCTCCGAAGATTTTCTTAACGGATCCGAATATCTCTGTGGTCAGGTGGGACTCGGCCCGGAGAGTGAGAAAAGGCTTTGTACCCCGATTAATGTCTCTGCGAGACTTTGGCTTACTTGTCTTTGACCAGCGTATCTTGCAGAGATGTGCTAGGAATCAACTGTGTGTCCATATGATGAGTCAACAAGATCAGTGTATCTCGAAAGGATGTTCTAGGAGTCTGTCGAAAGGGCTCAGAGGTAGAATAACCAGCATATCTCGCGGGGATGTCCTAGGAGTTATCCAGAAACCTCAGTATGTCGAGTCAGAGCCTAGAGAAGACATGACCAGTGTATCTCGCGATGATGTACTAGGAATCAATCCTTGATCTCAAATAGGGTGAATCGTGCTTACAGGATATACGTATATCTCCGCTCGGGGTCATAAGTCCGTCGGGGACGTATTTACGCATCTGCAGAGCCTACATGACCAGCAGCATCTCGTTGAGGATGTATACTAGGAATCATGGCATCACAATCAGCTGCGTCTCGCGAAGATATGTTGGAATTTTGGCTGTTCTGGTTCATAAGTCTACCGGGGACGTTTTACGCTCTACAGAACCTACGTGACCAGCAGTATCTTGTTGAGATGTGCGCTAGGAATCACGGCATCACAACCAGCAGTGTCTCTCAGGGACGTATACTAGAAATCGTGGCTATGGATGCCTTGAGGGCCAAGGGCTTAATCTCTCCCGTGAGAGTTGAATTCTGCCTATAGGGTTGAAATGACACTTTTGCCCCTTATCCAAATTTCACCATCTACACCCCAAAAAAAAATTGGTTGAGCAACACCTTCTCATTTCTTTAGAAAAACACCTTTTTGACCTTTCTTTTTGTTCCACCAAAATTTTCTATGAATTCCATCCATTTGGTCAGTGAGTTGTTTTGACAATTCATGGGAAGGTTATCGAATTTCTCGGTTGAACTTCTTTAACGTGTTCTCGCTTTCTTCACCCACCCTCTATAGCATTCCCAGGCAATAACGACGTTCTATGAATATTCTGATTACCGTTATAACGTTGGGTATGCAAGGCAGTATGTAATTTGAATAGTTATTTTACCTGGAGTCGCAGATAGTATATTTCAAAATCATATATTTACCACATCCACATTACCTTCCGAGCAGAACAAGTTAAGGTGGCAAAGTATCCTGTGTCAAAATTAAAAAAAAAACGTGCATGGCAACGGATTATACAGTTCGGTAATTTATACAATGTGCATATAGTTTGTTTTAGGCTAGAAATTCGCAAAACTAAATCAGAGTTCCAAATATATGGATGATTTTTTGTTCTTTTATTTATTTATTTTTAAAAGGAGGAAACATATATTGATAGATGTTCATTATTCCTCAAGTGATGGTTGAATCAGTTTTTCCTAAAACAGCCTACTCATATGAGATGTTGTAACACCCCGAGTTCCGGACCTGGGTCAAACCCATATGGAGATCCAAACTCGAAGCGTTACAGGTCGGAAAGAGACAAAAAGTTTTATTTTTAATATAATTATTTCACTAAACTTGAGGAATTATTATTATACATGAATTTGATTAATTCTATAAAATCCACTAACAACATTCTCAACAATTTTAAAATAAAATTACACTTCAAACAAATAAAAGAAATACAACACAATCAACAAGATAGTTAACTTCTTAAATTCCACTTCCACATTCCATAATATCTGCAAAAAAATGTCAATTGGGGTGAGTTGACGGCTCAATAGGCATATTTTCCCATCCTCTAAAAATATACAAACATCACAATGAATTAAACAAAAAACGCATTCAACCATTTGTTTATAATTTCACAACACTCGAATTCATTCTGAATTATTATTCATTTTCCTTTTAGTTTATGAGTTCTTTTCAGTTTACGAGTTCACGGTACGAATGTCCTTGGTTTGTACACTCACCTATCGTTTCTCGGCACGGACAGCCGCCATCAATGGTCAGGAACAAAAGTTCATATGGGGATCATACCCATTGCTCTCGAGGATCATCACCCGTTTTATTTTTGTTATCCGGCACAAACAACCGACATTGATGGTCAGGAAACACAAGTTCCTACTGGGGATCATTACCCATTTTAATCTCGGGAATCATTACCCGCCGTTAGCATGAAACAATATTTCATCTAACAGAAAAACATGAACTCTTCATTTTAGTAATTATTTTACAATTTAATTTATATAATCTTCCCATTTCAATTTCATGGTCATGTACATTATCAAAACAACAATTACACAATTCAAAATACAATAAAAGAGGAATAAATCATTTTCAACCAAAGAAGTCACAAATGGATATTAGTAGAAGATGAGTTAGTAAACCTACCTTTTTTTTTATAATTTATACTCCAATGAAAAACATAAATCACTCCATAGAAAAATAAACGAAAATGATTTGTGACTCCCAGTTTTAGTGCTCCCACTGCTCCCAACATTAGGTGGCAGTCCACATAAGCTATCTTTAGAAAAACAAAATACGAAAGCGTTAATGCCCTATGTCGGTCAAAAACTAAAATTTTCTTCATATGACTTTTTCTCTATAATCAATCAGCAAACCCTGAAACAATATTTTCCCGTTATTAGATATCACCGTTTTTACAACCAAGATTTTGATTTCCATGATATTCAATTCTACAACTTATCGTTTATCATAATTTTCAAATATGTACGGTATTACTTTTTTCTTCCCACGGGAAGTAAAACACATAAACTATGAAATTGGAGATAGACAATTACAAACTGCAAAAGAACATTAATGTTTGAGAAGCAATTACACCTCAAGAATTCGTAAGTCGTAACCATTAGGTGGTGGTTTAAGATATAATTGAGAATCATTAGTGACAAATTGAATAAAATAGTCGATTGTCAATTGAAAGTGGAATTTTGCTTGGATAAGCAACGTGACTTCAAGAGTATAAAGCATAGTTTGGCTAACTTTGCCTATGTAAGTGGCGGTTCAGATTTGTCCTCATAAGAGATAAATCTAGGGTTGTAATCGTTTGTCATGAGTGATGGTTGTGATTGGGATTAGAAATGCATCTAACGAACAAAAGTTATCAAGTCATTAAGGTTCCGTAATTCTTCATAATAAATATTCTATTAAATTTCCATGATAATATTTAATTAAATGTCAAATTAATAATGATAATATATAAATTATTCTACTAATGATGATAATAAATATATTTTTATTAGCTAATACTTAGGATTAGTTTGGTATTTTCTGCCATCTTTACAAAAGTGCTTTTCAGATGTACGTTACTATGCAGAGCTATGTAAAAAAAGCAATTGGATAGTTGCCGATGTACGTTACTATGCCGAGCTATGTAAAAAAAACAATTGAATGGTTGCAAATTATAAACTAAAGCAAAAGATATTTTAAAAAGTGATCAAATTGTGTCTGAAAAAATATCAGGTTCAGCTATAGTTAGTGAGAAAATTACAGAAGCATACATATCTCTGAAAATTGCTTATTCTATTTTATTGTGCATAAAATAAGTAAATTTTCTACTATTAGATTATATACATGTAATATTAAATTTACTAATTAGTATTATTACTAAAAAATATTACTTTTTCTAACTACTTTTTAAAAATCAATAATTTCTTAATATTTATTGTTGATAAATAAAAATATATTTCAGTCATACGGTATAACATAAAATGCAATTTAAAAAAAATAAATAATTATTTGTTAAAGAATAAAATATAACAAATGAAAATTGGTAATCATATATAGATGCAATTTTGCCAGTTATAAAAAAGATGGAAAATAAAATATGAAATTAGGGTGAACTATAGTATTTGGTTTTGAAGCTTTTAAAAGCTCCTTCTCCCCCACTTTTAAAATTGACTGATTTTGGAAGTGTTTTACATAAACACTTTATGGAATCTTTACCAAACACTAAGATGAAAAACTCTTGCTATAAATATATTTTCAAAGTACTTTTTTTTTTGAAAGAAAAAAAGCAGTACCAGACTCAGTTAGATTGGCTAAGGCCTCTTCCTATGCACATGCCAAAACATGGTATTTGGCATATATGCACCCACTATGGGTATGCCAAACTCATATGCCAATATGTTATTTCTGGCATATAGGCATACGCGACAGAGTTTCCAGCGAGCGATAGAGTCTTCGTCGCTCGATGGTCAAGCTGTCGTTCGATGGTCATTCATTCGACAGCGACAGTCAAGCTATCACTCGATACTCTGATAATCGCTCATCAGATCTTCATCTAACGGCTACAATTTCCCCCCTCTATAAATACCTGATTTCAAACTCATATCAACTCACACCAAAAATTCTAAATCTCTCTAGAATTTCTTAATTTCTCAATCTTTTCAAATCTAAAACTATCACAACTCCTCTACAATTATATTTTCTTGTAAAATGGATTCACAAGCAGAAACTCAAGGAAAAGGTAAGAAGAATCGAGTAAGTGGTGCAAAATACACCATGATAGAAGATGAATGTATTTGTCGTAATTATGTTTTTTTACCCAAGATTGTATTGGTGGTGCACAACAACATGGTAACACCATGTGGGATAATATATTTCAAAAATATGAAGAACAAACCATGAACATCAATGGTCGTGATGCAAAAGGATTGTCAGAACACTTCATTGTAATCAACGGGGAAGTAGCCGCTTATGCTGCATTGATAATGCAAGCCAAGAGAAAAGGAAAGGAAAGTGGTCAGACTGATGTTGATTTTGAAAGAGAGGTTCGTACAGATTGGCAACGAAAACATGGTTGATTTTCTTTCGAAAGTTGTTATCATATTTTGAAGGGTTTGAACAAATATAATCCCGATTACTTAGCAAATAATCAAGTAGTACCTGAAAAGTCACCATATAATTCTTCTCCCTCAACACCAAATTCTTCACCATTTTCACAAGGTCCATCAAATTCTTCACCAGATACCCTACAAGCTCAAATTCCAACGTAGTTTTCAATAATTATATTGATGGTAATACTAAGGGAAAACTTCCATGGAGGAATAAGGCAAAACTGGCTAGAAAATTAGCTCAAGAAGGAGGGAGTTCCGTAGGATTTAACATGGCGGAGTTTATGGATTATCAAAAGACCATCGCGAAGGAAAGATCCATTCAAAGGAAAATTCAAAACCGGGAGAGTAAGAAAAGTCGTCTTTCTCAAGAAAAATTCCAGTTTGACTATGACAAGCATAACATTCTTCAAGCTAACACCTCAATTATGAACTCCCAACAACTGCATGTATGGCAAATCGAATTTGACAGGATTCAAGCACAGATTGAAAAGCAAGCTGGATTTACTAACAACCGTGATGAAGAAGATGATGATGATGGAACTGATGATGATGAGTTTGATGAAATAATTCCTCTAAATGATTAATGTACTAGTTTAATGGCAGAGTTTAAGTTTTAATGTTCTAGTTTAAGTTTTAATTTGATATGTTGTGCATTCCAATTAATATTAGTTTGAATTGAAATGTTGAAGCTTATTAATTAGAAAAATAACAATACATAACATAACTTAAACTGAAGCTAAAACATTAAGAAAAATACATAAAATCATCTTCCATGCTCTGCCCAAAGATTCAATCTCAGATCATCTCTTAACTGGTCATACAAATTACGGTTCTGAATGTAGTTAGTCATTTGACCATAATTCCTTGAGGAGGCCTCTTTGGAGTCGAATCTCCGGCCTCAAATCTTCATCATCATAGTTAATCCAATCCGAATCACGTCTGGGTTCCTGAATTACCATGTTATGAAGAATTATGCAAGTGAGCATAGTCTTGTGCATTTCACGAGGACTCAACCCACGATATGGGCCACAAATGATAGCGAACTTCCTCTTCAAAATTCCAAAAGCGCGTTCCACATCCTTCCTCAGTGCCATTTGAGCATCGTTAAAATATCGGTATGAATGGCCCAATGCACCAGCAGGAGGCTGACGGTAGCATTGAACCAAGGTGGACCATTTTGGGTAGATACCATCCGCAAGATAATAGCCATGAGTGTGCGATGGCCGTTGATCATGAAACGGACAGATGGAGAAATTCCATACTTCAAATCTTCAAACAGAGGCGACTTGTGCAAAACATTAATATCATTTTGTGAACCCGGAAGACCAAAAAAAGCGTGCCATATCCAACAATCGTAAGAAGCAGCAGCTTCTAGGATAACTGTTGGTTTTGGATAATGACCTTTATATTGACCAGCCCAATAAACGGGGCATCCATGCCATACCCAATGCATACAATCGAGACTACCTAGCATTCCCTGGGAATCCCCTTTCCTCATTCTCCTTAATATTTGTCTAACATCTTCGTCGGTTGGTTTTCGTAAATATGTTGGACCAAAATGATTAATCATTACTTCTGAACAATGAAAGGTAAGTGTAAGAAGTTGTTTTACCCATACGAAGGTACTCATCATTCGCATCATTTGAGTGCCATAACCTAGAATCCTTAAAGCCGAAGTAACTTTTTGTTCGGGACTATGACCTCTAATATTGAGTGCATCAAACTGATAATTGAATTGAGGTTCCACTCGACAAAGCTCTTCAATAATCTTTTTCACCGGATGACGAGGCATGCGGAATCGACCTTGAAAATCTCGATCAGTACACACAATTGGGAAGAAAATAATCGTGCATGAGCTTCGATGGTAAAATTCCTCTCCTCGATACGTATATCTTCTTGATAATACTTCTTTGGGCTCTGGAGCTCTTGGTATTTGACCCGTATGTACAAGCATCATAGTTTCGATTAGATTCTCATCTTGACTTCCTCTTCGTCAATTTCTTGCAACCTCATACGATAACTTTCTTGTCAGTAACTCTTGAACATATTCATAATAATATCCCTTTCTTCATTGGATCTCGACATTGTGAAGCTTAAAATTGATAATAAATGAGTAATATCTTTAGAAGCGGTGTGAGTTTTACGTCGAGGTAAAATGACGTATATATAGGAACCATAGGGGAACTAGCCGTTGCAGAATAACTACTTGGCGATAACCATTGTATCGCCAGCGTTATTGTTTTTAACGAGCGATATTGACAATATCGCCGGCGATAAAGACTTTATCGCTGGCGGTATTGTCAATATCGCTCGCTAGGGATTCGATCGCTAAGCGGTTTCCCCATAGTGGCGCACATGGTTTGGCATGCCAGGTGGCATGCCAAACACCATTTTTTTGGCATGTGCATAGGAAGAGGCCTAACAATTATATAAGTGGACCATAGTGACGGTGGCAAGTATTGGTGCCAGTGAGTAATTTCGCATCTTCTCATGTATTTCTTGATAAATCGTTTAACCTTATTTTTATTCAATGATGAGTAATTTAGATAACAGAGTTTATTGTTAGTAAAGCTTATTGTTATTGGGTTCAGTACTTAACGATTTGACTTACTAACTAATCATGGTTTTATTATTTTAATGCAACGAATAACCTCACATTTGGAAGTGTAATGTCGTATAATGTAATGGCCTGACTCTCAATATATAATGTCCTCACTTAGCCACTACGGTCATCTGACATTATTTGGTTTTCAATGGTCATCGATGCGGTCATCTAGCAGCAGCTTCTCAGAAGGTCACCATCCCAGGTTACTCAATACCGAGCATGTTTAGAGATTTTTCTTCAACTATGAACCCAATTATGTTGAAAAGGTATCTGTGTTAGGAAAGTACAAACCATTGCATATAATCTATTTGTGAATCCCTGCTTAGGAGTCGGAGTACTATAATACCACCAACTTAATTTGGAGCCGTCCTCGGCTCCAGGAATATGTTCAATCTTAGACTCGCGGCATTTTTCTCACTCATGAGACTCTTTCCCGACACAATTCGTCAAGCATACTCTTTCATCCTCAAAAGTATGGTCGACTCTAATACCATTTGTAAGGACTTGATCCTCCGCCAATACGTTCCCCACTTAGTCACTCCGGGTTATCCGAAAGTGTGGGATTTTCAACTAACATTGATCGTTATCCATCAACAGATTTCGGGAGGTAGACCATACCTAGATTACTCTCTCCGAGAACACATAAATTCGGTGATTTTTACCAACTCGGATCGGGACGGATGTGGGGGTGGCTTACCTAGGCGCAGACCCCCCCCCAAAAAAATCTGTAATAGCTCACTTTCAGCTTGGTAATTCCCTGGGAAAAAGGAAAAGCCCGGGTCTAAACTTGGATAGCCCATACAAAATAAAATCAAACTTGACGTATCTTGAAGAAGATCTAACAAACGGGAACATATATGTAGTTGTATGACTAAGATCTAGTGATATGCAACGAGAGTGAGGACACGTTTATATGCATGCATCCAAAGAATTAAATATCTTGCTTGTATGTGATTCAAAATATTAAAATGTTGTGTATCCTTACGGGGACAAATATGATAAATTATAAATGTAACACTTAAAATGTTACTTACAGGGATAGACAGAAAAATGCCATATCTTATCATGATTATAAGCACAAATTTAAATTTTTTTGATTTAGTAATTATTTTGCAAACCAAAGAGAGAATATAGAAGAAGCATAAATTTAAAATATTTGGCACATTGATAAGTAATATCTTATTTGTGGAAACCAAAAAATAATTTACAGAACCCCAAAAAAATTGGCGACCCTACGGCGCATTATCAAATCAAAGTTTGTGTTAATTTATATTTTTGTTTGTATATCTCATACATAGCATAACGCAATTGTAAATATACTCCATGGTAAAAAAATTTGATTCAAAAAGTTTTGTGCTCTAAAAGATAACGTTGCTCAACTTATACTCCTTAGATATTTTACTGTATTTATTTTTATCGCAGTTGAGATGAATGAAAAATAGCCCACCTCAACACAAATTCCTGGATCCGTCGCTGCTCTGGATCCAATTATGTTGAAAATGCCACAATGTTACGAAAGGACAAACCATTACCTAATATCATTGGTGAACTCTTCTGCTAGAATTGAATTACGTATATAATATATATGGGAAATTTGAAAAACTAGAACTACATCGTATGTGAGTAAAATGGTTGCCTCGGAAATGACTTAACATTTTAAAATATAATATCTTAAGTGAATGAACTAGCTTTTCATTATGTCATTGAAATGGTAAGAACATACAATACGATTTGTCTTGTTGAGTCAATTATGAGTTTTACTCTTTTCGGACTATTCTTGAAGGGAAAAAAGCAACAAGGATCCGAACACTTGTTAATATCTACACAATTATTCTTGATACAAATGTGTTCAGGTGATGTAATTTTGTTACAACTTACATAGTTTAATGTTTTGGTTCTCCTCGGTTGTTGGAGTATGTGGAGCGATAAACCACATATATATAGCTAGGGATAATCCCCATGGAATAAAGAGGAATACATGGCTCTTTTGTCCAAGAACGTAGAAGTGGTTGGATGTCACACGGTTTAGGTCACAAGTGAAACCAGACTCAAGGTGGAGCAGTCAAGGCCCAAAGTTGAACTGGCACTCAAGGTGGAGTTAGTGTCTCACTCATTAACTCAGGTGGATCAGGGTTCTATATCGACAAGGCAATGCTCAAGGTGGAGTTAGTGTCTCGCATGTTAACTATAAGCATGGTTCTAGGTGGGCGAGGAAATTCTCAAGGTGAGTTAGTGCTTTCCTTCTCATTAACTCAAGGTGGAATAGGATTCTAGGGCGCATAGTGACAATAATCATGATCGATGAGTTGCATATACATATGGTAATCATATGATGGAGTCTGATTGGATTGGTTAAGTGGTTTAATCTCGCCAAGGTTGAGATTGTTGGAGTATGTGGCGCGATAAACCACATAAGTATAGCTAGGGATAGTCCCACATGGAAGAAAGAGGAGTACATATGGAACTTAATAATCTTGGGACCTTCTTACGTGGCACTGATTTCTTTTAGATTAAAACCGCACACCTCTTATTCCAAGGTGGTCAAGTATGGACATCATCGGTGTTATGTGGTCGGGCCCATAGTAGGTTCCTATGGTCCACGAATATCCTAACATCGTTCATTAAAATAAAGAAGATACAGAAAGGTAATACCATTTCAAAGTATCGATAAGATATCTTTGTAAACTAAAAAACATATCAAGATGTTTTTTTTTTGGGACAAAATATGTAGAAATAGATTTCGATATAATACCATTGATGGCTTGAGGATACAACTCGAGAAAGGAGAGGCATAGTATGGGAGGATGTCAAGGCAGAAAATGCTAGAACGGATTTGCGAAGTGAAGATAAACTTGATATTAATACATATTATATTTAACATTCATATGTCGGAAAATGCATAACTAAATAAAAGTTATGCATGGCGAATAAAGGCGGCTCTGGATGCTTACAACTGGGCAGTTTCGTTAGGAAGCAGATTGGACTTTGAATCCAACTCCTTCCAAATTATAAAGCTGATCAGGAGTATGTATGCAGAGAAGGTTGGAGCTCGCTTCTCACTAGATCACGACGAAAAGTAAGTCTTCGAAATTGCCACATGGAGTACAACAAACGATGTGGAAACTACTTGCAGATCAACTTTGGCTAAACATTGCATCGACCAAGTAATTTTAATAGGTTCTGGGACCAATTTTCTATAACAAATATTATCCCAAACATCAACGGCAGTATTTTCTCTTTAAACTTAAGTCACCATCAGGGAGTCAATGTAACAGCAGATTTGAATGTTTTAAATGTTTTAACTACAAACAGAGAGGTTTCTGGTAGTCTGCTCAGCAGCACCAGCCCTCAGCTCTCGAATGCAGTTTGAGGTGTTTTCTTGCCTCTTTATTTAAAAAAAAAAAAAAAAAAAAAAAAATGCCCGTGCCGTTACGGCACGGGTTAAGCCCTAGTAATATATATCGAGTAGCTGATGGAAATTGCAGAGGATGGATCTCCATTAGAGAGGAGTCAAATCAATTCATACTTCAAATTGAGATAGTTATTATACAAGATTAAATTATGATCTCTCAACTCCATCCTACTGTTTAGTTTGCAAGTTCAAATCCTATAAATAAATAAAAAACACTGCTTTTGATATGAGATTGTGTTCTCCAAAGATCGAAAACCTTTGCTTTTGAAGCACAATCAAAATCCACGATGAACTTGGAAATATGGTTTGTTAAGATTAGTTAAGAGAAAGTCCACCTAAGCGCCACCTAATGTAAGGAGCAGTGGGAGCACCAAAATTGAGAGTCATAAATCATTTTTCGATAAATATATTTCTTCAATTCCATAAACAACACCAAATATACACAATTCATATACAGTAGAAACTCTATAAATTAATGCTGTCGGGACCATCAAAATTTATTAATTAAACGAGATATTAATTAACCAATAAATTATTAATTTATATATTAATTAATATTTTATTAACTTATAGATATATTTCATATCATAAGTTAGACAAAATTGATGCTTTCGTCATTGTAAACTTCGATCAACGGATAACACAACTTTAAACAATTTGGATGAACATACAAACAGTGAAATCACTCAAGACTTTCAAAACTCGATTGAGAAATTGAGCTATCGCAATTCAATGAATGTCAAAGATGTCCTAAATTATCCGAAAGAAAATGAAGTTACACGGTTGTTGGTGATGAAGAAATAATCAACTGACATTATAGGAACTGATAAAGATGAGGAAGAAGATGAAGAAAGTTCTAAAATAGAGCCCCTTCACGAAACGAGACTATTAAAGCAGCAATGATATTGAATAATTTCTTGCTGAGCTATGAGAAAACAACACCAAAAATTCTTATAATGATAAGAAAAATTAGAGATGAAATTCAATGCGATATTGATTTTAGTAAAAAACAGAAGACAATTAAATCATTTTTCAAAAAGTCTTCCCAAATCACTAATGTATTAAATAAATATATGTATTATTAATTTATATTTCGTATGGGGTCTACATAGGTCATCAAAAATGTATTATCTTATAATTTTAGCAAATTATTAATTTGGCACGTTGTCTTCGACTCGGGACCGGCCAAAAATATTATTTAAGAGAGTTTATTAAATAATCGAGTATTAATTAAAAGAGTTTCAACTGTAAAAAGATATAATAGGAAACTATGTACGAGGAAGTTTAATTGTTTTAAAGTATATAGGGAAACAAAGAAAATGAGGAGAGAAATCAGGATGAAGAATGGTTGGTTCTTCTACTTACCATCTCTAGCAAAAATATTTATACACAAGATAATTTAACCTGGCGAGATTGGGGTATACCCAGATTAATTGGAGTATACCCAATAAGACAAAATCGGGTCATTTTGAAGTAAAACCAAGCCACCCCTTAACCTTGTATTTTCAAAATGGCAAAATTGCCCTCGTTTAATTAACACTAAAATTTTGATTAGATTAATTAATTAAGTTTAAATTGATTGAATAGATTAAAACTTATGAAAGTTATGAAATTTTGTTTTTAATTGAACATTTGTGGGATGATTTTTGATGATTTTTTTTTTTTTTTTTTTTTGAATATCTCTTGCAACGAAAATGAAGCACACAACCGAAATACTTCTAAAAAGGGGATTGCAAATCTGTTATATGAAATCATACTCAAAATCAACGAATAAATCAACACTTTCAGATGAAAGTATGAAAAGTCGGCAAGGTCGACTAATGAAGATCATCTTGGCCAAAAAGTGGCGGCATGATCTTCATCGTCGAACTCGCCCGACCAAAAGTGGCCGGCATGATCTTCATCGTAGACCTTGCCGACTTTTGTTTTTTGACATACTGAGGAGATGACATAAAAAAATTATTGGCTGGCAAGGTATTCAAAAATACCCTTCCATTTTGTTTTTGGCCGGGCAAGGTATTCAAAAATACCCTTAAATCAGATTAGCGGCAAGGTCTTCAAAAAATATACCTATTTGTTGAAATTTTCTGATCGCCGCCATGGTCATTATGAAAAGTCGGCAAGATATTCATGTCACTACCTTGCGGGTAGAAGACAGAAATCATAATTTTCGATTTCTAACCTAATATAACAATCAAATCACACAACACAATGATGGGTTTGAGTTTAAACATCATTTATAGTCTTCTTTTCGCTAGTAGAGTCAACAATTTTTTTGAAAATCAAAGTTGAAGATTTTTATATGGCTTTGGTTGATGGAAGATGAAGATGAAGAAGAAGAGAAGAAGATGAAATGAAGAGAATAAAAACTGATTTAGGGTAATTAAGATTATTAATGGGTAAGGATAGTTTTGTAACTTACCCATTAGGCCTCCCCCTAAAACCCACAAAAAGTGTCCCTTTAAAATTGGGTATACCCCAATTAGTTTGAGTATACCCCAATCTCGCCAGGTAATTTAATACCATCCATTAATTAATACTTAATTTTATTATTAATTGAATATTGAAGAGAAACGTTTCTGGCTCTCAAAAGTTATCCTACGTTGTCTATTCCAAATCCAAATGATATTATAATTTTCACATTAAATACTTTCAATCACATGCATAATTTAATGATAATAAGAAGAAGCTTTTAATATATTAAACCTGGTTAAATTTGGGCCTATGCTACTTAATTGGGGTCTATAGTTACGTGACAAAATAGGGTCATTAAGAAGTAATTCATGGAAACCCCTTATCCACTATTTTTGTAAATGCCTCATATGCCCTTGTTCAATTAGTGCTAATTCGAAAAATTAAAGTTTTTAATCAAGTTAATTCTTGGATTAACTATGACTCACCACTTGTAAAAATTTTAATTTTTTTTCAAAAGACTCGATCCAAAATCGGTTTATGTTAGTGCATTTGTAAACCGATTAAGGTTGAGTTTTCTATAGTTACGATGTAAACCCAGAATCGAAGTTTGATCAATACCCACATAAACCGATTCCTAAAACCGGGCATTTGTAATGCACATGTAAACCGATTCTTAAAGTTACATAATTTTTTTTCATAACAATCGGATTACATATATATACATGTAATCCGATTCTTAAAGTTTCAGAACTTTTCTTCTTAGGAATCGGTTTTCATATATGTATGGTGTAAACCGATTTTAACAAAAAAAAAAAACATAGGAAAACAATTATCTCTTCCATACCAAAATAGGGCTATGCGGGCATTAAACGTAGACCGATTCTCAGTTCAATTCCGTAAACGGAGAATGCCATCCAGGACAATCGGTCTTTGTGGGCATAAATTACAACCGTTTCTAAATGAAATCGGTTTACAAATGCATTGACGTAGACCGATTGTTATAAACCCAAAAAACTTTGATTTAAAAAAATTGGATTGTTTGAGTGATTACAAGTTATTGAAACCTACTCTAAGGGATTGGGTTAATAGAAAAGTACTTGATTCGAGCTAAAACAAAAAATTACCTATTTTAGTGAATTTGGTGATTATCAACAATGTTTTTGATTTTAAATTCTTAATTTTGATGGAAACGGGAATGGAAGTGATTTTGATTTTGATTTTGATTTGATTTAGTTTTTTTTTTTTTTCTTTTGTTATTAGGATTAAATGAGGATAAATTGGTAGTATTAAAATTTCATAGAGGGTGAATGATAGTTTCATCAAACTTACACACCCCTTATCATTATTTATGGGGTGGATGAAAAAATTCATAGGCCCCAATTAAGTGGCATAGACCCCAATTTAGCCAGGATATTAAAATAATAACAATTATTATTCATAAATTTCTCAAGCATTAACTCTATTAAACATGCACAAAGAATTTCATTAGACTCCATGCAACTTTTGATGTATACCTAATTTCACTGTACCCTAAATGCATGCACACTAATATGAAACAATAATAAATTCCTTTAAGATATCATTTATGTTTGCTTTAAGTTTTCTTACATTACTAATGAAACGTTTTCCTTTACTTCCTCTTATATTCTAAAACAAATAAAATTAATTTTCAAATGAATTCATTACATGATATAACTAGTCATCATGAGCTTAAATAGATAGCAAATCAATTAATTACTAAAATTACTACATGAGCTTAAATAGATAGCAAATTAATTAAATAGATAGCAAACGATAATAAAATTACTATCAACCCACTGCAATTTCTTCATTTTATCTTTGCATGTTCAATAAATATATTATTATAATTATTTTTCTTTATATTAAAAATAGGCCAAATTGAAAAAGTGAAGTATCTCTTTTCCAGAAACGGAGGGAGTATGAATTAATACTAACATAATTACACATAACCATATTTATTAGTATTTTATATTATTGTATTTATTTTAGTTGTCTCTTCCAATTCACTAGTTTTATTTTATTTTTATTTATTTATCAAAACTATAATTATGTAGCTATTTCCACCCTAGCTTTCTAGTTCAAGTAACCCACCTATGCTAAGGAAAACAACAAGGTTACATTTAAGTTGGGTAAAACCCGACCCAAAAGGGCATATAAAAATATAAGGTATTACACATGTTTTCTGATAAATTTTCATGACTTGCCCTAACTTTATGTAATAAAATGAGCAGTTGATAACGGACCTGCTTGGTCCTAGTCCAGCTTCTGTATGACCGTAGTCAATGAAAATTTAAAATGTAAGCAGAATTTTCTGAGGGAGAATAGTAATATTGATCATCATTGTCTTGCTCTGAATATTGCTCCAATAACCAACAAGAGTTATTGCACCTACAGCCAGCAAAATACTACACTTCATAAGCAAAAAGATGCTGGCAATATTATATTGTAAAAACGAGTTGTGTGTCAGTGAATTAAAAAACGGAACCAACTCAACTAATGTACAAAGATTCTCATAACTCCATTAACCTCTTGGATTTAACTTTGCTGACATTTTATCTTCTTTTCATGCAGCCCTTCTTCTTCAATCATAAATTTCAGACTTCCAAAATCGCTGCTCGAGGAGGAAATTAATGATGGGGTTTAATTTTTTAAATAGTGTTTCTGACTTTCTGTTAATTGGGTCTTGTACCATACAAAGTTGTTATTATTCAATAAAAAGTTAGTCAAAAAAGTTGTTTTTCCCTTCCAATGTGTTGTCAAACTCTATGATGTTAGCTTCACCTTCCCAAACTATGCTTCATTTGATTACAAATTCTCATACTTACAAGGAAATTGTTCCCACTTGTAATTGAGCCCTTTAAGTTTCAAAATTTTGTGGATACTTAGGCTTGAGTGTACTGAGCTAAAACTACTTAGGGTTTAGGTTAACTGAAGAAGAAGTAGATAGAAGAAGAGAAGGTTTTAACAGAAGTTTAAACTTGTTGATTTATTATTTTACACATAATCAAAGTTACACGAGATACATATATTTATACATAGACTTCCTTGGACTGCAAGGAAGGAGGGTTTCCTAACTAAAACACAATTGCCTAAATTATAGAAAACGTGAACAAACATGGTATCGTGTGTCAAATGTCACACGTACCAGATCTTGAGCTAACACCCTCCCGCAAGCGTAACGGGTGATCTTGAACCGTTAGCTTGAACCTTAAAAGAGAAAACCGATCTTTAGAGAGTGGTTTTGTGAATATATCCGCAACTTGATCTTTAGATGATATAAAACGAACATCAAGAAGTTTGGAAGCAACTTGATCACGAACAAAATGATAATCAATTTCTATATGTTTAGTCCGTGCATGAAATATAGGATTAAGCGTGAGATAAGTTGCACCAAGGTTGTCACACCACAATATAGGAGGAGAACGTGTAGAGATACGCGACTCGAAATAAGTATTTGAATCCACATAATTTCAAAGATAGCAATAGCAAGACCCCGATATTCAGCTTCAGTACTAGAACGAGATACTGTTTTCTGTTTCCGAGCACTCCAAGAGACAATATTCCCACCTATGTAAACACAATATCCACTAGTAGAACGACGATCATCAAGAGAACCAGCCCAATCAGAATCAGTATATGCCTTTGAAAGATAATTGCGAGAGAAGGTGATGGGCGAAGAAGTATACCAAAAGTACTTGTACTCTTGAGATAACGAAGAATACGCTTAACTAAACTCGGTGAAACTCGGTAGGAGCATGCATAAATTGGCAAACTTTATTAACGGCATATGCAAGATCGGACGAGTAAACGTTAAATATTGCAATGCCCCAACAATACTACGATATTCAGTAGCATCAGTTAACAAAGTGCTACGATCAGAAGAAATATCACCAGAAGTACTGAGTGGAGTACTAATTGGTTTTACGCCATCCATTTTTGCCCGAATAAGAAGATCTTGAGCATAACGTTGTTGAGAAAGAAATAAACCGAAGAAGTACGAGTCGCCTCAATGCCAAGAAAATAAGACAGGGCACCAAGATCTTTAATTGCAAATTCTTGTTGTAAACGAGTGAGAATAGAGGCAATACCTGTAGGATTGGAGCCAGTAACGATAATATCATCCACGTAGACTAACAAGTAAATAGTACCATAAGTTCCATTGTAAATAAACAATGACGAGTCACACTTCGAGGTAATAAACCCAATTTGTAGCAAAAAAGTACTGAGTCTGTGGTACCACGCTCGAGGAGCCTGTTTAAGTCCATAGAGAGAACGATGTAACTTGCAGACATGGGTAGGAAAACGAGAATCCACATAACCTGGAGGCTGTTTCATGTACACCTCTTCTTGAAGTTCTCCATGCAAGAAAGCATTCTGCACATCAAGTTGATGAATAGGCCAATTGGAAGATAAAGCCAATGTTAGAATAATACGTATAGTACACGGTTTAACGACCAGGACTAAGCGTTTGAGTAATCAATCCCTTCCTGTTGATTGTAACCTTTTGCAACTAAGCGAGATTTACGACGAGCAATTGTACCATCAGGATTTCGTTTGATACGAAAAACCCATTTACATCCAATAACATTCATAGAAGGATCATATGGTACTAGTGACCATGTACCATTGCGAATCAATGCATTTATCTCATCATCGGAAGAGACACGCCGTCACGGATCTTTATGAGCACGGGAAATGCAAGTAGGTTCATAAAGTGAATCACATACCAAAGTGCATATTTGGAGTTGGGTTTAAAGATACCATCCTTAGCCCTAGTCACCATTGGATGTGTTGCAACAATTGGTAGTATAGCGGGCTTCGAGTCTCGGGAGTCTGCCACAGTATGTGGAGAGCTGAGCACATCGAAAGACGTAGAAGAAGGATCATCGGCAGTCACTGGATCCCGAGTAGGAACAAGTTCTGAAGACCGAGTAGTGGCAGGTGCTGGAGACAAAGCATTGGTGGAAGATAAATCCACATGGAAAGGTGGTGCAGTCAAACAATGATTGGAGTGTTGGACAACAGTAGCAGCATCTGTGTGTGAACTTGATGTGGACCGAGGAGTTGTTGGAGACTGAAGTGGAGATCGAGGAGCTGTTGGAGACTGGGGTGGAGACCGAGGAGCTGATGACAACTGCCGTGTTGGAGATGAAGTAGACAGTGGCTGAGCAGGTAAAAACGTCCTTGGTGGAGCCGTGTGAGTAGATAGAGCCGGATTTACAAAAGACCGAGGAGATGAATGTAAAGGTAAAGAAATAGATAAAGGAGAGGATGGAGTTACCTGTGAAGGAGTCGATGCCAGGGAAGGTGATGATGTGGACGCAAAGGGAAAGTTGGTCTCATCAAAAACAACATGACGACTGACGTATATTCGACCCGTAGGAATATGAAGACACTTATAACCCTTATGAGATGGACTATAACCAATAAAAACACAAGGAGAAGAAAGAGGTTCCATTTTGTGAGACCTATACGGACGTAGATGAGGAAAACACAAACAACCAAATACACGAAGCAAAGTGTAATCAGGTGGGATTCCAAAAAGAACTTCATAGGGAGAAAAATTATTAACGGAAGTCGAAGGGACACGATTCATTAAATAACAAGCAGTGTAAAATGAATCATACCAATACGAAGATGGCACAGAAGCCATATTTAGGATTGTCAGACCAGTTTCACGAATATGACGATGACGACGTTCTACCAAACCATTTTGCTCAGAAGTATGTGGACAAGAAAAACGATGAAAAATTCCAAGTTCCTGGAGATGCGGAGTAAGTTTGCGATACTCAGCAGCATTGTCAGACTGAAATATTTTTATCTTTCGATTAAAAAGATTTTCAACGTGCTTTTGAAACAAAAAGAATATAGAGAAAACATCGTTTACGAGACATAGAAACATCCAAGTAAAACGACTATACGCATCAATAAATATGACATAATATTTGTAACCTTCATTAGATAAAATATGAGAGGGTCCCCACACATCCGAGACAATTAAATCTAATGGATTCAAATAAATAGTTGTACTGGATTTAAAAGGTAGCTTATGACTCCTATGCTCATGACAAGATGAGCAAAAACTAATAGTTTGGTTTGAAACTGGAAGAGAAAACTGAGAAATAACTTTGCGAACTGTGCGCATCATTGGATGTCCCATTCTAGCATGCCAGTCTTGTAAACTAGCACGTTCTCCTATGCAAGCTTTAGGAGATTGAGACGAGGCATCAAGTTGATAAAGACCACCCTTTCTATCGCCACGAAGAAGGACCTTCCGGTATATCGATCCTTCACAAGACAAAAATTTGGATGAAATTCAAATAAGACATTATTATCGGTAGTAAGACGAGAAACAGATAAGAGATTATGAGAGATTTTTGGTGCAAAAAGAACATTACGAAGCTGCAACTTACGAACGGGAGTTCCCAAAATAGAGGAACCGACATTAGAAATTGGTATAGAAGAACCATTACCCATCTGTATTTGATCAGGACCAGTATACTCGGTTGAAAACTGAAGACGAGAGAGATCATTTGTTATATGATCGGTAGCACCACTGTCAGGAGTCCATGGAGGAGTTGGCAACAAACCAGTGTGAGCAGTATATGCGCGTGGTGCTGAAGCTGGTGGTTGACGACGCGGAGGACGAAAACCACGGTCAAAACGGTTCCAACAGTCCGGTGCTTCATGATTTGGACGGCCACAAAGCTGACAAGGTAGCTCAGACTGATTGAGTTGTGATGAAGAGGCTGAAAAACGAGAGTTGCTGTAGTTGTTATTCGAAAATCTGCTAGACATGGACGAGTTGGGCCGAACTGAGTTGGCTGCATAGTTGGGCCGAGCGGAGGTTGCTGCGTAGTTGGGCCGAGCGGAGTTTGCTGCGTAGTTGGGCCGAACGGAATGTGATGCAGAGTTGGGCCTAGCTGCTGTCGAGACAGATTGATTTGGTCCTGAATTGTAGAAGCGAGCTGAGGTCGACAAAGCTCCACGATTGTGAGCAGCAACGTTTGCTACAGGGTGAGAGTGCAGTGCTTTCTCCTGATGCTCCATACGTAACTCAAAAGTCAAGAGAAAAGTGAGAAAATCTTCCACAGTGAGAGAACTCATCGTGGTAGTTAAGGATGTAACGATAGCATCATACGAACTATCAAACCGGCAAGAAAGCGTGTGAAATTCTTTGTCGGAATCAGTTGTATTGGCAGCAGACAAGACTATCCACTAAGTTACGAGCATGATTAATATATTCTCGCATGGTTTTTGACCCTTTTTAAGAGCACGGAGCTCACAAAGTGAAGATGATGAATTTGTGCATCAGATTTAGAGGCATATTGAGCCTCAAGAGAATCCCGCATTTCTTTGGAGGTTGATAGACGATGAACATGACGAAAAACAGCAGGTGTAAGAGATGAGAACAACCAACTTACTAGGATTTTATCCTGTTTGGTCCAGGAAAGAAACGCCGGAGAAGGAGCTGCATCGGCTTCAGGAGATGCTGGACAGGGTTTCGTACCAGTAACATGGCCATCGAGATCATAACCCTGGAGATACGGCAAAAATTGAGCTCGCCACAAAGAGTAGTTAGTTTCATCCAGTTTGACAGTAATTATATGGTGAGGTTGAGAAAACTGAAGAGACGACATCCCAGTTGATTGTGTAGAAGAGATCGTTGAGTGAATAACAGCACTGATAGTTGAGGATTCGGTAGACATGATGGAGAACGAGAAGAATCGACTAACCTAGCTGATACCAAGCTAAAACTACTTAGGGTTTAGGTTAACTGAAGAAGAAGTAGATAGAAGAAGAGAAGGTTTTAACAGAAGTTTAAACTTGTTGATTTATTATTTTACACATAATCAAAGTTACACGAGATACATATATTTATACATAGACTTCCTTGACCGCAAGGAAGGAGGGTTTCTAACTAAAACACAATTGCCTAAATTATAGAAAACGTGAACAAACATGGTATCGTGTGTCAAATGTCACACGTACCAGATCTTGAGCTAACATACTGGTTGAATCAGAGGAAATGATAGACAAAGAAAACCGTGGCGTAAATTTTTTAAAATATGAATTCCAATTTCTCTCATTGGAAAATAGGAAGATGAGTGGGGAAGAAAAGGGAGAAAAACGAGAATTAAATCCTCTCTTACTCTTTTATTATAATAAAAAATTAATTAAATATATTAATATCAAATTTAGGGCCCACATTTAATGTTTTATATAAATAAAATTCTCACCTATATCCTAATTCCCTCCCTTACCATTACGGTAAGTAGGGGTGTTCATGGTCGGTTTTGGTTCGGTTTCAAGCCAAACCAAAACCGAAACCAATGCTATCGGTTTCAAAATTGAAACCAAACCAATCCATTAACCATTGGTTAGGTTTCCAAATGGTTCCAAAGGTTTCGGTTTTCCCAGTGGTTTTTGGTTAACCAATAATTATGTCAAACCAAAAAAAATTACACTAATTTCTGAGAAAAAAATAGTATTGGTTTACAAAAATTTGAGACAAAAATAAAAAAAAAAGAATATCAAGAGTAGTAAAAGCTTACTCTAAATCTAGAGATCAAAAGAAGATTTAATTAATGGCAGTGACATCTCTAATGAAAATTTAATCAATGATTTTTTTTATCAATATTCGGTTAACCATTGGTTATTGGTTCGGTTTCTCTATCATACCAAAACCAAACCATTAATCTCGGTTTTCATCTTTTCTAAACCAAAACCAACCATTAGTTAATGGTTCGGTTCGGTTTCCCCCTAATCGGTTTGGTTTGGTTCGGTTTCTCGGTTAACCAGTAACCATGAACACTCCTAACGGTAAGACATTACTCCAAGGTGACGTGGCGTCACTGTGCAACCCCTACCTTCCCTCTTCCACTACACTCAACCTTAGGTAAGTTTCTTCCAACTCCCTCTCTCTTTAAGATGGCCTGAAGGTGTTCGTGTGAGACTCATTATTCTCCACAAAAAATCGTTCATCTGAGATTAGTTATTCTCCAAATATTCGTTAGTGCCATCTGTTAGGGTTTATTGTAGGGTCTTTTGTATGAGGGCCGCAGGGGCGGAGCCAAGATTTATAGGTTGGGATTGGGAGTGCAAAAATCTGTTTTGGGTACAATTTTTTTAGGGGTGTTAAATAACAAAATTTGGCTTGTAAATTGCTTTATGTCTTTAATTGGGCGTAAAATAGGTTTTGGAGCCGCCCTTGCACTGGGCTGGCTCCGCGCTCCTGATTAAGGATGTCGATGTCCAGAAAGACCCGGAAAAAAGTAACCAACCTTTAGATGAATATTGAGCTTGATTGAGCCACATATCATGCAAGTAGAGGTTTCGAAAGTAAGCTAACCAAATCAATTACTACATGTACTCTGAAAATTCAATTACTACATCTTTTATAGAACTTCCACTTTGGCACCAACAGCAGTAACAATTTCTATTTCTAACTACTCTAGAAATAGAACATATTTTACAATATCCAAACAGTGCACTACATATTGCCTAATCTTTCTAATCAAGCTTTACATTCATAATGACCAATCACTAATAGTACTTGACTGCATTAAACAACAACAAAGAAAACAGCCAATGTCTTCTTTTGATGCTACATTTCTATTTTTACTCTCATTAATATGAGACCATACTCCATTAGTATAGTTTGGACTTTGATTGATGCATACATTTACTCATAAAAAAACAAGTTGGTGGCCCCTTCTTGTCTCTGGTGGTGGTGGTGGTGGTAATAATCCATATAGCATAATAGATCTTCATTATTGGGCACTTCTTGCTGTTGCAGTAGTACTTGTGAGAAGTCATTGAGTTTCTGTTGCTGCTGTACTTCCTGCTGTTGAATAGTTGAAAATGAAACTGCATTCTCATGAAGAGTGGTGTCATTTGATGTGGATGAGAAAGTGGGTGTGATAACATTAGCAATTTCTGTTGCTGCTGCAGTACTATTAGTAGTAGTTGGTGCAGGAGCCATGGAGCAGTCTTGATGAGCAGTAGTTAATGGCAATGGTGATGATGTTGCTGCTGCTGCCAAGGTGCTAGTAATTGGTTTCTGCAACTCATGACAGAAGAAGCCATCTGCTAGGTCCATTCCAAAATCATACAAGATTGGATTCATATAAGCTAGCTTCATTGACAACATCTGCAAGAACAAAAACAATTAGTAACTCCATTAGACATTCTTAACTCTAATTAGACATTCTGAACCCTGAACCCTGAAATTACCTCAACTTGAACTTGCAAGGACTGGACATAGTTGATTATTTCATCCAGCATATGTGCCTTACTGTTCACCTTGTCACATCCAGGGACAAGGCTTTGCAGCATCTTTAACCTTTCACTGATTTTCTCTCTTCTTACCTGAAAAAAAACACATGTTCAGCATACAAATAAGATGAAACACCATACATTGGATATGACACATTTGCATAGAGTGTCATCCAGAAGGACCAGAAGTAGATTTTTGTTTCATTTTTGGTGGGTCACACTTTGGTTCCCTGTATTGCTGTATTGTGGTGGGCACACAATTATGCTGGCCTTTGGTATACAAGTTGTTTGTTCGGATGGGTTTTCTTTGGCGTGGCCTGACCTGAACCCTGAACCACTGCCTCAACAAATGCTTCAAAACCACCAAAGGGTTTGCTCTGAGCACCTCCAACCACCTCAGAGCAACCTAAATTAGTGGCTAAGGGAATTTGCCAACTAGGTCCAGGCATCAAAAACAAATTTTAAGTGAAATGGTGTAGTAATGTACCCTTTCAGCAAGGCTGTGACTGTCACTTGCTTGACCTCTCCGTGCTCTTACATGAACATAATCAGTTTGCTTATGATCACCATCTTTGGTTGCTGCTTTGGCATCATCTTTCTTCTTCTTCTTCTTATCATCTTTGATTTTCTTTTCTTCTTTCACTTCTACCTCACATTTCATCTGTCTCTTTGGTTTACTTCTCTGTTTCCCATCCTAAAAAAATAAAAACAGAGTAATACTATTTCAGTACACAACACTAAGACAACAACAGAGTACCCATAATGGAGGAATTGGATTTTAAGCTTTCTAATTTACCTTGGATTGATTAATATCAGTATCCAGACAAGACCCATTCTTCCTCTTCTTGTTCTCCATGGATGGATTGGTTTTCTCTTGACTGTTGATCACTTGATCATCACCACCACCTTCTAAATCAACAACAATGGATGAAGTAGGAGTATTATCTGTGGTAGTAGTAGTTTGTTTTGTTTTGTCGCTCATACCAGGTTCGATCTTTTGTTGAAGATTGTTATCAAAAATCTGAAGAGAAGAATCTTGCATTGATGGAAAGTAGATTGGATTGATGATGTAATTGTTGTTGTTTGACATGAAAAGAGAGTCAAGATGAAAATGTGGTTGAAATGTAAAAGCTGCCATTTTTCTAGAAAACAGAGTAATGAGAGAAAAGAAGAAGATTTCTTTCTTTCTTTCTTTCTGGAGAACTGAGAAAGTAGGTTTTGGAACACACAGAGACCACAGGCTAATGCCTATATATATATATAAAGATTGGAAACTGGAAACTGGAAACACCAAAAGATTTGATGACACGAATTACTGAATAAAAGAAAAGAAAGGGTGAAAAAAGAAGTCCATGAAATTTTTCTCTGATTGCTTTGACTGGTCTTTCCACTCTGTTTTGTATTTTAGCTTCTGGTTTCCTCTTTTTTAAATAAGCTTTAAAGTGTGATATGTATATCACCTTTTCAAGAGAAAGAATTATTGAGATAACTGGGAAAAGATGGGTCTTTTAGTCAATGAACTTGGCTTTTAAACTCCAATGCTATACACAAGTCTGTAAATCGAGTCGACTCGCGGATTTGAATCGAATTCCATATGAATCGTGAAAGTTCAAACAGAGACTCCGGCTCGTTCGGTGTCAGTACGATAGCTAAACTTTTTTTTTTTTTTTTTTTTTTTGAAGTATGGAATTATTATTAAAATTAGACGGCAATTATACGATAGCTAAACGTTACACTCTTGTTTCAAAGGAAAAGAAGAAAGGAAAAAGGTTTAGCGTGTTGTCGAATTTTGAATTCAAATCAGGATTTTTTGCGTCATTGAAGTTCAAAATTTCAAACAAACTCTGACTCGTTGGGAGTTAGTAACATAGATAAATGTCAAATTATTACTTAAAAAAAAACAACGTTATCATCATTTGATAATTTTACTATTGTACTACGTTTAAACCTGGCATAGTTCATGTAAATTATGTAAGTTATATCTCTACAAATTAGTATTTATGTAAAAATGCTTGTCAACAATTCCCTATGAAATCGACAGTCACAGGTATAAATAAGTCGCCCCAATTTCTTTTCATGTGGCCCTTAAAAAGAACGCGAAATTGGGGATATAAAAAGGAATTGGGGATATAAGAAAAGGACAAAAAGTGGATCCAGATATCAATTCGGGGTCACCCCTAATCTAAGTATTTTACGTAATACCTAATCTACCCCTCACTAATCAGGATTAGTGATTAATAATAATTAGTGAAATCATAAGATTTTTTATAAATGATTAGTGTGTGTTTTATTTGAATTTGGGTTAGTGAGGTGAGAGTAGAAGGAGGGAAAAATATTTTGAGACAGAAATTTTTTTGAGAAAAATGGAGGATGATTGTGAAGAGAGAATTCTTGCTGCTGAATCTTTAGCTCAACTACAACAAGGAGCATATCTTGAATCTTCAGCTAACGACAACCACTCTCAATTGCAACTCTTTGTTGAGCCAACACCCTTGAATGATGATTTTGATGAGTATGGAGAGTTTCTTGAAGAACCTACACAAGAAAGTAAACTTGCACAACATAGTAGCATCCCCAACACACAGGTTAAGGTTCTAGGATGTTGAAAATCAAATTTTTTCTTGAAACCCGCC
Source organism: Papaver armeniacum (assembly GCA_023531295.1). Lineage (NCBI taxonomy): Eukaryota > Viridiplantae > Streptophyta > Magnoliopsida > Ranunculales > Papaveraceae > Papaver > Papaver armeniacum. Next base: position 133,859 of record JAJJWW010014132.1, read on the forward strand.
ATTTTTTCAACTGAAATACCTAGGTGCCGGCATAGTAGTTATATGAATCCCATGCCGGTAGTAAGGGTACCGGCATAGTATTCATACTACGACCATGTCGGTAGTAAGGGTACCGGCATGGTATTCATACTACGACCATGCCGGTAGACCGATATCCCCCATTTTGAATATTGATCCAAGATAGAATTCTTCTAAACAACTATGCCCGGTATACGTTAACCTTTTTACCTACCAAGGAATATACTACGGAATATTCAAGAGGCATGGTTTCATTGATAGGTTACCATCCGAGACCGCATGGAAAACATACGAGAAACAAAGATGCCATCCCAAACCTAAAACCGACATTGAAACTTAATAACCATCAACGCTTTAACCAAATGTGGCGTGGTACCATCAATATCGATAATAAACACCGAAATCGGCGTTCAATATCAATAATTGTCAATCTTGGGATTGTGTCTGGGCTTGGGACATTAGATTACGAGAATGCGGCTTTGTGATTAGGCGTTGTTTTTAATGAAACATTAATGCCGGAATAGGTTTCAAATTTGGTCTTCCGTTTTGGTTAACTTAGACTATATATCTTAGGAACAATGGTCGAGCATGCCGTGCATCGGTTTAGGTATAGTGTTTTAATTTTGTTTGGAACTAATTTTCATTCGATCTTTAGGTGGTGACATATATTGATCCAACAAATGCAAAGCCGCTTTATCGGGATACGTCGGAATACTATAAAATCCCTCAGGTATGTGACCAAATAATACTTTTCACCTAGTATATTGAACTTTACTAATGGATTGCTAGTAATGAACCTTCTAATGAACGCGAAATTGTTCTTATGTAGGAAATAACAGATCGAAAGGAAGCAATCGCTTGGGCTAAAGAGACGGCTCTTAAGAACATGTGTGTGTTGGTGAGGAATACCGAAGGTTCGAAGAGGCGTTTTGAGATGGCTTGCGAGAGAAGTGTGAAATACAAGGAGAAAAATAGCCACAAGAGAAAGGATTATGTATATCCAAAAAAGACTAATAGGGTATACAAGACTCGTACGAGGAAGAATAATTGCCCGTTTAAGCTTGTATTCGTTTAAATGACATGAACAATTGGGATTGTGAGGTTTTGTGTGGCTGTCATAACCACCGGGATCCGAAAGATTTTGTTGGTCATTCCTTAGTTGCAAAGCTAAAACCTGACGAGTTCGAGGAAGTAAAGAGATTGACCAAAGCACTTATCAAACTGAGAAAAATTCTCAGAGGCTTCAAGAAAAAGGATGAGACTAACGTGTCTTCTTTACGTAAAATTTATGCCGCACAAGCAACTATTAGAAGGGTGGAATGGGAAGGGAGGAGCGTTATGCAAGAATTTGAGAAGATAGTTTGGTATCACAACTACACGCGTATCATTAAAAGAGGGCCGGACGAGAAGCCCCTTCAAGTATTCATTTCGCATCCTTTGCTCTCACAATTGGCAAATACATGTTGTGGTGTTCTTTTGATGGATTTCACCTACAAGGCAAACAAATACAATATGTTTTTGTTCAACATCGTGGGGCAAACCTCGGACAAGGTAACATTCACATTGGCTTGGTGTTTAATGGAAAATGAGAGGGACTATAATTATCATTGGGCATTAAGACAATTGAAATTGTTCTTAGGAAAATCAACTTCCGAGGGTCATCATAGCCGATAACGATGACGCATTAATGAAAGCAATATCCGACATCTTCCCGGACGCACAAAATTTCCTATGTACATATCATATACATAATAATATGATAAAAACTTGCCATGCCTTGTTTGAACCCGCAAAGGCGGATATTAAGAAGAGAATGATGGTACAACTAGAGGAAGATGTTCGAAAGAACAAACTATCCCCCGAAGAAGAAGAAGGTGAGAGAGGCAAGATAAAGGAGCGAGTGGACAAAGAACATGCGGAAAATCATAAAAAGTGGTTGGAATTTCTAAGAGATTGGGAGAAAGTTTATTGGTCTCTTACCGAGGTTATGTACGAAAAGAGATTGGAGAAGTTTATTGCCGATTGGAACGAAGTTTATCCGACTGCCGCCTGGTATTGTCGGACTGAATGGTTGGATAAGTTCAAGGAAAAATTTGTGCGTGCATAGACAAATCGGCATCAACTTCCATGTATTCGGCATCAACTTCATCACCGTTTTCAGCAATCTCCAACTTCTCCCACTGACTAATGTCTACCAAACGACATGGTTCCCTATCACTCCAATCTGTTAGGTCCGGTTTTGGAACATACTCTACATGCAACCGATTTGGAGTTGAAAAGCACCGAGAAAGGTCAAGATCAAAACATTGAAAAGAGGTCGCCTGGAAATGTGCTAATTGCTTATATCCAAGTTGGCGCATCACACGTGTAGGATTAGCCATAACGTATCCTTTTGGGTGGAACAACGGCCCATGGTAAAAGGCAACGTTATCAAACCTCAAAACCTGGCGGTTTCCTCTAGCCTCCTTGTAAGGGTCGAACACAACATCTTTGGTACTCATTGCGTCCAAAGCCAATCTCATATCGATCGGTCGACCTATGTTTAGGGCTTTGGAGTATTGTTGAACTCGTATCTCTTAGCTATAGGCGTATGGGGTTCTGGAAGGTCTATGATCTTCAAGGAGGGGTAGACCTTGAACAAGGTTGGGAAGTGTTCATAAGCCCATACCTATTCCAATGTGAAGCAATAAGTTTTGTTTCTAAGTTCACGATAAGGGTACATGTGAACAATATACATAATAACATAAGTTTAAGAACAAAATTACCTGCAGTGGAGTGAAATTCCCGACAAATTGGTTGGTTTTAGCCTTAGAGGCCCTTCTCATCTCCGTCATCAAATGTGCCATTACTACTGTGCCCCAAGAATAATTATAGACATCTTCCAACGGATCCAAGTACTGAAGGTAGTTCGCACTAACCCTGTTGCCATTGGTGTCAGGGAATACCCTAGTGACCAAGATGTATAACAGGTAAGCAACGTCAGTATAACGAATTTGTTTAGGGTCCCATCCATCCTTTAAGCTTCTTTTCTTTGTGTTTTCAAAATTCTTCTTAAGCAGCGTCAACTTGATTGTCTTTGTCTTACCGACGTGGATTCATAAAAGCTCTCCACGAAGTTTTGTAGTCCCAACCAAACGGCTTGTTAGTCGGGCCAGGTGCAACTTCGACCATTGTAGGTCCATAGACTCAACTCCTTCGCAATTGATTTGCCGATAACATTCAAGCCTAGAATGTTCTGAGCATCTTCAGGGATGAAGGTCGTCTCCCCAAAAGGGAAGTGCATGGTATCGGTTTTACCATGATATCTTTCGACGAAGCAATGGAAAGTAACAGAATCAGGCTTCACATAATTTTCAACCAAAGCATATAGACCAGAATCCTTTACTATTGTTTGGACCTCTTCACATTCCTCGGACAAATTCCAACCATCCGCGGCTTGGTTTCGGCAAACACACACAGCCTTCTTATGATCCTACAATTTGGAGAGACAATACAATTAAGAGATTTTACATAAATACACAACAATACATATGTACAAGATAGAAAATGCTTACATAGGTTTGATAGATAGTACGAGCCCACGAGTGCTTGTATCCAAATAGTGTTTTGGTTAGAAGCTTCACCCTAAACTCTACCACGTTCAAGGTCGGGTATCATGTCATTAATATGAGGAAGGTGGGAACCTTTAACTTTCACTTTGACGTTGCCCTTCTTGCCATTGTCTTGTGTTGGTTGTTGACTTGGCCCACCAACTTCGCGTTGGCTTGCTAATTGACTTTCCTCTTCATCTTGCTCATCTTGATCATCGTGCTCACGGTTTGCAAGTCGACTACGGTCACTACCACTCTCCCAAATTATCCCTCTTGTACCAGCCCCCAAACGTATCTTACGACCTTCATCTTTCCCTCGAGGAGGCGAGGCGAGGAGTATCAAGACCGTCCTTCCTTCTTCTCTTAGTGACAAGCATCTATAGTTTTTCTTTTGTTAGCTTCCTTTGCTTTTGACCGATATCGTAAGCACACGGAAAGCAATGAATATAAGACAACTCACCTTCAGTTTTAGTACCGACATTGACTACCTTAAAATAAACCACGCCGGTACAATGTTCCAGCAGTACACATTGACTATCGACAGTGCCGGTATCAAGTACCGGCATACAATGCAACCTAAAATCTAAGCTGGTATTTGTGACAATTTTCCTGTATGTTTTAAGTCTACTACCGGCATTCTCGAATTATTACAAAAGAATGTCGGTACCCAAAACCGGCATGCAATGAAACCAAAAATCTATGCCGGTACTGGTGACAAATTCATAAACTCTCCTGTATGTTTTAAGTCCACTACCGGCATACACGAATTATTATCAAACACTGTCGGTACTAAAAACCGGCACTGTATTCATCCTACATTGATTGCCCGTAGGGAAAATTCAGTTTCTGGTTACTCAGGGGTTGGAAACCGGTACTGTATTCATCCTAGATTGAATGGCATAACATACAACCGACACTGTTTTCATACAAATTTCAGTGCCGGTACTCTCTGAAACTCAACTTTTTGAGTTAGGGTTCGCGATTCTAACCTAAACCCATTGTTATAAATCGATTTAAACACCTATAAAGTAGTTTAAAATCACTTACCTTCTCACAGAAGCCATATTTCTGAGTAGTTGATCGTCAGAGAACGTTGCTTCTTCGTCTTCTTGCTCTTGAGCAATCTTAGCAATTCTTTGCTCCTGTTTCTGTTGAGCAATCGATGTTGAGTTCGATTGGGCATTTTGTTTCTTTCGTGGAGGCATTATTTATGATTCAGGTAGGTTAATCGACGAAGAAATTTTTGAATCGACGATTAATCGACGAAGAACGGATGAAGAACGATGAAGAAAAAAAAATCAAAAACCTAACCCTAGGTCAGTGCCGGAACTGATTTGAGAATGGGATAAATGGTTTGGTTTTTTATTTTAAGTTTTAGTAAAGGGCATAATAGTCTTTTCATAATGTTTTAATTAACCAAATGATATTTTAGTATTTTTATACCCAAAAATCACCCCTTAACACACACCATGGGTTGGGAGAAATAATCAATATCCCCCAATTCATTTTTATATCCCAATTTCGCGTTCCTTAAAAATGTCAGAAAATTTATGAATGTAGCGGTAAAAGAAAGGAAATCATTTAAGAGTCGACTTTTTTTTAGGGATAAAACGGAAATTCAAGAGTCGTTATGGGACTCACCTGTGATTTATGGTCAAAATCCCTTTGACAAATCTGAGTCGAAGCGCTTTCCATATTATCAGGCTGGCTCATGCAAGTCTTAAAAACGCTTCAAAAAAATAAATGAAAACGAGTCTAAAATCATGGTCAAAGGAATAGGGATAGTCCAAGTCTTAAAAACGCTTCAAAGAGAAGAGAATATCTGATAAATGGAAGTGCAAAGTGCAAACTTGTTCCTTGATCAAAAAAGGCTCACAAAACGATAATTAGTTTACACTTCTTCTTAGAATCTAAGGTCACGTCCTTATGAAAACCGGTTATCAGAGCATCAAGATGGGTTCAATCAAAAGAGAAAAAGAAAAGATACTGTCAGTGAATTTAAAGTGGGAAGAGATTGAACTTCAACAAAAAAAAAAAAAAAAACTGTTATGGTTATGATGACTAACTACTACAGTAGTACTACTTACAACTGAGTCGAAAAAGTCTTGAGTAGGTTTGTTCAGTTCTCAGACCATTTAATTCGGTGGATGTTCCGTTGAGAGAGTTAACGTAGGTGGTTCACTAACTTTGGTTACTTTCAATTGTTATAATGGGAGATCTTCCTGGTAGGGGTGAGGGTATCCATTAAAAATAGTTTGTTTTCTGATTAGTAAGAGCAAGCGTTAGTGGTGCGACCATACTATAACTAAAAACTAAAAACTAAAAAAATTTGGTTATATTCGGGATTGCACGCTACAGTTATGGAGTAAAATTTAGTCAAACATAAATTCAAGTTACGTCCCAATTCAAACGTAAAATAAAGTTATGCTACAATTCAAATGTAACTTAAAGATGCGCCTCAACCCCAATCCAGACGCAACTTAAAGCTACGCCCCAATTCAAACGTAACCTAAATTTAAGCCCCAGTTCAAACGTAACTTAAAGTTGCGCCCCAATTCAAACTTTTAATTCAAACGTAAATTCAAGTTGCGCCCCAGCTCAAACGTAATTTTAATTTCCGCCCGGTACAAGACGTACTTTGAAGTTGCGCTTCGACTATAATCGGTTTTAGTCGAGACTATCGACCAAATTTACTCGGATCACACTCTCTCTCCAACTAAATATAGTTATACACCACTCCACTTGTGATTGAGTTTTCGAGTAAATATAATTTTACTCCATCATTTACTCGTCCATTGTGGACGCTCATTGTTACCTGTTTCACTGATTTTTTTTTTCCCTAATAAATGAATCTAATTCAAGGAGTTCAAGCAGAGCATCATGACTTAAATCTCATTGCAATTAATGATTGATACCCCGAAAAAGGGGACCGAAGTTTTGCACTGTGTGAAAGAGTGATGAGACCCACGTCTGCCCTTACCATATCTCGATGCTAAGCACGCAAGGTTGAGACCGTGCGATTCCCTTCGAGACAAAACAAAGTGTTAAACTTCGGTGTGTCTAACAAGACTGGAACATATATCATCCGAAAATCTTAAATAACGGGTGCAGGTGTCCAATAAATTTTTAGCTAAGTGCCCACGAGTTCGCCATTTTCATTTTATTTCTTTTTTCCAAGATAAGAGGATGCGCTCAATATATTGATAGAAAAGAGGGCCACTTCAGCAATATAGTTGAGAGATCTCGCTAGCTACACTCACCAACAAATGATATTTGATTCCATTTTTTACCAAGTAAATGCAAACGCCAACCTCTCTAAATGATTGGGCTTGGTTTTGGGCTTATACTACTAAGTTGGACCAAGGTCTATAAATGGGACGATTTTTCGGGGACCATGCATTTTATAGATGGGACCATAATTTGATTAGGCAAACTCGCCTGCACTTATATGGGGTATCTTAAAATTATGAAAATACTAATTTACTCTTTGTCCTAATTTAAATTAAAACTTTCCAAATAACCACATAAACCTAATCATATATGAATCATTAACCAAAATTAAAAACAGATAGTGAGGTAGAGGAGAAGCATCGAAATTTTTTAGTTTTGAAGAACCAATATGTTGTGTAGGTTAGTTAAGTTAGTTGGAAAATTTTGTCCCCTAACCGAACTCTTGTATAGAACAAATGTTAAGTTCGGTTGGTTCGCAAATTTTTTTTTTTGGTAGCCGAACCCTTCTCTAAAACCAATTTGTTGAGTTCTGTTAGCTAGGTTAGATGGAAATTTTATCCCCTAATCGAAATCTACTTTGCAAACACATATGTTGAGTGCGGTTTATTCGAGAGCTTTTTCTCCTAATGGAACTTCACTATAAGAACTTTGTGTTGAGTTCGGTTTAGTCGACAATTTATGTTGGAAACCGAACATTACTATGTATACTCTAAAATAAAAGTTCGTCTACTTGTCTCAGTACCCGATAGCCGAACAAAACAAAAACTTCATTAAAGCAAATTTCGGCTACCCGCGTCTTCGGAAACGTTAGCCGATTTACATTTCCATATAAGTTCGGCTACCTGTTCTTCAGCTATCGAAGCCGAACTTGTTTGACCCAGCAAAAATCTACTTAAAAAGAATTTCATTTTTAGGAAAGTTTTGGCCAATTCAAGCAACATTAACGAATACTCTAGGAGATAAAGAATATGATTCGGAGTTGCTATCATCACTCGAATCACTGAACTCATATTCACCCATATAAAAAAAAAAAAATCCATTTTCTTCTTCTTATTCTTCTACTCTCTCTCAATCATTAATTAACTTAACTAATCATTAATTAACTTAAATTTCCCCACTAATCATCAACTAACTTAACTTAATCATTCAACTAACTAATAATTACACTAGCTAATCATCATACAAAATTAATCATACATGGTAATTTTGGTATTAACATAAATATTTGGATAAGGGGTGGCTTAGATTTACTTCAAAATGTCTTACCCCCAAAAAAATCATGGTCCCAAGAAAATCGTTCTTTAACTGCTTACTAGTTGCTAGTGTATGGATGATGTTCAATACATGAAGAGCCACCGGGGAGGGGATGATTGTGATCCTTATTGGGGATCATATGGTCGACGGTAGTAATGGATCGGACAGGGGTTGGAAGAGTATATGTTTAACTTTTAATTAAGGGTTATTTGTCAAGTTATTCACACACGGTTGTATGCGCCCAAGTATCGCGAATATTTCCGATAGCCTAAATCAAGCTGCTGATTTTATGGTAAGACGATACTTTGATCAACAAGGCATTGAGAAACATGAAGATATGAAGAAATTACTTGACAAACTAGAGAAGAAGTCTAAATAGGAGGATCAGGAAGCCATAAACTTGAGATTGTGCACGGGCAAGCTCAGGAATGGTTTGTATGCTGCCGCAATTCGCACTCTCACCTTTAGTGGAGTTGCACCCAACAACGAAGGAACTCTGACTGAACTGCAATGCAAACATCCCACTGTTGCTTTGCATGTTATTCCATTTATTCCACCTTCACAGATGTTATGATAACTTCAAGGAGGATGGTGCTGAGAAGGTTAAAGAGTTTCCCTAAGGGGACATCCTGTGGGAGGGATGGTTTCCATGCACAACATCTTCTTGATGTTCTCAGTGGACCGGCTGCTGTTATTTCAGATAAACTACTCGCCTCCATCACAGATGTGGTTAAATTGTGGCTTTCAGGCTCATGTCCTTCTGTTTTGAGGGAATATGTAGCCAGTGCTCCCCTCACCCCACTCATCAAGCCTGGTGGTGGCTTACATCCGATAGCAGTTAGCACGATTTGGAGAAGACTTGTCTCTAAATGTGGTGCATCTTTTGTAGGCAAGGAAATGAATTCTTATCTAGGTAGTTTTCAGTTTGGAGTGGGGGCTAAGTGTGGTGGAGAAGCAATTCTACATGATGTAAATCGTGTGCTGGAAGAAAAATGGGACCAAGATACTTTATCCATGCTCTTTGGTGGATTATTATAATGCGTTCAATCTTATAGATATAACAACCATGATTTCAGAGGTACGTAGGTTATGTCCTTCGATATCTCGTTGATTTGAGTTTTGTTACATTTTACTGGTACGATTATATTACATGGATCATGTATTTTCTTCTTCTTAGGGGGTGCAAAAAGGTGATCCTTTGGGGCCACTTTTGTTTGCTCTCCATCCGCTAGTCTTGAGTATTTCAGAAAGGTGTGACTTAGAACTGCAGGCTTGGTACCTTGATGATGATACGGTGATTGGAGACACAATGATGGTTGCAAGAGCACTGAAGATTATACAAGAGGAAGGTGTTGCCAGGGGTTTGTTTTTGAACATCAAGAAGACTAAATTGTTTTGGCCCTCTCCAGACCCTAGATCAGCCATTGCAAGTGTGTTTCCATCTGATATTAGTAGGCCAGAGAAGGGTGGTAAGCTGATAGGCGCTCATGTTAGTCTTGATGCTCAATTCAATGCGGGTCTGGTTGTAAAAAAAAGTGCATAAAACAGTGGAGCTCATTGATGCAATGGAAAAAATCGAAGATGCACAGTGTGAAATTATTTTGTTTAGGAACTATGCTGGAGTTTCTCTCTTGAATTTTGCTTTACAAACTACCTTACCAGATTACACATTTGAGGCTCAAGATCTGTTTGACTCTCGTCTCTACAAGTTCCTACAACATGTAATCGCAGGGGATGGTCTTGGTTTTGGCCCCTTGTAAATGAGTTTTTCTGCGTTGCCTCTCAGACTGGGTGGGCTAGGTGTTTATTCGATGTAAGATACAATCCATTATTGTAATTTAGAATCGTGTTTGCAAACCCTAGAACTACAGTCTGATATCTTGAGGCGCACTAGCATCAGTGGCTTTAGCTCCCATCTTGAGTGAGCTGCAGCTTCTTTCAACTCTTTGTGTAGTCTCGTTTCTCTTATATGCATCGATAGAGCTGCCACCCATTCAATGTCAACTCTGGCAACTGTCTATTTTGATGCAGTAAAGAAGAACTTGACTTCAAATTTCAAGTTGTCTGAACGTGATTCATTGCTATGGCAGGGTAACCAAATGAAGCATGCCCTATATTTCTTACTGGCTATTCCTATTGTTGGTTTAAATTAGAAAATTGGTGCAAGGCAGTTCAATGCGATACTATGCTACAGACTTGGTATTCCCTTGTTTGAGTTGGACAATATGTGCCCCTTATGCAAGAGGGATATGGATGTGTTTAGCGACCATGCGGTGCACTGTACGAATGAAGTTAGGTTAAAGTTTTGGCATGAATTGATGCGTGACAAGATCACATACATGTGTTACCGGACTGGTGTGCCGACACGGAAATAGGTGGACTTGGGTTTTCTTGCAAATAATGGTACTTCTCTGAGACCAGCTGATGTTCTAGTGTGCAATTGGGATAATGGTCGGGATGTTTGCTTAGATGTGACGATATTTTCGCCCTTTGTCGGGAGTAATGGTCGTACTTTGGAGTTAGGTCAGGCTATCAAGGATGCTGTTATCTCGCAAGAACACCAAGTATTTGGATAAATGCACATCGCAAGGCTATGGGTTTGGTGCTTTAGCTTTTACTACTCTTGGTGAGCTTGGTGACGAAACGACATACTTTATTAAACTTCTTCGCAACTACATGGCCATTCATGATGCTAATGTGTTTGTATGAGATTTTTTTTTCATAGGTTAAGTGTGATCATTCAAAAAGGAGTTGGAGCCCAGCTTGTTGCTCGGCTACCGACTAGCTAGTTCCTTGTTTGATGAGAATCCTTTTGAATAATATTAATTTTTAATATTAGTAAAAAAAAAAATCATATGGATGCATCATGCATATGAAGGTCTTCTGATGCACAAAAAAAGAAGAAGTTGTTGTTGTTTCCATATGTTGTCGGAGGATGGTTGTCAGAGGATGACGACTGTGAACCTATTTTTCTAATGACGACTGTGAACCTATTTTTCTAACATTAGTGCAGTATGTTAGACACTTATGAGATACACCAGTATCTAACTAATTTATCTCTTTCTCTCTCTTTCTTCTTTACGAAAAAAAAAGAAGTAGCCGCCTGAATCTTGCTGCTCAGATCGGCTCCCTTGGAGCAGATCATAATTTCATAATTTTATTGCTTTTAATTGTTCTATTCATGAGGATTAATTTCACCCGAAAGATTGCATCCAAAAGAACACTAATTTCTGTAAAAACAAGATCAACATCAAGTCTTTCTTCATCAGCAGCAACTAAAGAAGAATTAAGATCAACAACAGAAACCAAAGAAGAAACACTATCAACAGAAACATAAACATCAGCGACACGAATCACTAAGACACCGATCCATACACCAATTCTGACCGAGTTCGACCGATTCATACCGAGTCTGATGTTCTCTACTACTCTAGTTTAGATCTGTGGAATTATAATGCAAGTATGGTTTGTGGGAGAAGGACTTAGAACATGTCAGCATCATCGGTTCGGAACTACGTTTATTTTCGTGTGTTAGAATACTTAACAATATGAGATCTTATTAGACCTGATTGCCTAAGGAATGGTGTTCTTAGTTTAATCTTAATTCCTGTTTGTGTTGCTGTTAGGATTATAGTTTTTGATAGTTTTTTTTTTACGGAAGGTTAATAGGTCTGCCTTGCTTGTTTTAGTTGTAGGTTTATTTGTTTTAGGCTTTGTAACGAAGGAAAAAACAACATTAATTCGTCCAAGATCATCATCAAGTTCAACTACAATTGTTACAGCATATCTAATGTCGAGACATATCGATTCGTTCCGTTACGGACACTTAAAGACCGATTCAGATTACCATGCTTATTTGAGACACTTTCGTTACTTTTTTGGCTACTGTTACTCCTAGTTGAGGCACTGTTACCTTGATTGCATTAGGCAATCTAAACTTTAAAACTCTATTTTACATGTCCTGATGAATTTTGGGTTGGATTTGATCCAGTTGTGGCCTTGTGCTTTGACACATACTGGTTTTGGTTTCGAAATCAGTTTGGCCCCGGTTGTTTGGTCCCCTCCTTTGCGACATAGAAGGTCCTCTGAAACTATTTTTAGTTCTAGAATTGATAGGAAATAATTGGTGGAGATACTACAATTTGTATGAATGAATTTTGATCTTGAAAAATCTTGGCGAGGTTAACCTCTTTTTTCGAAAAAAAAAACTAGTACACCATATGACAACTAAAGTTAACTAGGAATCGGCCGCCTTGAATGTCTACATTGACCAATTGTGTCCTAGAAAATCAACAAGAACTCTCCAGCCGGCAGCACGACCATTGATAAGGATTATATCCTTTAACAATAATCGGCCGATATGAATGTATAAATTAATTGAAAAACATAAGCACAAAATCGACAGACGTTTACTTGTATATTAGCCGATTGTCCAGAATCGACTAACGTGAACAATCATACCGACTAATTCCAATTACATATAAAAAATCAACATTTTTGAAAAATTTCAATTTTGAATGTGTGGAAATTTTCAAAATTGAAATAAATTCAGCTTTGCTACACACACCAGGTATATTTCACCGAAAAATACACCGAGTGAGAGAAAGCTCCTGGGATTCACTAGGAGAACTGGGTTGCACAGATGCGGACACGACAAGACGCGGACGTGGACACTACAAAATTCTCAAAAAATTAGGACGCGGACACGTATATACATATTTTATTTATATATACAATTATGTTGTAGGGATTGTAGCCCATGGATGTGCGGCCCAATATAGTGTCTAGGGTTTACTTCCTACAAGTATATATAGGACATTGTTTTATGTAACCAGCGATGCGATGATATATAGAAACTCTCTTTGCCTCTGTCTTCCCTATATTTTCCTAAAACACGTTATCATACACGATGCTACCGCAGAGCGAGATTGGTTGATTTTTTTTCTACATGGATGATAAACACAAGTTATTCAAAAAAAAAAAAATGGTGTTTGAATTTACATCATCACACTTATGGAATCATCGTCAAGCTAAGTGTTTCTCTTTCTCGATTGTGATGATTTGATTTAATTTTTAATTTAATTATTATATTAAATTTAATTTGATTCGATTAATGGGGGAAGAAATGTTGTTTTGATTAAACTAATAGGCGTAGAATGTTGATTTGATTATAACGCCCTAGGAAATCTAAATCTGGCTGCGTGAACGAAACTAACTCCGTTTTATTTTTGGGCAATAATGCCAAAGGAATAAGATGGAACGGGTGAAATATGGAATGGCTAAGGAAATTTGTTGTTTGAAAAATCCTTATTTGGGAAGGAAGAGGTCCTGTGGACGATCCTGCCAGTTCGTGGAGGAAGTAAAATCTCCGGTTGGGTCCATTATCTCGGGAAGCTCCATTATAGTCTGGATTTGGTACTTTTTTTCTTCTTTATGTTCTTTCAATCTTATACTGAGAAGGTATATCCAAACCTCTTTCTTTATTTCATTTTTATGTTTGTAATTTGATGTGATCTGCCAAAAGATGTTTGCTATGCCTTGACGTGTCAACTTGTATTACTTATCGGCTATCATCGATTCATCATTATATATGTATGATTGTATTTCATCCACATGTCTTTTGCCGCAAAAATTTAGTCATATGATTTGCTTTCCGTAGTTTGTCCCGACTCCCAGGTGATTTATCCTCTATAGTTCGTCTATGTGATTTTATCATGGTGATTGTTTTACGTAGCTATATGAACTTTAATGGTTCTTGGAATCACATGTGCATTTGTTTTCTTTCAATATTTTATCATTTTATTTTTGGTAATTGGGGTGAGTGTTGTTGTTTGCTCGGTTCACAATGGGTCCCTGTCATACGTTAATAATTCATACGTTTTAATCACCGTTATTATTTGAATCATTCAGACGTTCACAATCTTTAATCACCCTTATTTTAATTCATACGTTTTCTTTTATTTTTCTTTGACTGTTCAATCTTTAATACCATAATTTATAATAAATTAATTCAGTATTCATTTTATAATGAATTTATTATTAATTGTGTGTGTTTGTATTGCGATCGAACGGGGCAATATTAATTCGCCACTTTGAATCCATCCGAGAATCCGAGGAGAAGAGGGAAAGGCAATCCGGTTCGGTCTGTTCCAATTCATGTCTGGTCCGGTCCAACCTGTTCCATACCGGAAAGGTCCAACCCGTTCCATACCGGTCCGGTCCAACCCGTTCCATACCGGTCCGTTCCATCCTGGTTTCCGGTTGTTCTGTTCCAGCCTGATTTTAGGCTGTACGTGGCCATCGTTGTTCCGGTTTTGTGTATATCCGGCGGGAACCAAAGACTAAGGTATGTAACTAATGCGCGTTTTTAGCATTGAATTCTTAGTGGGCGTATTTTTTTTAGAACATGCTTAGTTCTGTTTTTATGTCTTAAAATAAGTCCATAGCATATAAACGGTCAACTTAAATTATGCATGTTGATCTCGATCATCAAGAATTTTGGTCTTGCTGTTATTTTGTTCTCTTGAGTATGATATTGGCTTAGTTGAATGGTATATGTTGTTCAATTGGTTGTACCAACTCGATTCAATGTATTTATTTGGGGTTTAAAAGTACTTGAGCACCATTATTGTGTATTTGATATTTTCTGCCCAAATTTGAAATGTTCTGTGGGATGTAATCCACTGGCCCGACTATTAAAGAGTCGGTATTTTCAAAGATACGTTGCAACTAAAATCACATATATTCCAATTTTTTGTGGAAAAACTCACAAAAGGTGATATGAATTAAATATTTTTTTTTTCCATTTCTCTACTTCATCCATGATACTGACAAACCAGTTTATGTTGAAGTATGACAACAACAGAACTATCTTTAGAAATATATTCAACCTAAAGTAAGTGGTTGACATGTGTTGTGAGATTCTCTTGGCTTGTTGAGATAAAGAAATTTCTCAAATTAAGCTAAATGTAACAAAATTAAAAATGGAAAAGAACCCCAAAGTAATGAGGGTTAGACGTACCGACTCATATAAAGCAATGTGAAAAGGGACATATGTATCATGAGACAAAGATATACTTTTGTCTTCGGTAGTAATAACACCAATACACAAGTATCAACCGAGTATGGGATCAGCTAAAATGTAATTGTAGAACCCATCATAAATGAAAGAGTTGGAAATGCACCTGGTCATAGGTGTTGATATATACAATGTAATGTGTGTATCATAATAGCAACCAATTTTCACATCAACTTTAATGGAAACAAGAACTTTGCCTGGCCAATTGACTATTTAATGGAACTAGATCATATGTCTGCCCTACAGTGAGAATGGATTTGATTGCATTTATAAATTATTTCTAATGAATGTGGAAGGAAGCATATTCTTAGAAAATTAATGTGTTAATATAGTGAATTGTAGATCACCGGAATTTGAATTACTGAATCCTTATTAACCCCAACAATGAAATGATTGGGATTGATTCATAAAGACTTTGACATAACCATAGGTACATTAGTTGTGACACAATGTTCCGTTTTGAAAGTACTAACACGAGCATCACTTCATTGAGTGTATAAGAAAATGAACTAATAGAATGCGAAGTTACGACATCTATCATAATCGGTGATTTCTAAAGTTACTAGATTTGCAATTGCCTCTCCCCATTATGCTTTACGGTAAGAAAGCACGTCACTCATCTTACAAAGTCTCTCTTTAGTGAAACATGATTGAGACCATCTGTTTTACTTAGATCAAATGCTAAATAACTCATTCTCCAAAGAAATAAAGTGTTGTTAGTGAACATATATCCATGCGAATGCGAGACCATTCAAGTGATTTATGGCTCGGTGGATGATTCGACGCATTGAATCGGTTATTGTTCATAACAAATGATGTGTTTAATTTTTGTATAATTCTAGCACATATTACACAAAGCAAAGTGCAAAGGCTCACCACCCTTGTTAATGCTAGAGAATTTACTTCAAAAGGACTTGATGAATATTGCATGATTAATAAGATCAATATAGAACATCTTATACCCAATGGTCTCACATAGTCTACTATCAAAGGTTACGAGATGGTGTCTAAGGAATAGGTTATGCGTACCAACCTACCTTTTATTGCCTTGGGGATATGCAATATTACGCGCATCTTTACTTAATTCGTTTTAGAATCCAATATTAGTGAACCTCTTCGCGTACCCGGTTGGTAGCTCGGATTTAAGCGACATTCGTGTTCTTACGCATTTTGGGTTGTACTATATATGTGCCATTACGACTCCACATCGTACTATGATGGGTCTTCAAAACTGTTAAGTAATTATGTTGGAAATGAGTTCCCAACAAATATCCGCATTTTAAAACTTTTGGCAGGAGATCTCTTACCGCTAGATTTGCGAGTTATCGCTTTAATGGGACAGTCTTCTTCCGTCGTTAGGAACGACGGGAATTGTCGTGGTGTGTTCCCACTGTGTCTCATATTGATTCTTGTACTCCACAAATGTAAATGTGAAGTGACAAAGAATAATCGATTTTCAGAATGTATACTGATGTCGCTAAAGTGAAAAGATCACACATACCAGCTGCAAATATTCCTGCAAGATTAGAAATCCTCAGTATGGATACACCATAGACTAAGGTGTTGCAACTACACTTGGTGGAAGTGTAGTTAAGGCCGTGGCTCCATAAAGAAAGAAGGAGATGCCACTAGGTTCGATCAATGCTCACCTAGAAAGTAATTAGATGAGTAAGGCACAACTTATTTATATCATCAAAAATCATCTCATAATATTGTCTCTGAATATGTCCATGAATCAAATGGGAGGACGCTCCGAAGTTTTAAATGATTCTAGAGAACAATAAAATCCTGACGGATTTCGAGAATGCACATGAGTCAATGAAAGGATCATACGTGCATAGTGATGATATAATCCGTTATTAGTTGCTCCAGAAGTAGAGCACAATGAGATCGAACCATGCTTTATTTTGATTAATTTCAAATAAGTAGCATATTTGGCCTACACAATCCAGGTAGAACTTAGTTCTTTGGCAAATATACGGGTATTTGGTGTGGTGGTGCTAACCAACCAAGTGTAAAGCCTATTGGACATACATAATTAATTTGTCATAAAGCATAATGAGAAGAAAGTAGACTTAAAAGTACAAAGACTCGCCTTCTGGCGCGAGGTTTCTCACAAAGCCCTGGAATTGTTCTTTTGTAATGAACGTTATAAAGTTCTGCTACTTAGTTAGCTTAGTAATTTTCACAAGGACTTGAAATGCAGCATATGTATGTGGTTGTTACATATCTCTGAAAGGATCAAGAGATAGAAGATATTTACAAAAGTGCCTGATAGACTTTTGTTTCCCAAATCAAGTAACTCTAAACCACATAGTGCATTTACAATTAGGTAGAACGTTCACTTATAGATTGAAGCAATCAGGCGGAAGTGGTATACCCGTCTAAGTGGCTATTTGATTTGGAGGGGATAGACAAATAAGTTATTTTTTATTGTGTATTCACAAGAAAGTTCCTAATTTGGAATTGTAGCTATTTATGTCGACGATACAGACATGATGAGTACTCTTGATGTAATCAGAGACCTTAAAAGCTATTTAAAATCCGAATTTGAGATGAAAAATCTAGGGAAAGCTCGATCGAATCTTGAGCTTGTGGTATATTATTCCACCAGTTTGCATATGTCTAAAGTTGTCAGGCAATTTAACAAAGACATGCATCCTGATAGCACTCCCATGATTAGTCGAGGTTCAAATGTAAGTAAGTAACCATTTCGTCCAAAGCAATATGACGAAGATGTGTTAGGAGATGAAATTCCCATATCTAAGTATAATAGACGCATTGTTGTACTTAGTATAATAATGTACTCGATTAAATTTTACATCCTCAGGGAACTTGTTAGCTAGATATAGCTTCGCGCCAACGCAACGTCATTGGAATGGTATAGTGAATGTAATCATGTACTTAAAAGTAACCATTGACATAAATTTGTTTTATCCCTGCAAATACATAAAAAGGAATGCTAATGAAAGTGCAATCCAAAAGTTGTTGATTATGAAGAAACAATAATCTCTTCTCCAACAAAAGTAATCAGGGGGAGACATGGTAGACTATTTTCTAAGTCATTACCAATATTCGAGTTTGAAAAACACATGACTAAAGGAACTATGCTGGAACAACTCAAAGTAATCGGGGAGATGCCGAGCATCGGGGAGGATCCAAGGATATGATGTCGACATATTTTACTTCGAAATTGAAGCTGTGTTGTACTCTTTTTCCCTTCGATCGAGAATAGTTTTTCCCAAAGGGTTTTGTTACTCGACAAGGTTTTTAGCGAGACAACACTAAAAACATCAAGTCCGTTGAACGTTGAAGACATGAAGATCGCGTTGATATTACCGAAAATATCTCGAATCAAAGAAATGAAACGCGGTGAGTCATTAAGCAACGTAACTTCCAGGATCAACAAAGCGGGTCTTATAAGCTTTCAAGTCACCAAGGTACAATGTGATAAACTTCTTTTAACTGCATTAGACTAATAAAAATTGTCTAACATCAGGGGGAGCATCTAATGGTGTGTTGAACTCTTTTCCTTCACCGAGGTTACTTTTTCCCACGAGGGGTTTTGTTGCTCGGAAAGGTTTTTAATGAGACAACAACAAACACGGGAATGTAATTTCCTAACTAAGGCTATTGTCTTTCCCACGAGGATTTTTTCGACGTAAGAGTTGTGATGCAACTAGTCAACTTCAACGGAGCAAAGTGATCATCTGCGGCGGATCACCTTTACTTGCATACGTCACGTTGTACTCTTTTCCCTTCGTCAAGGTTTTATCCCACTAGGTTTTCCTTGTCAAGGTTTTAATGAGGCAACATATTCGAGTCTAACTATATTCTACATTTGTGTAATATTGTACTCTTTTTCTTTAGTTCGGGTTTTGTCCCTTTGGGTTTCCCTGACGAAGTTTTAACTAGGCAATTAACTTAGACTCATCGATCTTTGAAGATCGTATTGCATGTGATGAACTACATGTAAAGTACGAGACAACATGTGAAGTACTACATGTGAAGAAGCTCGTACCAAGGTTTTTGTCCCACTTTGGGTTTTTTTGTTGTAAAAGTTTTAATGAGGCAATTGATTTCTGCACAAGTAATCAAGGAGAAGACGACATTTGAAGAACTACATTCGAAGCATTACATATGAAGTTCAACTGGACCGCACAAGGGGGAGTGTTGTAGGGATTGTCGCCCATGGATGTGCGGCCCAATATAGTGTCTAGGGTTTACTTCCTACAAGTATATATAGGACATTGTTTTATGTAACCAACTGATGCTGATGATATATAGAAACTCTCTTTGCCTCTGTCTTCCCTATATTTTCCTAAAACAAATTATGTATTTATACAGCAAAGTCAAGTGTTTCGATCCTAAAAATTAGAAAATAATGCAACATGTGTATAAATTTCAAAAGAAAAGGAGAGATTGTTTATACACGCCGAAGGTCAAGCAATTATCACTATTAAACACATGGCACAACCAAAATGCATTATTAGAACAACACATGCCCAATCAAGGATATATGTGATGTCATTTCCAATTATAAAACCCTAATAAATACTTAAAATGATTGATGTAAATGTTTGTCTTTCTTCATTTAATAGTAAAAATAAAAGAAGAGGTTTAAATGAAAATGAAAAATAAATGTTTCAAACACGAGTCATCGGTGCGTCCAAATAAGACACGCGTGGGACGCGCATATTGGTACGTCGGACACGCATCCTAGGCGCGTCCTGTGTCCGTCGCGAGACCGACGAGCACACGACTCAAAAAACGGAGCGTCCGTGCAACCCAGCAGGAGAATTATAGGGTGCTGTTTTTTATTCACTGTAGGACCCCACTTCAATTGTGTCACTCGGTATGATTCAGGGGATTTCAATTCGGATGAATACTTTTCCAAATAATTTTGGCTTAAGCTATTAAGCTTTAACAGTGCGGGTAATTTAATAAATTTATCATTTTAGACGCCCCATCACCCTTACTTCTAAGTAGGAACAAAATTGGAGCTCTACCAAATACGCTTATTTCAAAACCCAAATAATACACACACATATTTATCATTATCGGACCTAAAACCCTGAGAAGAGCTGATCAGAAGTTTCTACGGGAGGGTTTATGAATTGAACCTTCTTCAGTTTTCCCCGCCCTAGTTTGATTCCACTGTTTGAGGAGGTAATTTTCAGTTTATATTTTCGTTCAACCTTCAATTTCTTTCCCTAATTTGATTTCACTATTCTGTTTTTTGTAGGCTTAAATCTTACTCCCTCCGTCTCTAAAAGATATGCAAATTTCCTTATTTGGGTATGTCAAAAAAATAGGCTTGTTTCCATACGTGGAAATATACCCATAGAGGGACCACTTCTCTCTCTCCCTTTTCTCTCTTAATATTAAAGGGGTACCACTTCTCTCTCCCATCTCTCTTATAACAAATGAGTGGGGACCAAGGATAGATTAGGAAAAAATATGAAAAAGTGGTTATAATGATTGGTTTTCTTAAATTTGTGAAAACCAAACTTGCCTATCTTTTAGAGACTGAGGGAGTAGAAGTTAATATGGTTTTTGGTATGTATATTTTAGGGGTTGCCTTGATTTTATGTTAATAAATGTGTGTGTTGTTTAAAATGTCTGATAATCATATCATCTCGTGGTTTCATTGCTGATTCTTGATTAGAACTACTGTGCACTTCAATCAAATTATTCTAAAGAGCTCATAATTAACTTTCTATGGTCTAAATTAGATGGGATTTACTCATCATAAAACTAAAACTGTTTTAAATTCAATCCCCCCAAGTATTGTAAATGATGTGTCTGTCTAGTTTTAATAGTTGGAGGAGCTAACTGGAAATAACCAGTTTATCTGCTTTGAACTGGACATGACTTTTTTAGCCTATTTGCTTAGTGTTTCACCAGTTCACTAGAAAGATTTGTTCAATATATCCTTTTGATTCGATATAAAGTTGCTCTTGGTTGCTTTTTAGGAATGACGACAACAACAACACCGTGGATGTCGGCGGATAGTGAAAGAGCATTGCTGACAGGAAATACAAACAAGCGCACCAGGTATAACCCCTTGTATCATAAATGTTTACGAAGCATGGGTATGTGTGTTTGAACATGATGAACTAGTTATATTCTAACTATAAATGCGCCGATCCACGTTGCTTTTTAGAAACAACATGGAAGAGGAGGGTGTGGGAGGAGAGGATAGGATCAGCGGGTTACCTGAATCCCTAATTCATCACATCCTCTCTTTGCTTCCCACCAAATGTGTTGTTTCAACAACAGTTCTGTCCAAAGGGTGGAAGAATCTCTGGATATCTGTTCATGTTCTTGACTTTCACGAATGGGAATCTCCTAAAAATACCCAAGAAGCACTATCTTCTACCAGGAGGTTCATGGATTTCGTGGACAGGGTATACCTGTCACGGCAAGTACATTGATGACCAGCGGATAAAGGCTTGGATTACTACGGCAATTAAGTGTAGAGTGGAAGAGCTCATTCTCCGTAGGTGTGTCTCTGAAGACTCGTATATAATCCCTCTCGACCTTTACACTTGTGAATCACTGACTTTGTTAGACATTTAGTTTTATGACGATACTCTTTATCTTCCACAAACAATATACTTCCCAAGACTTAAGATCCTTCGGCTAACAGAAATTTGTTTTTGTAATGAGCAATTCACTCAACAACTCTTTTCTGGCTGTCCTGTTCTCGAAGAATTGTATTTGAAAAACTGTAGGTGGAACAATTTGAATTTCATTTCGTCTACACTGAAGGTATTCACTCTAGCTAGTTGTGTAAGAATGTGTTTTGATGCCATAACCAAGATTGATTCACCAAATCTACTGTCTATAACCGTTCAAGATGGTATATGAAAGAATTTAGTGGTGGATAGCTTTCCATCACATTCACTAGTGCATGCAGATACAAGCCACATGTATAGTTGTTGTATATAGTTTCCCTACCTTCGTGGATTTGATCACTTTGGAAGTGTCTTTTATTAAGACTCAACAAGCTGGATTATTATTCACCTTTCTACAGTTCCCTACCTTCTTGATATTGATTTTTTAATTCGTTAATTAATTTGTAACAAGAAGATGAGGTTTCTTTGATATGCATATTTACAAACTCGTGAGGAGAATTTAGCCAAGGGATCAACTGAAAAAATACATTCAAACTATTTTGGCTGTTGTACTAATCATTTTCAACGTTGTCCACAGGTTTGTTGTCCTGATAAAGTTAATGCGGATGCTTTGACGTTAACTGTAGTTCCTCATTGTTTGTTGATGCACCTCAAGTCGATCAAATTTCAAGATTTTAAAGGGCAACTGAAGGAGCTGGATTTTGTTCAGCTATTTTTGCAAAATGCAAGGGTTCTTCAGATAGTGATAATTGAAATTTCATCCAACTTTTTGGTAAACAACTCAGAGAAGAAGAAATATACCGCACAGGATGTAAAAATTTTCAATAAGAAGACTATGGAGCAGTTATTGAAGTTTAAATGGGCTTCAACAGATTGTGTGATTAAGTAATCAAGCCCACTATATTCTTGTCGGTATAACTATATGCCATAGGGTGCATTATGTGAATTTAATCACTAATCAGAGGTTGAGATATTAGGCTTTAATTGGTTTTCAGAGTTATTACGTTGCAGTTTAGTATGATCCAACTGTGGACTTTGGATAATCTGGATGGTTGCTCATCTAAAATCTGTAGAATGCATATTTCTACAATTTTTCGGGTTCATTATATTGGGCTGATAATTTCTTCTTACGTAATGGATGTTCTAAGCCCTTGATGAAAAACCTTAGTATAACAAAATCCAGTAAGCATTGGTATGGTAACTCTCCCCACTTCATTGGAAAAATGAAGTTACAAGAGGATAGTAATAGTATTATCTATTCTATTAATAAAGCCAAGACCCCTTACTGTTCATCGAACAGTAAATGAAGCTGTAAAAACTGATATTCCCAAATTGCCCTCATATTATGTACACATAAATGGTATTTTACAAATTAAAAGGAGGGCATAATGGTAATTTAAACTGAAAAAATGTTGTTCACTATTTTACCCCCGTAACATAACTACACAATAAACATCCTATAAATAAAATGGGGGTATATTAGTAACTTAATTTATTTACCCTTACTGTAGCGACCAATGTTTCTTGTAGCTGCAAAATTCGAACAGAAAATACTAAAAAGATAAGCAACCCAACTCCCGTGGGTGTTTACCAGCACGTGCATAGCACGTGCGATCTGCTTGTATAACAAAAATCAGTCTCTCACTCTTCAGGATCATTACGTCTTTTTAAGCACACTGCATTCATCCGCATGCAGAATCCTAATAAAAGACCAGCCGATAACAATTCTTAGAAGGGAAAAATATCCTTTTGGTCCTTTTATATCTGGGCCCACAACAATTTGGTCCTTTTAGAAATCAACTTTATCATTTGGTCCATAATTAATTAAAAATACCAAACAGACAATAATACCCTTACCTAATCGTTACTGCATTCAACACACGATCTCCCCTAAAAACGCGTTAACCGTCTCTCTTCTTCTTTTTTTCCATTTACAGTCTCTTCGGTTTTCATTTTTAGAGAAAAAACCACTTCATCTTCTTCTCTTCAAAACCCAGAGAACGAACAACATCAAACCAAGAATCCACCAAAAATCAGTCGAACCACCATAATTCGTTTTCAAACTTCTCAAATCGAAATCAAAACAGTCTTCAAAATCATAAAACCAAACCCAAAAAATCGAAAACCCTAGAAAAATTAAAGAAATCAAAACCTTAAATGGGTAAATCGAAGAGGAAAGTAGTAGTAGAAACATCTTCAGACGAAGAAGTTGAAGAAAGAAACAACCAATTAGTTGTTTATGAAGGAGATAATCAAGAAGAAGAAGAAGAACCAGTGACAAAGAAATCAAAAGTAAAGAAACTAACAAAAGGTACTAAAAACACTAATTCGAAGTTGATTTTTGATCTTCTGAAGTTGTATTTTGATATGTTTGTTGTTGATTCAGTTTTGTATTCTAATTTTTCTGTTGTCTGCATGAAGTTGTATTTTCAGTTATATGTGGGGTATATCTTGTCAGAGTTCATTTTGCAGAATGAAGTTAGTATATCTATATGATGAAGTTGTAGAATGAAGTTAGATCTATTTATGAGTTCATTCTTGAGAACGAAAGTGTATATCTGTTTGATGTTTGATGAATAATACCATGTTTTATGAGTATACCATGTTTCTTCTTTGATGTTTGCTGGACTTCATTTCTAGAGTGAAGTCTAGAAAAATTATCCGAGTTCATTTCTAAAGTGAACCATGTTTCTTCTTTGATGTTTGTTAGACTTCATTTCTAGAATGAAGTCTAAAAAAATTGTACATAGTTCATTTCTAAAGTGAACCATGTTTCTTCTTTGATGTTTGCTGGACTTCATTTCTAGACTGAAGTCTAGAAAAATTGTTGATCAAGATTTTACAGTTCATTACATAGAATGGACATCATTTGGAAGAATGAAGTCCATTATCTAGATTCTTCTTGTGTTGGTTCTTCTTTGTCTGAGTTCATTTTGTATAAAATGGAACATGTTTCTTCTGTAAAATCATATACCTACATTTTGTACAAAAATGAAGTAAGCAGGTGTTGACATTATCTAGATTCATTCTTGTGTTGGTTCTTCTTTGAAAGCCTCATTTTATTAAATGAACTTCGAAATGCTTGAGAGTTCACCAAGTAGAATGAACTGAAGTATTGGTCCTTCTCAAGCCACACTTATCTTCTTTTATCAGCTAATATTTATAAAAAAGTAACCATTAATCTTCTTTTCTTTTTTCTTTAAAAAAATTATACTCCCTCCGTTCCGATTTACTTGACGTTGTAGAGTTTTTCACGGAGATTAAGAAATATCAGAGAGAGTAAAATCTTTCCAATGATACCCATATTAATTCCTACTTAAAGAGTTAAATGGCCTAGTTTTGTGTTTCTAGATTCTAGGAAAGTTATCAATCCCGTAACAATTTACTTGGGATGTACTACCAAATATTTCAAGATTGAGTATATATCCTCCATGGGGTATATTTAAACATTAAAGTAATTTTTTGTGTTGATTACGATGAGTATTAATTCTCTGGTGTGATTCCAAAGTAGGGGTAAATTAATGAGAATTGGGGAAAAATATTAAAACTATCATCTAATTTGGAACACAAAAGAAACCCTAAAAAAGCAAGTAAATTGGAACGGAGGGAGTAGATAAGAAGATAAAGTGTATCTTTGCTGGAGCCATTGCTCTTGCTGATAAGATTAAAGCTCTTCCAAAAGAGGAGGCTTTGAATGAAGAACACAAAATGCTTTGTATAGGAGTCCGTTGGGGAGTGTAGCCAAAGTATTTCTGGAAGAGAACATTGTTGCTACTAAATTGAATAAGTCAACACTTGTTGTCCAAGTTGTGTGCAATGCACACCAGTTCATTCCTGAAACAAATGATCATACATTCGTTTTCAAAGTAAAGGGGAAAACATATGTGCTAAGATCATCACCTGAAAAGTTGTCATTAGTGTTTGGAATACCATGTATTCCTGGAGGAGGAATAGAAGAATCTTTCTTGGACTCTAGAAACATAGCTGACTACACTTCTGGAAGGTTCAATAAAACCTACAAATTTGTTCCACCAAAAAAGAAACTTTCTGAAATAAATAACACATAATTGAAATACAAAATTGTTGAGTTGATTAGGAATAGAGGATCTATTGAAGATCTTGTAACCATGTTTGAACTCTTTCTATTGTCTACTTTTTTTCTTACTACTGGTGATGGAGGTTCCATCCACACCAAGTACCTAGCATTCCTAGAGTCAATATATAGAGTATCTCGGACGCATCTCATACACAAGCATTTGATGGAAAGCTTGAGAAGAGGTTCTTCTGAAGGGTGTTACCTTTACTTGTTGGTGAGATGAGAGACTGTTCATAATTATGTTTCTTCATTTTGATGTTTGTTGAAATGAATTGTTGGTGATAACTGACTAGTATAATTCTTCTTTTTACAACCTTGGTTTGCTGAGCATTCAAAGAAATTAAAACCCAAGTGGACGGTGGAGAAAGCAATAGACTACCGTCCAGGATTTGCAAGGTGGAATATCCATACCATTTGCAAACACTTAGCGATGAATGTTGATGATTTTGGAGAGGTAAAAATCTAGTTTAACATGGTACCATTATATTGTATTCAATTTCACATAATGAACTATGCTGCTTTAAGATAAAACTGGGAGTTCATTCCTCAAAATAAACTCTGACTGTTATTGTCGATTACTCTGACGTTCTGCTTCGTTCTCCTTGTAATGGATACCTACAAGGAATGTCATTAGTATGCAGTTAAGTATTCATTGTGTGAAATGAACTCAAAAAATTGTTGATAATATCTGACTATTTGAATTTTGTGTGTGCAGCTATCAGAAAAATTCTTGGAAGAATATACTGATGCTGAAAATAAACTACTGCAAAAGCAAAAACCCAAGACAAAAGCTGAGTTGGTTGAGGAAGAATTCAATCAAATGAATGCCCAGATTGAAAATATGAAATCTACACATGTTCAAGAAATAGAGCACCTGAGAGGTAAACATGCTTAAGAGATACAACAGTTGACAACGAAGCATGCTGAGGAGATGAGGGATCTTTTGTTAAGGCAGGAAGACCTTGACAAATCACTTGCAGAAGCCACAACTAAAAGACACTCTTTAATAGAAATATGGAATGCCTTGAAATATACTTGGCTTTAAAGCAACCTGAAGTTGATGCATTGCTAGCTCAAGGAGGGAATGTGGCGAAATTCATGGCAGACCAAGCATCAAAGTACATGTGTACTACACTTTTCATTGATGATCACAAGAGTGCATTGTTGAGCGATCAAATAAACATCACATTGAATCAACCAGTGGATGAAGCCGTGGAAGCTGGTATTGGAAATGTGAATGAAGATGTTGGAATGCACAGTTTTGCTAAAGATATGCAATCAGTACCAGATCTTTTGGTGTGGATGAAGCCATGGAAGCTGGTGTTGGAAATGTGAATGATGATGTTGGAATTGCAATGCCAGATGCTGTTGTGGATGAAGGTATGCAAGCAGTACCAGATGATGTTGAAGCTGCTGGAGGTTCTGATCATTCTCTTTCCTGTCTTATCTATTGGAGATCCTTCTATTGAAGTTGATGCAAGTGATATTCAGCAAAAGCTCCTTGATGAGATGACTGAAGAAGAGCTTCCTTCGATTCCAATAGACAACACCGCAGTTCCTTTGAGTATTGATCAATGTGTGAACCTGGGTAAGAATTCCAAATTTTTTTCTTCCTTCTGCAATTATTTTAGATTTACAGGTTGGAGTTCATTCTGAAAATGAACTCTGACTTTTCAAGCAGAGGTTGGAGTTCATTCTCATGGATGAACTCTGGCTACAAATATAAAATTTGGAGTTCATTATGGAAATGAACTCTTACTTTTCAAGCAGAGGTTGGAGTTTGTTAGAGCATTGCTCGGTCGAACTCGCATGCGTTGCTATCTCAAGCATGTTTGTCAATGTTAGTGATCAAAACTATAAGTCTTGATTTCTAGTCTATTTTAGCTAAAGGTCTCGGACTATAATAGAAAGTGTAGTTGAGCTCAAGACTCCATGGCAATCATCATACAAGACGAAGGACTACTCAAGGAACTGGTGGAACTTCATCGACTAAAAGGTATGTGGAACTTGAACTTATCTGTCACTCAAAAGTCTATTTACCCTATCTCCTATTCTTGAGACAAAAGTCGTTTTGATATATAGACTTTCATTATACACATTTGCTATTTCGAGCCGAGTTAACTCGCCTATCTATTTCTCGAAATATGTGTTGGTAAGCTTTCGCTTTAGCCAAATTCATCTTTACCTAGTGACGAATGTCATTTTATGTTTCAATCACTTTGAAAATTGCTCTGGCGAAAAACGGTCTGTGAAGAACGGCTATATAACGTCCTCTGGGAATGTTTCAATGATTGAAATGAGAGTTTAGATTACATAACCTTTGGTAGGATATAAGCATTTTTGTGGAAACACATATATGTATAAGTCCTTATACCTTGAACCAAAGTTTGCGAACTTTGTTGATAAAGAGAAAAGGAATGTGGCGTGAGCCAAGTCCGCGAACTGGCGGAAGTTCTCGACCCGAGAAGTTTGTGAACTCCTTCCGTGAGCTTAAGTCCGCGAACCCAGTCCGCGAACTTGAGTAGGTTATATCTAAAATCGGTTGTTCTTGAACTCATGTTTATATAAACTAAGGAATGCTTTTTCAAACCATGGCTGTAAAGTTCATAAACCGATTCGAGTGAATCAAACCGTTTTTGCTTCGATTGTGTCTTGTGTAGTTACATAAGATCTAAGCAATTGAACAACTCTCTCACTAGTTCATTTGAGTCATTTGAACTAGTTATGGTGAAGAAGAATATGGTTGATATGAAAGTGATCATATGAACTATTGTTGAACCAACAAATGTTAATGTTTAGGAATGGTAACATAAACCCAAAATTGGACATTTCATTTGTGTGTAACAAGCTAAGGTTTCGATCCAACGGTTGAGAAATATTAGCTTGAATCTAATAAGGTTTTCATCTAATGGTGAATATTGAATGCTTTGTTACCAAGCTAACATTGATTGCAAAACCTGATTTGAAAGACTATATAAGGGAGAACTCTAGCAACAGGGAAACCTAATCCCCACACCTTACGTGTGATACTAGTTGCATAAGCTAGAGTCGATTCTCCTTTAACCTTGGGTTTTCTTCTCTAAACCAGGATAATGACTCAAAGACTTCATTAAGATTGTGAAGCCAGACCGATAGTACTTTTCTTGTAGTTGTGTGATCGATCTTGTTGTTTCTATAAATGCGAGTACAATTGGAATAATTGGCTTGAGATTTATATCTACGATAGGAAAGATAGAAAAGAAATCACAAACAATTCGTCTCATCGTTTGTGATTTTGCAATACCTTTTTCGCTGCGTCTATTAAGATTATTGTGAGGTGATTGATAATACTAGGCTGTTGTGGATGGGGAAAAATGGTTCGATGATTTTTTAGGAAAGTGAAGAGTCGAGCGTGCTGTCGAGACTCCTCAACTGAGAAAACTTTTGAACCTCACACAGATGCACTGTAAATGGAGTGCTTAGATTCGAGAGATCAATCTGTAGGACTCCGGCCTAAACCAAGACAATGGCTGTTCCAGAGTCAATTCGGTCACAAAGAGGGAGATGGGTTGATCTGTAGGAGGGAAGCTGAGAATTATTTGGGATTAATGATGATCAAGGATTGTGGATGTGTTGAAGGTTTCTGCAAATTGAAGAACTGCTGAAGTTGAGTTCTGTGAATAAGTGTTGAGCGATTGATGGAATTTTTGAGAGTGATTGCTCGAAAAATTGTTGTTGCTCAATCGTGGATCCAGAGACTTATTTATATTGTCAGAATAGCGAACACATTGATCCCAGTAAGTGTGACGGTTTCATCAGTGAAAGAGTGGGAAAGTGGAAGATCGTAGTGAAACCAGTTCCAGGTCGTGCAGAGACATGGTTAACCGTCCACCCACTACTTTGCTAACTCCCTAAACCGTTGCACGACTTACTCACATATCTTATCGTGGATGAATCCACGTGCCGTAGGCCGCTAGACCAAAGCCCTAATTGATATCCCCCATGTGACGTGATTGAAGTCTCACGAGTCGTGGAGTCTGTATTACAGACGTGTATTATATTAGTCAGTTGTTGACTGTTTAGAATCTAAGTTTTGTTGAATCGCATAGGATTGGCGATTGCTCAGCGATTCATGCATTTGAACATGTTAGTTCTTATGTTGGCATTGCTCGTGTGCAATTATTATAAATTCGAGCATTTGAGCAAGCATTGCTCGATTCAACGGAGAGTATTGATAGTTGGACAATTGGAAAAGTATCACTCAATCCAACGAATTATTGATATTGATAGTTGGATAATATTCGAGCAAGTGAGCAAGTATTGCTCAATTCGACGAATTATTGAATATTGATAGTTGGATCAATATTCGGGCAAGTGAGCAAGTATTGCTCAATTCGACGAATTACTGAATATTGATAGTTGGATCAATATTCGAGCAAGTGAGCAAGTATTGCTCAATTCGACGAATTATTTTTGATGAATTACTAAATATTGATAGTTGGATCAATATTCGAGCAACTTAGCAAATCTATGGATTACTGAATATTGACAGCTGGATCAATATTCGAGCAATTGAGCAAGTACTGCTCAATCCGAAGAATTACTGATAAATTACTGATAATCGAGCAATTGAGCAAGTATTGCTCAATTCGAAAAATTATTTATTTATTGGTAACGTGACCCAATAAAATATTGGTAGATTACCGAACATTATATAATTAATCCATGTGTTGTTTGCTGGATTAACATAAATTTATTTAGTGTTTGAACTTGCTCAGAATGGTGATTTGTTGAGCGTTTGTTCGAAACCCTAATTTTGAGCAATTGCTCACTGATTGACGAATTGCTGAAACTAAGTCATGAGCAAATGAGGGACCGACCACATGGGACTATGGACGAATTGCTGGTGAAGGAATGACGATTAAATGCCGGTTTCATCATTTATTGAAATAGCGCTCGATTGAGCATTAGGTGAGAAAACCTAATTATAGAAAAGTGAGGGACGGACCAAGATGGCGTGAGACCACCCTTGGTGGCCTTGGGACCGCTGGTGGGCGTTTGCACAAACTCTGAGTTAATTGTGAAAAGTTTGGACCCAATATGAGCGATTGCACAAATTAGGTCAAAAGTGTGAAAACGTGTGGGACCGGCTTTGTGCAAGCCCTAGGGATGACCTTGGTCGGTCAAGAAGGAATGCACGTGTTACCATGGTGTCCGTGTTTCCGTACTGAGAGTTGCAGTATTTTCTGGTGTGCGTTTGAGCAATATTTTGGATTTTAAGAAGAGTTCGATCTTTGACTGAAATCCTCGATTTTGCTCGAATGAGCAAGTATGCTCGTTTGATCAATATTTTGTGAATGATAAAATAATAATATTTTAATATATTTTTCGTGAGTAGCCTAGACAGTCGTGTGACCATGTTGACTTTTGGCTTTTTCATGGTTCGCGCAATATTTGAGAAAATATGGAGAAACCATGAATTTTGCTAAAACTGGGGAGTTTCACAAGATGAGAAAAATAACAATTTATGAAAGATTAGGGATTGCAAGGTGTGGGACCGGCCACGGCTAGGGCATGGCCGGCTGGCTATGTTTCCCGGTCCCGCAAAACCTTTCCCTATTTTATATTATTATTTCTTTTGTGAAATCCCACAAAAATATGGAGAAACCACGAGTTTTGCTCAAACAAGGAAAGTTCTTTGGAATGGAGGAGTCTTCATGAGTTTATGAAAACAACAAAAATAAGGAAAATAATGGAGGAAGCATGGGACCGGCCACGGCCGGTGGGCCCGACCCATGGGCGCTTCTCCAATATTTTAATGTTATTATTTTCTCTCTCCTATTTTGTGCGGGATTCCTCATTTGTCCATATTTTGGATGCGCGTTCGCGCATTTGGGTGCTCGTTCGTGCATCATTGTCGAGTACACCCGCACCATTTTATGGGGCTTACTCAGTGGTAGTCCAGATGCCCGATTGTTGAGTATTTATTACTAATTTATGAAA
Source organism: Papaver armeniacum (assembly GCA_023531295.1). Lineage (NCBI taxonomy): Eukaryota > Viridiplantae > Streptophyta > Magnoliopsida > Ranunculales > Papaveraceae > Papaver > Papaver armeniacum. Next base: position 165,749 of record JAJJWW010014132.1, read on the forward strand.
TTCATTGGAGAATGATTCATGAAACCGAGTAATAAAAGTGAGTAGTTTTTATTATCAATTCATAGGATCGGCCGTGGATTCGACCATGAATTCGGAATAATAAAATAGGTATTACCATTCCATGGGATCGTGGATTCGACCACAGAATCAGAGTAATGAAAGTAGTTATTACCATCTCATGAGATCAGCCGTGGATTCGATCGTGAAATCGGAGTAATGAGATTATCTATTACCGTTCCATGAGATCAGCCATGGATTCGACCATGAAATCGGAGTAATAAAATAAGTGGTGATATTACCATTTCATGACACCAGCCGTGGGTTCGACCATGAAATCGGAGTAATATCTATTACCATTTCATGAGATCAGCCGTGGATTCAATCATGAAATCGGATTAATACATTTATCTATTACCATTTCGATCTAAAATATAGGAGTAATGAGATGAGATAGATTATCTTCTAGGAATTCAGTGGTGAATGTCATGGTAGAATATAATCTCTTGTGTATAGTCAGTGAATCAACAAGTGTTGCCGATGTCCTGAAGACGTTATTTCTCTCAATCTTACGGGGAACCGCCTGGATCTATACAAGATCTCTCTATATAGGAAGGGAACAGTGAGTGTCACCGACGTCCTGAAGGCGTTATTGCTCTCAATATTACGGAGAACCGCCCAATCGTTCTTCTATGTAGAGGGGGGTCTCTCTCATGTAGTCAGGGAATAGTGAGTATCACCGACGTCCTGAAGGCGTTATTATTCTCAATCTACGGAGAACCGCCCAATTATGTTATTCTACATAGAGGGCACGACGAAATGACAGGGATCGAACGCTCAGCTAGTGGAGGCTTTTCGAAAGACATATTCATCGTGTTTTCGTAAAATATGAATCGTCGCTTGCCTGAAAGCCATGTCAGAAACATGCATCATGATTTTACTGTTTTGCCCTTTGTTGAAAATCCACCACCTACATTAAGTCCCCTGCTTAGTGAGGGACAGTCATATTCCGCGGTAAGCATAAAATGGTGATCTTCAGTAAACGAGATCAGTGGTTGAACTCGGTCTACAAAGGTATTATCAGAATCCTCGATTTGCTCAAATGGTGTCATGTACAATCAAATATTTGGGTGAGGACCCTGATGGTATGATAGAATGTGATTCCGTGAGCACGGAGAGATGAAGCATCGTTGATTTGGTCGGTCAAAAGTCTAGTTTTAGTCGATTTAGGATTTATGGGCCCGAGTCCAAAAAAGGAAACCCGTGTTTTATTAGGTTTTGGAAATAAAATTAATATAAAAGGGAAGAGACCCTAAAATTCTTTTATTTTTTATCGACCAAGCACCTCTCTCTCTTCACCATTCTCACGCTAGTTTCAGCAAGGAAAAAGTTTTTTGCTGGATTTCAGTCGTCGCCGATCACCGTCGTTTGCCATCCGGTCAAGTTCCGACCGGCGCCGACCAGGTACGTCCGAACTTTTTTTTTTTTAAACTGTATGTTTTGGTATTTTCATGAATTGTTCATGTGAGTAAGTAGATGTAGGTTTTATGAAATTTTGTTGCTTTTGAAAATACGTATATGTGTTCGTTCAATAGTTTAAGAAACGAGCAAAAAATCCCTAATATGAAAGAGATACATATATTATTGAATAGACAAGGTCTAGTTGCAGTAGAGAAAATTTTGTTTATGAGGTTTCATGAAAACCCAAATTTGTTTTCAAAGCATGAACTTTCACAAATATTTTTGAGAACGTAGGTTTGTTCATAGTAGAAGTAATAAATAATGATCCTTAGAGTTAAAGGAATTTTGAAAAGACTTGTAGTTCATGATAAAATTTATTTGAGAACTTTCAAAATTTTATTTGGAATATGTGGACTTTTACAAAAATAGAAAAGACCCTGGTTTCGTAGATGAATGCTCGTTTGAGCAAAAAGTTCTTTTTTTTTTAATATATAATTTACGTGAGTTATTAACTCACGATTTTTTTTTTAAAGCAAAAAGTTCTTTTTGTGTGATACAGATTTCTTTATTAAAGTCTTCTACTTTGGGTCGTAGCAACTCTTAGTTGTGGGTGAGATCAGCTAAGGGAATCAAGTACGTAGCATCCTGCTGGGATCAGATACGTAGGAGCATAACTGTACCTTGGATCAGTGTGAGATTGATTGGGGTTCAACTACAGTCCGTAATCGGGGTTAATTTGGAGTAGGCTAGTGTCTCAGAACGGCTTAATATAGTGTGTGTTCAATCTGGACTAGGTCCGGGGTTTTTACGCATTTGCGGTTTCTCGTTAACAAAATTCGGTGTCCGTGTTATTTCTATTCCGCATTATATTTGTTTATATAATTAAAATATCACAGGTTGTGCGTTGTTCAATCAATTAGAATATCTGACCTTTTGGTTGTTGATTTAAATTAATTGACACTTGGATATTGGTCTTTGGTCTCATCCAAGTTATCTCTCTTTGATAAAGAATCGCAGATTTCTATTTGCTTGAGTAAATATCAAATCGAGAGATTGAGATATAAACTCTTTGATATAATTTTCTCTAGATTGAGTCTGAGTGTCTAGTTGATTCTCTAGAAAGTATATTGGAGTTTGTCCATACAAATTGCTAAGCGAAATATTGGGCGTGGTTGTTGTACCCCCGCATTTTCAATTGGTATCATAGGAGGCAAACACGTTCAAGACCTTATAAGTTTGTGTTTGTAACGATTTGACTCTATGGACAGAGGTGCTATCTCTATTAACGTACCACCAGTCTTCGGTGGCTCTAATTACTTATGGTGGAAAATTGCTATGCGAGCTTTTCTTCAGGCGCGTGATTTTCAATCATGGGTATATGTTGTTAATGGCTATGATCCTCCCGTTGTGGCAGTTTGAAATGTAAACGTTCCCAAGAATATTGGTGAATACAACCCTGCTGAGATACTTGCTGCAAAGTAAAATTCCGACGGTTTGAATGCCATCATACATGCCATTACCCCAAATCTTCAACACCATGTGTCAAATTGCACTAAGTCGCAAGAAGCTTGGGATATCTTAGAAAACATTTTTGAAGGTAATACCAATGAAAAGGAAGCTAGGCTTCAAAACCTTAATTCCGATTGGGAAAACCTTCGTATGGCAGATGAAGACACATTTGATGAGTTTAATCACAAAGTGTCTGAAATTGTTAATGCAGCTTTTGCATTGGGTAAGACTATTCCTGAAAAGGACATTGTGATGAAAATTCTCAGATTGCTTCCATCCATATACGATTCTAAGAAGCATTCCATCGTTGAGGGAAAAACCTTGATAATCTCTCCAGAAATACGCTGGTTGGGAAGCTTAAGATCTTTGATCATAAACATTCATCCAAAACTAAGGATGTTGCGTTCAAAGCACTAAAGGACACAAAATTACTTGATCAAAGTAAAAAAAGTGTATATCTCTGAAGATAATCACTCTAAGACAGATTAATCAGATGAAGATCTTGACAAGTCAGTCTCGATGATCACAAGACAGTTTAGGGATCTTATGCTGAAGAGAAGTAAACGGTTCTCCAGAGATAAGCCTAAGGCATAAGTCAAACCTCATAATCGTGTTCCTCCTAAAAATAGGGATATTGATGAAACTGATGGCGAGGATATGCCTTAGTGCTTTAACTGTAAATGATTTGGACATTTTGCAAACGAGTGCCCAAATCGTAAAAAATACACTGGGAATAAAGGTCTTGCTGCAACTCTTGATGAAATGTCTGACAGCTATGATTCTAATGAAGATGAGAAATGAAGTGTTCCACTTCTTGGTGAAAATATTTATTTTTATATTTGTAGCAATACACATCAATCTTGATATTCTTTCAGAAGATAATCCAACTATTCTGGAAGATAAAGTTGATCCATTCTTTGGAAACTCTGTTTATAATGTTTCAGGTTCCACTATGTTCCTAGCTGCGTGCACATCTCAAAAGCCTAACTTTTATCCTAGACTGACGTGTTCGTATTGTTCTCTAAAGGGTCATGAACTTTCAAGGTGTTACAAGTACAAACACCAACTGAGGCACGTCAACAAACTTCAACGAAGAGCAAATCATTTAACAAGGAAGCTTAAACTTGATGAGAAGACCGCTGAGGTATGTAGGATCTTATCTTCATCTAAGAAGTTAGTTTCCAAGGACAAACCAAGACCATTAGAGAAGAGAGTATGGTCGAGTCGGTTTGATAGACAGAAGTCTGATAATTTCTCTCATGAGGAAAATGGTGGACAATTTGTTGTTCACCGCAACGCAATTTAATTGTGTTGATTGATGAAAATCTTGTCTCATGTGCCTGATCAAAAGCGACAATGATTTTGTACCTCTCATGCTTTAGGAAAAGTTTTTTTTTTCTTAATTTTTGGTAAGCTTTCGCTTTAACCAAGTTCATCTTACATTCTTGATGAAAGTCAAAAGATGATCATGTGAAAATTTCCTGGTAACATCTTACATGCTTTGTGTGAGACAGTCATTTGATGTAGACTCGGAATGTTTCGTATTGCTTTGAAGCTAATAGTATGTATGAGACAGCTATTCACGTCTTCCGAGAATGTTTCAATGGTTAAAATGAGAGCTTACCACAATTGGATATAAGCACAGTATGCGTACTTGCATATGTGTAATCCAAGTATGGGAACCATGATATGCATACCCGTATGCGTACTGATTGGTTTGTCAAGGTCCGGGAACCAAGTATGCATACCTGTACGCATACTGGCGTGAGGTTCATGCTTCGGGAATTTACTGAGGTTGGTAGTAGCATACAAGTTCGCGTAATGGAGATCCCAAACTCAGTCCGGCCACTAAGGTATGCGTACCCGTTTTCGTACTTGAGTGGATTATGTTCTAAAATTGGTTTGTTCACGAACTAATACATTTATATAATAAGGAATGAAATCTTTTACAAACCGTGGCTATAATGTTCATGAATTGATTCGAGTGAATCAAAATCAATTTTGCTTCAATTGTGTCTTGTATACTTTTATGAGAATATAAACAATTGAACAATTCTAGAACTAGTTTCATTTGAGTCATTTGAACTAGTTATGGTTAAGATGAATATGGTTGATATGAAAGTGTTCATATGGCTATCTTCGGTTAACTATGTTGAGCCAACAAAGGTGCACACGTTTAGGTACGGTTACTCATATCTAAATGAAGTCACTTTTCATTTGTGTGTAACAAGCTAAGTTCGATCTAACGGTTGAAAGATATTAGATTGAGTCTAATCAGGTTTTCATCTAACGGTGAATATTGAATGCTTTGTTACCAAGGTAACATTGATTGCAAACCCTGATTTGAAGACTATATAAAGGAGAACTCTAGCAACTGGAAAACCTAATCCCCACACATTCTGTGTGATACTAGTTGCGACTAGAGTCGATTCTCCTTTAACCTTGGGTTTTTCTAAAACTCTGTAGGTTCACGACTTGAAGAGTTCATTGGGATTGTGAAACCAGAACCAACTATCTTCTATGTAGTTGTGTGTTTTGATCTTGCTGTTTTCTATCATGATTGAGTACTATCTTCTCTAATATTTACTCGAGATTTAATCTCCAATAGGCAAGATAAAAAGTAGTCACAAACATCTTCGTGTCATCGTTTGTGATTCCACAATATCTTGTTTCGCTACCATACAATTAATATTATTGTGAGGTGATTGATATTTATAGGCTGTTCTTCGGGAATATAAGTCCGGTGTATCAATTGGTTCTTGTTTACCTTGATTTATCAAAAGATGGAACAAAACTCATAGGTTTATCTGTGGGAGAAAAATTTATATATTCAATAGACTTTTCTATGTGAGACAGATTCGTTTATCAAGTCTTCGACTTAGGGTAGTAGCAACTTTTAGTTGTGGGTGAGATCAACTAAAGGAATCTAGTGCGTAGAATCCGGCATGCTTCTAGAGGCGTAAGGAACGCGATTGTGCCTTAATCAGTGTGAGATTGTCTAGGGCTCAACTACATTCCAATCCGAAGTTAACTTGGAGTAGGCTAGTGTCTGTAGCGGATTAATACAGTGTGGTGTTCAAATCCGGACTAGGTCCCGGGGTTTTTTTCTGCATTTGCGGTTTCCTCATTAACAAAACTTCCGGTGTATGTGTTATTTCTTTTCCGCATTATATTTGTTTATATAATTGAAATATTACAGTTTGTGCGTAAGTTCAATCAATTGTGAATCCAACCTTTGGTTGTTGATTAAATTGATTGACACTTGGATATTGGTTTTTGATACCGTCCAAGTTATTTCTTATATTAACTTGGCTTACGGATTTCTATCTGTTTGATTTGTTGATTACATTAAGAAACAAAGATATGACTCTTTGATATACTTTTCTTAAGATTGAGTCTGACTGTCTAGTTGATTCTCTTGAAAGTATATTGGAGTTAGTACATACATATTGCTAAGCGAAATATTGGGTGTGGTTGTTAGACCCCTGCTTTTTCAATTGGTATCAGAGCAGGCAAACCCGTTCAAGACCTTATAAGTATGTGTTTGTAGCGATCTGACTCTATGGACAGAAGTGCTATCTCTATAAACGCACCACCAGTCTTCGATGGCTCGAATTACCTATGGTGGAAAATTGCTATGTGTGCCTTTCTTCAAGCGCGTGATTTTCAATCATGGGTTTATGTTGTTAATGGCTATTTTCCTCCAGTTGTTACAGTAGGCGATGTAATTTTTCTAAAGGATATCGGTGATTATGATGATGTCGAGATTCTTGATGCAAAGAAAAATTATGAGGGATTGAATGCAATCATCCATGCCATTAGCCCATATCTTAAGCACCATGTGACTACGTGCACTCGGTCTAAAGATGCTTGGGATATCTTAGAAACTGTATTTGAATGGAATACCTGTGAAAAAGAAGCTAGGCTTCAAAACCTAAATTCTGATTGGGAAAACCTTCGTATGGCAGATGAAGATTCATTTGATGATTTTAATCACAAAGTGCCCTTAAATTGTTAATACATCTTTTGCGTTGGGTAAGACTATTCCTGAAAAGGACATTGTGATGAAAATTCTCAAATCATTGCCATCTAGATACGATTTTAAGAAACATGCCATCGTAGAAGGAAATAACATTGATGCGCTTTCCAGAAATACTCGTTGGGAAGTTAAAAATATTTGATCATGAGCATGTATCCAAATCTGGAAAGGATATTGCTTTCAAAGCACAAAAGAACACTAAATTACTTGATAAAAGTAAAAGTATTGGCATCTCTGAAGATGATCCTTCTGAGACTGATTCATCAAATGAAGATATTGACAAGTCAGTCTCTTTGATCACAAGACAGTTTAGAGATCTTCTTTTGAAGAGAAAGAAAAGGTTCACTAGAGATAAACCTAAGTCATCAGTTAAACCACATAATCGTGTTCCTCCTAAAAATAGGGATATTGACGATACTGATGATGAGGATATGCCACAGTGCTTCAATTGTAAAGGTTTTGGTTGTAAAGGTTTTGGTCATTTTGCAAATGAGTGTCCAAATCGTAGAAAATACACTGGAAATATAGGTCTTGCTGCAACTCTTAATGAAATGTCTGATCACTATGATTCTAATGGAGACGAAAAATCAAGTGTTGCACTCCTCTGTGAAAGTATCGATTTTGATAATTGTAGCAATACATGCATCAATCTCGACATTCTTCTAGGAGAAACTTAAACCATCTTGGAGGATAAAATGGATCTCTCTTTGTCTACTGGAAATTCTGTTTCTAATTTTTCAGGTTCTACCATTTGTCTAGCAGCCTGCACAGCTATAACGTCTGAACCATCCTCCGTGTTGACATGTTCTTATTGTACTTCAAGGATCATGAACTCTCCAAATGTTTCGAGTACAAACATAAGATAAGATATGTCAACAAACTTCAACGAAGAGCAAACCGATTAGCAAACAAGCTCAAACTTGTTCAGAAATCGTCTGAGGTATGTTATCTCGTCTCTTCTCCGAAGAAGTTAATTTCCAAAGAAAATAATAGACCGCTAGAGAAAAGAATATGGTCTAAACAGTCTGTGAAACAGGGTTCTAAGAATTCCATTCAAGAAGGTTATGGTGGACAGATTATTGTTCACCCCCGGTACAACTTAAATGTGTTGGTTGTGTATCTTGTCTCATGTGCCTGGGTTCAAAAGAGACAAGAGTTTGCACACTTCAGGATTTAGGAAAAGAGAAAAATATTTTTCTTGTTTTTTTTTTTTGGTTTCGTTTTTACCGTTTTGGAATTCTTCTATCTTTTCATATCTAATTGATATTGAAAGGGATTTCTCTGTTTGATCAATAAAAGAGGGTTAAAATCGACAATTCTTCCTTTTTAAGGGTTGTGATTTGTGCGTACATGAATCTTTTTTAGTGTATAAAGGTTCCGTAACCCTACACTCCTTTTTCCTTCTCTAAAAAACTCTTTTTTATCACAAGACTGCTTGTTGAGCGTGATTTGTGAATTCCTCCCACAATCTCATACTTGTATGGAGAATCCAAGCATTATGTCTTATGATAGAAAAGATGTTAATATGATTGTTAAGCCATCAATCATGAAAGAAAAAAATAGATCTCATGTTCCATCAACTTTGAAAAGAAAAAGAAGGAATGTAAGGAAACCAAGAGATGTTCCTTCAAATCTTCAGAAATTTTCTGGTGTTCTTGAAGAGTTGATTGAAACAAGAAAGGAGATTCAACAAATAAAGGCTATTGTTTTGAGGACTCTTGAAATTCAGAAGGCCCTGATTCGACATCAGTGTATAAGGTTTGTTAAAATTGACTCCTTTCTTCATGAACCTTATGTTCCAATGGCTGTTGACGACAAGGAGTTCGGGGACGATAAATAATTCTTTAGAGTCCTTAATGTCTAGGAAACTTCTTATGAGAATTTACTCTTGTGTTTTAAGAAGGATAACTATGGTTTGGAATAGCCATTATTGTGAGTACACATAGCTATTTCCAACGATTTTCATCTTGCAATGTTTTTAGGTTTATTTATTTAAATTCTAAAGTTTATTTGGAAGATGATTTTGCAGTATTAATCTTTATGGTTTTATATATTGCAACTTGTTGTGGGATATGTGTGTTTGCGTCCGTAAACTATGATTGTCCCATATTTTCTCAAAAGTTAAGTCTATAATATGTCATTTATTGATAAAAGATAGAATGAACTTTTGACAACAAAAGTTAAGCTTATTATGTCATTATGCAAATATTGATGGAAGATAGGATGAACTTTTGTTTACAAAGATTAAGTCTATTACATGTCTCTATGCAAATATTGATGAAAAATAGAATGAATCTTTGAATATGCCGCAGTATTGTCTTTCCATGATCAACATCTTTGTGTAAGTACTGTGCATACCCTTAAGTTCTCTTATGTGAGCATTACCAATTAAATTAATCATGGGTTCTCTTGTGGTTAATTAAATTGAGTATTTTGGATACAAATTCATGTTCCATGTGATTTGTTAATGTCCAAAGAAATCCTTCTTTTCTTGTGAAAGTAAGGTCGCTCTTGTTGTTCTTTCGGGAATGGCATTTTATGGGGGAGAGTTCTTAATTGAACTTGTGCTTAATTGCCAAATCTTTGTGGGGAGTGCGGCTATGGAATATTGTAGGAGTTATCTTGTATCTTTATTAACTCCTTGATGAATTCATTTAGCTTCGGCTATATGATTGCATCTAAAAAAAGTTGATATGTTCTCTTTTGGTCATGAAGTATCTCTATGGAAATTGCATTAGGATCCCACTAGTTTTCGTACCTTTGCCAATTTTTATTGACAAAAAGGGGGAGAAATAATATGTAGTTCACACTACAAATACATATGGTTTACGGATCATTATGTAAGGGGGAGTGGTTTTCATGTGCTATGAAGTATTGACTAAGGGGGAGTGATACATATCACCATAGTATTGTTGTCAAAGTTGTGATACAATTGGACTTTGATGTTGTGTAATAATACTATGACACTGTATAGCAATGATTGAGAGCTACTGTTTTCTCATTGTTATAGCTACAGATCTTCAACAACTATGATGCTGAGTTGAACACATTCAGAATCACTGGAGTACTTGGAAGTGATGAAGATTTCGAGTAATGTTGAAGAACCAAGGAAATCAAGCATTTGGATTGAGAGCTACAAAGTTTATTTAGTTTGTATTCCGTATGTATTGATAGTTTTGTCACTAAAATTGACAAGGGGGGAGATTGTTAGAGCACTGCTCGGTCGAAGTCGCAAGCGTTGCTATCTCAAGCTTGTTGTTAGGTTTAGTTTCCAAAACTATAAGTCTTGATTTCTAGTCTACTTATAGCTAAGTCTCGGATTAGGATAGAAAGTGTAGTTGAGCATTAGACTTCACGACGTTCATCGATTGAAGAATAAGAACTAGTAAGAGGAGCTTGTGAAACTTCATCAACAAAAGGTATGTGGAGACTTGAACTCATCTATCACTCAAAAGTGTATCTACTCTATCTCATATTTGAGACAAAAGTCGTATAGCAATATAGACTTCAATTATACACATTTGATATTTCGAAATGAGTTTAACTCGCTTACATATTTCTCGAAATATGTGTTGATAACCTTTCGCTTTAACCAAGTTCATCTTATATTCTTGACAAAAGTCAAAAGATGATCATGTGAAAATCGCCTGGTAACATCTTACATGATTTGTGTGAGACAGTCATTTGATGTAGACTCGGAATGTTTCGTATTGATCATTCGATCACTTGAAAAATGCTTTGAAGCTAATAGTTTGTGTGAGACAGCTATTCCCGTCTTCCGAGGATGTTTCAATGGTTGAAATGAGAGTTTAGAACAATGGGATATAAGCACAGTATGCGTACCTGCATATGTGTAATCCAAGTCCGGGAACCATGGTATGCATACACGTATACGTACTGATTGGTTTGTCATGGTCCAGGAACCAAGTACGCGTACTGACATGAGGTTCAAGTTGACTTTATTGAGGTTGGTGGTATGCGTACAAGTTCACCTACTGACGAACCCAAACTCAGTCCGGCCACTAAGGTATGCATACCCGTTTGCATACTTGAGTGGATTATGTTCTAAAATCGGTTTGTTCATGAACTAATACATTTATATATAATAAGGAATGCATTATTTTGCAAACCGTGGCTATAATGTTGATGAATTGATTCGAGTGAATCAAAATCGATTTTGCTTCAATTGTGTTTTGTATACTTTTATGAAAATATAAACAATTGAACAACTCTAGAACTAGTTTCATTTGAGTCATTTGAACTAGTTATGGTTAAGATGAATATGGTTGATATGAAAGTGTTCATATGGCTAACTTCGGTTAACTATTATTGATCCAGAAAAGGTGCACACGTTTAGGTATGGTTACTCATATCTAAATGAAGTCACTTTTCATTTGTGCGTAACAAGCTAAGTTCGATCTAACTGTTGAAAGACATTAGCTTGAGTCTAATCATGTTTTCATCTAATGGTGAATATTGAATGCTTTCTTACCAAGGTAACATTGATTGAAAAACCTGATTTGAAGACTATATAAAGGAGAACTCTAGCAACTGGGAAACCTAATCCCCACACCTTCTGAGTGATTCTAATTGAGACTAGAGTCGATTCTCCTTTAACCTTAGGTTTTTCTAATACCCTGTAGGTTAAAGACTTGAAGTTTTCATTGGGATTGTGAAGCCATCCCAACTATTTTCTCTATAGTTGCGTATTCCGATCTTGCTGTTTTCTATTGTGATTGAATACTATCTTCTCTAAGATTTTCTCGAGATTTAATCTCTAATAGGCAAGATAAAAAGTAGTCACAAACATCTTCGTCTCATCGTTTGTGATTCCATAATATATTGTTTCGCTACCATACGATTAAGATTATTGTGGGGGGATTGATATTTCTAGGATGTTCTTCGGGAATATAAGTCCGGTATATCAATTGGTTCTTGTTCACCTTGATTTATCAAAAGACGGAAAAAAACTCATAGGTTTATCCGTGGGAGACAGATTTATTTATTCAATAGACTTTTCTGTGTGAGACATAATGGTTTATCAAGTCTTCTACTTTGGGTCATAGCAACTGTTCGTTGTGGGTGAGATCAGCTAATTAAGGGAATCAAGTGCGTAGAGTCATGCTAGGATTCAGAGACGTAAGGAGCGCAACTGTACCTTGATCAGTGTGAGATTGGTTAGGGCTCAACTACATTCCAGTCCGAACTTAACTTGGAGTAGGCTAGTGTCTGTAGCGGCTTAATACAGAGTGGTGTTAAAATCTGGACTAGGTCCTTTGGTTTTTCTGCATTTGCGGTTTCCTCGTTAACAAAATATCTGGTGTCTATGTTATTTCTTTTTCGTATTATATTTGTTTATATATAATTGAAATATCACCGGTTGGGCATAAGTTCAATCAATTGTGAATCCAACCATTGGTTGTTGACTAAATTGATTGACACTTGGATATTGGTTTTTGATACCGTCCAAGTTATTTCTTATATTAATCAGGCTCATGGATTTATATCTGTTTGATTTGCTGATTACATTAAGAAACAGAGATATAACTCTTTGATATACTTTTCTTAAGATTGAGTCTGAATGTCTAGTTGATTCTCTTGAAAGTATATTGGATTTAGACCATACTTAATTCTAAGCGAAATATTGGGTGGTTTGGTTGTTAGTGATCGTTGTCGTAGGCTTCAAAAATAAATTACACTTTCATACTACTCAAAATATATAATATAGCAAGGGCAAGAAAGGATCGTTCCCACAGAGAGGACTAGGTTGCCAATATGTTTCGGTTTCTTATGCAAACAACAAGGGGGGATTTTTATAATTTTTATAAACTAAAAGAAAATAAAAGCAAAACAAAGAAAGGTAAACAAATCAATTCAAGGATATGAAATATTGGGTAAAGGTTTCATCTTCAATTGTAAACAAGTTTTTGAATGTATGAATAGAATTCGTATTAAATCTCGCTATCATCAAAAGCCCTAGAATACCTTATTGCAAGAGTACTGCGTAAATTTCCTAAGTCATCAACACACACATTAGAGTTGCGTATGTGAATTCTACCTAAAGAATAACCTAACGCCTTGCGCTAATTAAGTTCAATTCCTAGGAGCATTAAGTTTCATAAATAGGCTAATCAATGTAATTGTCATACATTGCACATGATAATTCGGACAAAGGTCAAACTCTACATATGATTACAAGAGTGTATCACTACAAATCGTAATCATATCATGCTACTCGTATTCAAGGTTATCTCTCGATGATAAACCCTGAAATAGCTACATATATGGATGTAAGTTCAATCAATTCTAGACTTAACTAAACAAACATTCAATCATATTGCAATACATCAATCATGCAATTGTTATATGCAGTAGAAATCAAACTATGATATTGAGAGAAAACTAATTCATAAAAATCATAACTTGTTTTCAAAATCCAACTACATCTTTAACCAATAATAAAATATCTAGCTCATATTCATGGGGTTCATAACAAGATGAAAGAGAAAAGATTTCATGTCTAAACCCTAGAAAACAAGTAGTGGCCGAGATAATAATAAAAGAGATCCTTTGTAGCCTTTCTTTCCTTCCCTGTCTAAGCCGCATCCAAACATATGCTATTTGCTCGGCTGAAGCTTGGCCCAAAATAATTAGAACAAGCTTATCTTCAAGAGCCCATCAGATAAATTACTGGATCAGTGAGTCTACTGAGTTAACTCGCCTGGATGAAAATCCTCAGCTCAGCTATAGCCAACAGCAACCATTTCCTTGTAAGCTCTATCACTTTCCACTGACTCCATTTCAGTTCAATACCACCAATGCTTCACCTGTGCAATGCCAACTGTTCCATTCAACCTTGCCTGTAAGTGCACAATTCCACCAGCAAAACTTCCAATCGAAGCCACTGCAACACCATCTTCTTTCGAATCCAGCACCATAAGCTTCAACAATCCTCATCAGTACCACATGCAATTTCTGTAGCCACATCATCAGTCTTCTCGTGCACCACCAAGACCTCCACTGCACCTGCAATATCAGCTTGCAATTCATTCCACCTGAACCAGCAACAATCTACATTGCGTCAATTCAGTCCCTCTGAGCATCGCCTTCATGCCATACTTCTGCCACACTCCCTGCAAACTCAGACCTGCTTCATTCCCGGCTGCTCCATTGCAGCCAACGGAAACTGCAGCCATAATTTTCAGCACAAATTCATCCCAATCTCAGCTGAAATATTCAACCTGTACCCATTCATCTCATACTTGAACTGCAACAAACTTTGGCTTCCTCCATGCAACAACAACAATAGCAACACCAACTCAATTCAGAACCCTAAATCAACCACCATCTTCACTGCCAACCACCAGTCCCTTGATTTCTCTGTCAAGCCATGATTACAAAATAAGCACAACCCATCTTTCTTGTTCAGCTCGATCCCTCAATTATTCAAGAACAAACCCAGAACTCATCAATTCAACAATTCCCAGATCCCCTTTCTTCATCTCTGGTTTCTCAAATCCACCAAATCATATCTCAGTTCAAGCATCACCAATCGAACCCAAGTTATCTTCCAATCTTCTCAAATCATCAATTCCTTAAGCGTCTTGATTTCATCTCTTAATTTCTGTGTTCGTCGATCTTAGACAGAGAGGTCTCGGACAATGGCCTCCATTTCTTTTCCTCTCTCGACTTCAGGTGATAAAGATAAGAGAATATACTCTATGAATTCTATAGTGTAGTAATGATAAGTATTATTGGCGCCCGAAAAAATGGATAAGGGCTAACCAGCTCATGTGTGGCTTGTCGGTTCCACAGAACCGACAACCTAATTCTCTGTTCAACTGTCAGTTCTAAGAGACTGACTGTTTAATTTCCAGCATAGCTCCTGTTGCACAATCTATCCTGCTCCAAATATCGCCCGTGAATTGACCTTTTCGCTCCATTTAGCTCTAATCGAATGATTTCTCCTTCTTTTGCTCATAATGACTCCAAAGTACCTAATAACTCAAAACGAAACATAAGAAACACAATTTACAAGAAAACTCGCCAAGAAAGCATAAACAATATATAAATATCAAGGTATTTTAGACACCTATCAATTATACCCCCGCTTTTTCAATAGTTCCATTAGAACTCATTTCTAATGCAACCTTTCTGAATACAATGCACCAACTACTTGTTCACAGGAACTGTGTACCAAATACAACTCTGATACACGTAACGTCACACCTCTAAAAGCCCCAGACAAAGTTCTGCGAAAGTGTAACCCGGCAGCATAGTGGTTCAGTGAATCAAGCTTCACCCACCTGTAATTCAGCCTTATAAGTTTGCACCAATGCAAACAGCCAACTCTTTAGTTCTACAGCAGAAGTCTTTAGCCTTCTTTCACTTCTCTTAACTTCTCAAATGTATCCCATAATATATTCAAACATTGCCATACATTGCCAATAACAATCAGCCAACCAAGAAAACTTAGAACATGATACAATCAACTCATTTTATTGCATCGAAGGGAATATATACAAAACTGGCCCACTTAAGGACTTACACAGACTTGTTCCTCTTAAACTAAGCCTTAACCTTACAAAACCTCTCTCAGTTTGAGTCTCACAATCTCCTATGTAAGCCTACCGATTTTTCAATGCCTTATCACTATTTATACAACAACTTTCTTAGCCAGAAACCGTGCACAACTGTTGCACACGCAGGGGACAGCCATATGTCCCGTAGAGCAGTTCTATAACCGCCTATAAAGTGCCACCTTGGCCAGTTTCTCTTTAAACTCGGTCCAACACTCAACACCCATTCCAAAGCAGTTAAGAACACTGTCCCATGCTTATAAACTCCTTTTATAACCGTCCTTTCTTATCTCACACCTTTGACACGCTTTTGAAGCCATTAACCAACTCATAACCGCCACTTAAGCCATAATGCACAACTGTTGCGCTTTACTGAATTTGGCCTTGATCCAATGCACAACCATCTTGGACGTGTATCCTTATTGCTCTAAGACATTGCACGGTCAATCCTTGTGCTTCAATTATCAGGGCCAACTCCTTAAACTCATTCTGGTTATTCATGCGTCATATGCTTTACTTAGCCAATTTTCTCGACAATAGCAATGCCACTCTTGAATTACTAGCTTGTTTGCAATTGTTCAAGATTTATCCAACCTTGAACTAATGCATAGGTCCACTCTTGGCCTATTCTACACTCTTGCATCATCCTTGCGTTTGGGCACAACTCAATTCTTTGCGCGTCACTGGTCCCGCAGGTCTTGCTATCTCAGCACTTGGCAGTCTACGCAGTGTCGCGCCATCCTGGCTGCACACTGACTTGGATTGAAACATTGCAATGGGAAACCTTTGCGCATCACTTGCCTGACCGGTCATACATACCATGTATATAGGTTTCGTTGCCTTATAGCCCTTTTCCTTTTCTAAAACTCTTTTCATCAAAAGATTGCTTGTGGAGCTGTTTTTCTTATGATTCTTTTCACAAACCCATATTCCAAAATTATGGAGACTCTAAGCATAATCTATTTGGATGGAAAAGATGTTAAAATGATTGTTAAGCCACCAGTCATAAAGGAAAAAGAGAAATCCCATTCCTTTATAACTTTGAAGATAATAAGGAAGAATATGAATGAAGAAACCAAGGGCTAACACCTCAAACTTCAAAAGTTTTTTGTTGTTCTTGAAGAGTTAAAAGAAACAAGGATGAAGATGTAGCAAATAAAACTTATTGGTATAAGATCTCTTGAAATTCAGAAGGCCCTGGTTCGCCAACAGTCAAGAAGGTTTGTTGGAATTGACTCATTTCTTCATGAACCTTATGTTCCAATGTCTGTTGATGACAAGGAGTTCGGGGACGATAAAGAATTTTTCAAGAATCTTGATGTCTTGGAAACTTCTTATGAGAATTTTTTCTTATGTTTAATATGGATAACTAGGGTTTGGTATAGCAAATATTGTGATTACACATAGTGAGAGACGCATTTATGTGTCTAATTTGTCCTCAATGTTTCGTATTGTTAGTACTCGTTTTTGTCCTTATTATGGTGTTTTGTGTGTTTGTAGGTATTTTTTGGAAATAAATATTGTTGGAAAATTCGGCTCGAAAATTTGCTCGGAGCACCTCCGGAGGACACATGTTATGCGGACTCTCATTTCTGTTAAGGGGCACCTCAATTACTAAGGGGCACCTCAGTTGGGCACCTGTTATTCGCACCCCCAGTTTTGTTAAGGGGACACCATCTCCATCGCTTGAATATTGGTTTTGGCGGGAAAAAATTCTCACAGGCTATGGCAGACTCTGGGTCGAGATTTAGGGATGTTTTAGAGAGATTCAATGGCTGAAACTTCATAGTTCGACTTGTTATAGCATCATAGGCATGGTATGGTCGTCGGAATTGGTTCAATTTGGCTGGATAATTACTTGGGAGCAATCAGGGTTCAACAGGGTTCTTTGAAAACCCGATACTGCTGTTCTGGTTTTGGAAGATCTCTAGGAAGATTAAAACTCAAATGAGTTGGATAAGGCTCGTTACACTCTAACAGACTGGTAAGTCCATCAGAACCGATAAATTTTGGCCACATCGTCGGAGAAAAGAAATCAGGGAGTTCGTGTACGGAGGAGATAGTCAAGGGATTACAGCAAGTTTGGACGTGTGCTGCACATGTTTGGGTGGACTCTGGTCGCTGGAGAAGCGTGAATAAGTTAAACATGGATAGTATGCACGTAATTGACAGCTGCAGATACGTGCAAGAGATTAAAAAGGAAAGAAAAAAATATTTTCTTTACTGCCGAGTGATGACAGAATCTCGGGGAGTTATTGCTGTGATTTTGAGGCGTGATCGACTATATATAGAGTTCTGAGGAGTTATAGGAGGGTTACGGAGAGTTTGGGAGGTTTTAGAACACTATAAGAGCAATAAAAATCGAGTTGCAGAAACTTCCATTGTTGCTGCTGCCAAGAACACGAAGAACATCAACGCACAAGAACCGTCGTTTTTCAACAGTGACAACGACACTTAACGGTGGGTCGTAATACGGAAGGCAGACTTAAAAGC
Organism: Papaver armeniacum; assembly: GCA_023531295.1. NCBI lineage: Eukaryota > Viridiplantae > Streptophyta > Magnoliopsida > Ranunculales > Papaveraceae > Papaver > Papaver armeniacum. The sequence goes on from JAJJWW010014132.1 coordinate 183,827, forward strand.
AACAGTAACAGTCCTTTGTAACAGTGTTTGCAACACTTATAATCGTTGCAAACACCCAATTTTATCATTTTCTCCATTTCATCATTTGTAAACACCTTTTTGAGCAATGAAAAAAATCCTTTGAGAGTGTTTTTACCATGCGGAGCTAGAACCCATCACTGGGACGACGGAGGAAGCTATTTTGCACCCATGTGGTAATTCTATTTAATTCCTTTATGACTATTTGCACTATTATAATTGATTTATGATTTTTCTTGATTATTTGTGAAATCGTTAGATGTCGCGTGCTTAGTATTAGGTACTTTAGATGCGTCATGCTTGTGAATTACATATAATTCTTTATAAAATCTACCTTGGCAAAGAATTAGAGTCGACGTTTGTTACTTTATGAGCCTTAATTGTCCGAAATTAATAGATGAACTGCATGAATGTGAGAATTGGTGGAATCCCGAGTCCCAGTAACTCTCTTCGTCTTGTGACATAAATTGTATATTTTCTCTATTTTTATTATTTTTCTTTGTTAAATCCTAGAATCTATTTCAACAAGTCCGAGTGAACGACAACCTTACTTACCACTATCTAAAATTCGATCAATTTTGGCGCCGCCGACGCGGACTTGTGTATAGATTTGTTTTTAGGTTTTATTTTTATTTTATTATTTTTGTTCTTTTTTACGCGTTTTGGTATTTCTGTTTGCTTTCAGATTTGGATTGGAGCGAAAGAAAAAGAGAAAGTGCTGAAAAGAAAAGCAAAGCCAAATTAAGAAAGAAAAGAGAGATCCGAACGGAGTGAAGAAGAAAATTTTGTATATAGTGTAATTATTATTTTTATTTTTTTTAGAAACTGTAATTAGGTAATTATTTTTGTAATTTTTATTTTTGGACTTTATTTTTGGACTATCGGACATTATTAATTTTAAACCCTAAGGGAGGGTAATTTAAATATAAACTGCACAGGGAAGGACGGTGATTACGATATCACCTCGGCCTCTCGGGTTCGTACACGACATAGGAGTCGTGGCCCGAGTCGACTTCAACGATTCATCCCCCGTCTGGAACGGGAGGTAAGAATTCTAAACACCCGCGAATCCCCCGTCGGCGGGTTTCTTGGATGATTTCGTGTGAATATATGTCGAGGAACTGAACTGGCTGTTTTAATTTCCTAGTAAAGGGCAAGGACTGGCCATACAAGATAAGGGTTCGGATTTCATCACCGTTCTCTTCTTGCCCGCCTTAGGAAAACAAAACCAAACGCGAACATAAGCCTAAAATTTTGAATAGAACGAGACCGATAGGGTAACGAGCTTAATAGGAAAGTCGTTCGAAAAATATTGGTTACTCTATTAAGCATACTTGAAGTTCATGATGGTTTCGTGAGTTGAATGCGTGACTGCTCTCCGCCCCGTAATGCGGTGAGGCCTTGGGTATCAAAGCTCCACGCAGCTTCCCGCCTCTATTCAACTTACTTAAACTCCGGATTGATTCCGGGGGTTTGCTCAGATTGTAACGAGTTCCTTTTCGAAAGATTAGAAGCTGGTCTAGAAACAATCTAAGTGGAGCCATCATGCTTTTTGTTTGCTAGAAATCGCAGTAGGTTTGTTTTGGTCGAGTCACCTTGTTTGTGTTTGTGTAGAATTCCCTCAGTTAGGATGTCAAACCGGTATAGCCAATACAAAGAATATCCAACTCGAACAATATGGACATTACTACTATGACCATAGTGTGAATAGTGGTTGGGAACGCCAACCTTTTGAAGGTTATGGGTCATACCATGGTGAGCCCAATTACTATCCACACGTGCATCGGTCTTATGAGCAAAACAATTCATCTATTTCTCTAGAAGAGGCTTTCAAGAGTCATTCCTTATTTGTGAAGGAAACCTTAAATATTCCGAGATGAGTCCCTAGAGCGGAGTCAACTAGGATGTCTTTAGAAGAGACTCTTAAGCAATTTACCGAAAGTACAAATAGGATTGTCGAAAAACTTGCTCGAAATAATCTTAATTTCCAATACAAGTGTTTCCAATAATACCCATGAAAATGAGGATATTTATAATCAAGATGACGAGGTTAGATTTGGTAACACTAATTTAGATGAGGTTCAACCATTTTCATGTTATGATTATGATGAGGATAGTATTGATGAAGAATTTGAAATCAGTAGGCATAGTGATCAGGAATTTGTTACTCCAATTGAGCTTAATGATGATAATATTTCTAGTTCAAATCCAAATAATTTTAATAATTATTCACCTATTCAAAAGGATGAGGATTTGACTAGAGATACCCCGTTTTAGACGATGTAGTATTTCTTTTTGATTACGAAGCCAATGATGGTTTAGAGGAACGAGTATATTTTGAGTCTAGAAATTTAGAAACAATATACTTAGAAAAAGAAAATGAACTCGTAGAGATGAGTGAGGATGTACCTAACTTAGAAGAATCAATTGACCATTTTTAGGAATCAGATGACCTTGAAATTAGGGAAGTTGTGACTAGTCTTTCTAGAGACACTGAAAACTTTAAGTTTGGGGGTGATTATCATTCTCCATGTGCTTTAACTCTTAGAAAAGTCCCTAACTTGGGACTTGACATATGTGCCTCAACCATTTTAAAATATTATCTTCATACACTTTTTCCCGAACCTAGTTGTGTCAATAAAGAAGTTCAGTTGTTAAGAACCCATCCTCTGGTTGATGTGGTTAACCTGAGGCTATGATACCACGATTGATTTTGTTTTCCCACCAAATATTTTTCAACCAATTATGGGAACATATAAGTTTCAGTTGTGTCAATTATTGAGTTTTGAGGCTAAATCTAATTACTTTAGGAGATTAGGGTCGACACATTTGATTAAGAATGACCATTACTGTGGTCAACTGTGTAAGTCAAGTCTGATTGACTTAGAGGATCCCCAGTTATTCAGGTTATTGTTATGTGCTTCTAAGTTCTTAATTGAGTATTTCCAGACTCTACAACCTGATCTTTTGAGGAAGTCCAGCCCATGAAAACATTTTATTTAGACCCTTTTATAGAGCCTGAAGCCGAACCACAACTAGATGTAGTTTTCTTAAACAAAACAATTTATAAGGGTGTGTTGGATATCTTCCTGGTCTGTGGCAGTTTCCTCTTCATGTGGTTAGCACTTTTTGATCCAGATGACCCGCAGTTATTCCGACTGTTGCTATATGATTCTTCGAGGTGACCGATCCTTTCCAATGTCCTGGGTCAAGACTTTAAACTTAGCACTTCTTGGGAGGTAACCCATGCTCTTGCAACACGGTAATATCTTTCCTTACTCTTTTCTTCAAGTGGTGACAGTTTCTCATTATTCATGCTTTTAATTTCATCTTTAGAACATTGAGGACAATGTTAGATTTAAGTTTGGGGGTATGGGAGAAACTTTTTAGTTGCAATAAATAAACTCCAAAGACTAGAAATTTATGCTTATTAAGGTCGGCACTAACCAATCTAAGTGGATGGAAGCATTTTGGTTGTAGGAGTTGAGGAACCAATCTGATTAGATGGAAACATCTAAAGAGTCTATTCATAAAAGCACAGAGCTCAGGTGTTAGAAAAAGAAAACATGGTAGTTTCGCCATATCCTCGTGATGGAAACATCGAAAGAATCCTGATCACTTCTTTTATTTTTCTCTTTACCATTGCTAGGGTGAAGTAGAGTGACTGAGATAGCCAAAAAAAAATTAAAAAAAAAAAATGACCAGACCACTAGACCAACCAGAATAAATACAATAAAGTCGATCACTGGTACCCTTGTATATGCCGGTGAGTTGACCTAGAGTTAGGATTATCGATCACCGGTCCCCTTGTATATGCTAGTGTGTTGATATTAGTCCGCACGTTCAGTTGTCTCGGTCCATTAGGATAAGTTCACCTTAGTCAACATCATCCACGTTTTCTCTACATCCATCTTCTTAATCTTTCCATGTGATTGGTTGACTCGGTTTATGATGTCCAGAAACTATCCGAGTAGAGCTCGTCACTTTATATGAATTTTAGTATGCTTGAGTGCAAACTCGTGTACAGCAATTGGAATTTCGCATCGGGGTACTTCCTCTTGTAATCAATAAGTATGCTAACCAAGGAGATTCTTGAGTGCCTTCCAAGGTTCTGTGTAGATGGCTAGGGTCTGGAGTAAAGGTTTTGTGGGTACACCTATGGTAAACCCTCCGGAGACAACACTCCGCCACTAAGGCCACCTAGGGGTTCAAATGATTTTTATTTTCTAGAATAAATTTGCTCGAGGACTAGCAAATAATAAGTTTGGGGGTATTTGATAGACGCATTTATGTGTCTAATTTGTCCTCAATGTTTCATATTGTTAGTACTCGTTTTTGTCCTTATTATGGGTTTTGTGTGTTTGTAGGTATTTTTTGGAAATAAATATTGTTGGAAAATTCGGCTCGAAAAGTTGCTCGGAGGACCTCCGGAGGACACATGTTATGCGGACTCTCATTTCTGTTAAGGGGCACCTCAATTACTAAGGGGCACCTCAGTTGGGCACCTGCTATTCGCACCCCCAGTTTCGTTAAGGGGATACCATCTCCATCGTTTGAATATTGGTTTTGGCGGGAAAAAAATCTCACAGGCTATGGCAGACTCTGGGTCGAGATTTAGGGACGTTTTAGAGATTCAATCGCTGAAACTTCATAGTTCGACTTGTTAGAGCATCATAGGCATGGTATGGTCGTCAGAATTGGTTCAATTTGGCTGGATAATTACTTGGGATCAATCAGGGTTCAACAGGGTTCTTTGAAAACCCGATACTGCTGTTCTGGTTTTGGAAGATCTCTAGGAAGATTAAAACTCTGAAATGAGTTGGATAAGGCCTGTTACACTCTAACAGGACTGGTAAGTCCATCAGAACCGATAAATTTTGGCCACATCGTCGGAGAGAAGAAATCAGGGAGTTCGTGTACGGAGGAGATAGTCAAGGGATTACAGCAAGTTTGGACGTGTGCTGCACATGTTTGGGTGGATTCTGGTCGCTGGAGAAGCGTGAAGAAGTTAAACATGGATAGTATGCACGTAATTGACTGTTTGAATACGTGCAAGAGATTAAAAAGGAAAGAAAAAAATATTTTCTTTATCGCCGAAGTGATGAATCTCGGGGAGTTATTGTTTGTGATTTTGAGGCGTGATCGACTATATATAGAGTTCTCGAGGAGTTATAGGAGGGTTACGGAGAGTTTGGGAGGTTTTAGAACACTACAAGAGCAATAAAATCGAGTTGAAAACGCCATTGCTGGCCGCCAAGAACACGAAGAACATCAACGCACAAGGAACCGTCATTTTTCAACAGTGACAACGACACTTAACGGTGGGTCGTAATACGGAAGGCAGACTTAAAAGCAACACCAACAATCCTTTGTAACAGTGTTTGCAACACTTAATCGTTGCAAACACCCGATTTTATCATTTTCTCCATTTCATCATTTGTAAACACCTTTTTGAGCAATTAAAAAAATCCTTTGAGAGTGTTTTTACCATGCGGAGCTAGAACCCATCACTGGGACGACGGAGGAAGCTATTTTGCACCCATGTGGTAATTCTATTTAATTCCTTTATGACTATTTACACTATTATAATTGATTTATGATTTTTCTTGATTATTTGTGATATCGTTAGATGTCGCATGCTTAGTCTTAGGTACTTTAGATGCGTCATGCTTGTGAATTACATATAATTCTTTATAAAATCTACCTTGGCAAAGAATTAGAGTCGACGTTTGTTACTTTATGAGCCTTAATTGTCCGGAATTAATAGATGAACCGCATGAATGTGAGAATTGGTGGAATCCCGAGTCCCAGTAACTCTCTTCGTTTTGTGACATAAATTGTATATTTTCTCTATTTTTATTATTTTTCTTTATTAAATCCTAGAATGAATTTAACCAAGTCCGAGTGAACGACAACCTTACTTACCACTATCTAAAATTCGATCAATTTTTGACAAAATGATTTAAGATTTTTCAAAGTTTTCGTAGTTGTAATTAAGATTCGTTCTCTCGGACTTGCGAAGATTAAATTTAAAGGTTTAATGAAAATAATAAACAAAGGTGAGGGTTACTGGGCCTAGGATTCCACCGAATTCATATCAATAGGTTCAATTTATTTATTCTCAACGATTAAAGCTCAATAAACAAAACAACAAGGACTCTTATTTTTGCCAAGGTAGATTCTCCAAACATTAGTTATAAATCGTAAGCATGGGCCATCAAACATCTAAGCAAGCATGACCCATCTAATAAAATGATAACTAATTTTTTCAAATCATAATTCTATTTTAATTTGTAGTTGCAGGAAATCCCACACTACACCCCTCACTCGAATTTGCTTAATTAATCCATTTGAAGATGAGTAACAATATATTTTATTGATTGTTTTCTTGAAAGGTTTACAAAGAAATGTAAAACAGAGCTAAAGAAATTACAATCACTCTTAATTTTCTCTCTCCTAATGACTTGCTTAACAATTCAAAGAAGATCCCCCCGACAACAGACTAACTCAACCCTTTATATAGGGTAATACAGTGATGGATGACAAGCTAAGTCTGTCCTTTATTTTCGGGAATAACTCGCTAAGTGTCGCGAGTGTTATAAACGTTTTTCCTCATGACACTCCTAAATCTCTCCAAGTCTTCATACTTTTCTCATGTTTTGACTATCGTCATCCATTGCGTCATTTATATCACTTCCGCGACGCCTTCGGCAAGTGTAGTCGTTATTATTCTCGCAAAGTGTTGATGTCACGATATTCTGCTCCTACATCTTGCCTCTTCTCATGTCTTCTCTGCGAAGAAGAGAATGTCATGAGAACCAATATTTTAAAATGCCGCAACTGCTCATCTTTATCTCGCGATTATTCATTTTTACTCGTTTTATTCATGTACGGAATTTATTACAGGTGTTTTTTCTTCCACTCTTTTCTTGACACGTCTCTTTCAACCACTTATTCTTGACCATTCACTTCCCATCTCGCATTAAATGCATTTGTTTTCCCGAGGATTCTCTTCTCTATATATAGTTTTCTCATCTTTCTCTTTTTCTCTTTTATTTTCTTTCTGCAACTTTTCTTTAACTTTCTTCCTCCGCAATTTGCGCTTCTGCTACTGTAATCCTCCCCTTCAATTCTCTCAATCTTCAATTCTCCATTCATTCCCATACTATATCAATGGCTTCACTGGGTCGTACATATAAACCCCTTTTTGAAGATACTCAAAATAAATTACAAGAGAAGGGTTTCATCTTGTCAACCATTCCCGATCAAAATCTTCGTCTATTCTCTCTCGCAAATCGTTTTCCGATCATCAATGTGATGATCATAAAATCGTAGTCTCGCTAGGTCAACTCCTTGCAGGACTTCCCATTCCTTTATATAATCCCGAGATACCATTATTCTATGAAATCCTTGCTCATGAAAAGTTCTCGCGAGCCGTTTATCAGTTGAGTGGCGACCGCATCCGTTTGATGCTTGAATTCGCAAAACCTGCTGCGCTGTAAAGGATCTTTATATCCTGTTAATGTTAGAGATCCTAAATTTGCAAATTTGGAGATAGTTGCTGAGAAGTATACTGTAGAAAATTTCTTTGCGAATTATTCAGTAATAAACATGAGAAATGATAAATCCCGCTGGGGCGCTCGACTGAAAAGAATAGATAATATTTCCGATGACAAGTCGCTTATGCAAGATATTGATTGGCATTCGGGCAACAATAGTACTCCCGTCATTCCAAAGATGATAAATGGTGGGTTGTTCCTTTGTTGTTGAGTGGACCTTACATCGCAGGTTCACATGTTCTCCCTGCACACCTCGCGAATTATCATCCTTGGGAGTTTAAGTGGCCCGAGGAGACAAAAGAGGTATTTTTTTTTTTTCAATTTCTCCTTGCGACATTTTCTTCCTCTTTTATTTATTAACTTTCAAAAATTTTAGATCGCGTAATGAGAAAGAAGTATAAAGAAGATCCAAAGCCGAGTACCCCGGGCGATACTCCGATCGCTCACGGATGAAGTAAGAAACATTTTATTTTGTTATTTTAAACAATATTGTTGCCTCTGCTTTCTTATCTTCATGCGTATCGAAGGTTGACGTTGAAGAGGCTGAAGCTGCGAAGGTTAAATGCAAGGATAAAATTACTTTTCGCAAGGACAAGTCTTCTGCTCCGCTTTCTAGAAAACGGAAAATCCATCTCTCTTCTCATTGTAGTTCTCAGACCAACGAAAATTCTGATGAGGGTGAAAATGAGGTTGGTACTTCCTCCGAAAGAGAATCACTCGACAACTTCTTCTATGGCGCAATTGTCCAAGTTGTCTTCTCCGATTCTATGCAAGGATTAGGAGATGATCATCTAACTCGCTACTTATGAGCTCTCGCAAAAATTTGTGATGCCCCACTATTAGAGGATAATGAATCTTTTCGCGGAGTTTCCGAACGTTGACCTCCAGTCACTTAAATGCTCTCACCGCTTTGGTATGTTCATATTCCTTTGTTTCTCCGTAATTTCGATTACAAGCTTTATCTTAACAATTTCTTTTTCCTTTATAGTCGGGAGAGCTTCTTTGTTGTTGCCTCGGATCTCGAGAGAAGAAGCGACAACCTTGAAAAGAAGAATCTCCAACTTAAAGAGAAGATTCGAGAACTAGAAATTGAGATTGCGATGTCTCGCAAGAAAGATGAAAGAATTCAACAATTGAAATCGAATCGTTTCAGAAGACTAAGATGTCTACTCTTCAAAGCGCTAACCAGCAACTTTATGGTATAAAATTTTTATTCTTCCAGTTATCTTTACTTTGTCAGCTATTATTCTTTGCCTGATTTATTATTTTCGCAGACATATATAATCTCTCTGAAGAAGCCATTCTTCTCCATTCATTTCCCGAGCCCATGGATAATGATGTTCTTCTCACCCATCTCAACGAGTCTTTAAGTAATTCATCGAACAAAATTGATTCCCATTCATTAAATGAACTTCGAACTAAATGTCGCCTCTTAGAGATTGAGCATAGAGCTAGTTTAGGTTTAGCCAACCGATTTAAACAAATGTATCTTGATTCCCATAGAAAAATCGAACTTTCAAGAAAGAAAATTAGTGGCCTTATAGATGAGAAAGATCGTATTGCTAATAAGGGTGCACAGGCATTAGCAACATTTCAAAAGTCTTCTCGAAGTACAAATTGAACGAGATGAATCTCTTCGCGAATTCCATACTTATTGAGCGAGAAGAGCAAGTTCGTTCGATTCTTGTTATAAATAATGATGATGAGTTTGCTTGGGCTGCGAAGGTTCTAGATAATGCCAGGAATAATTTAGGTGTTGATGTTAGCATTCATGCCGAGCATACTGCCTTGGTTAAAGATATGATATCTGACAGAGAAGGTTGTTTATTATACTTTGCTGCTCTTTATCTCTGTAGTACTGTTATTGTGTTGTTAATTCATTATCATATGTTTTGCAGAATCCGAGAAGAGATTTAAAATAAGGATTGAAGAACTTGAGTCTGAAAAAGGGGAACTCGCAGAAGGCCTTTCTCTTCGCAATAACAAGTATTCTAAGTTGAAGAAACAATCGCAAGCTACGGTGGCGAATTTCAACAATATCGTTGTTCGTTTTCGCAATCAAACTATTGAAATGGTTTGCAGTGATCACCGCATTCCTCTCATTTCATATCATTGTCTTCACGATGATATTCCTGAAGATACGCCTTTCTCGGATGTCTTTGATAGTGAAGCTAGCGAAGCAGAAGAATCGCGAAAAGAATGATGAAATCAAGAATCGACCAAGAAGAAGAATCTTCAAAGAAATAACTTCTTTTTCTTCTTTCGCTTCTTGTAATATATATACTCTTTCAATCTTCTTGGATTGTCAAATGTGAATTCAATATTCGTTTTCTTTATTTGCACATATTAATCAAGCAATTCTCTTTTATAATTCGACTAACTAGTATTATGAATGCATAAATTCCTCATATGGAAATGAATAACAAAACTTTATCCCATTCATTCCCATACTTGCCTCTCGTTATTCATTTTCAAATGAGAGATTTGCCTCGTTATTCGTTTTCTGTAAGCATATTTGCTTTCTCAATTTTGTGTATGTCTATATCTTTAGTTATGTCAAGAAGCTCGTTATTGCGACAAAATCGCAGATTGTCTCCACAAATGAAGAACTCCATTGATCTTGCCTTATCTTTTTTGTGTGGTCTTATTTTGCCTTCCTAATTAAAGGTCTTATTTCGCCACCCCTCGTTGCGACAAGATCGCAGGACATCTTTACATTTTCATGTAATGACCCATTGACCTTGTCTTATCATTTGTTAAGTATTTTTGCCTCTGCAGGATATTTTATCTCGACAATATGACAAAGCTTAAATACTCTTGCGAGTGTAAAATCCCATGACATTGCCGTCTTTGCGACGAAATCGCAGGACGTTTTTGCATTTTCATGCAAAAAACCCAATTGATCTCGCCTTATCCTTGCGTCAAAGATATTGCCTCTACAGGATCATTGCACAAATATGACAAGTCTAAATTTCCTTGCGAAAATAAAGTCTCATGACATTTGCGTCTTTTGACACTTATCGGCTCCCTAATGGAGGGTGCCGCCCTTATCTTCCCCTGGTTGCCCTTCAAGGAGGCGTACATCGGCCATACAAGACTAGCTCCTCCCATCCGGTCTTAACAACAACCAGTTGTTTTCGCAGCCTCTTATCCCTTATACCTATATGGTTTATGGTTACGAGATCGCACCCTAAGTGGAGTTTTCTTTGGCCGAGTGCAGCGTATACCAAGACTTGCCAAGAATGGCCGAGACACTTCAAATGCCCGGGCACTCTTGGCTCAACCGTGTACCCCCGGGGCGCCTTGAGCATACATCGACTCCTTGGAAGAGACCCTCGGGCCCAACCAGGGTATAACCATATATATATAATTGGAAATCCAAGGTACCTCCCCCGGATAGGCTTTCATGGGCCCCAAATCTTCATGACTCGGGTTCCGGGAGCGGTGTAACCTTTTCTTGAGCCATGTCAAGAGATACCCCTTATATGACGCACTTTAGTTCTTACATTTGCCTCTTGCGAAATGTCATTCGCGAACTAGGGTGTACGCCATAAAGGTTTGTCCCATTCACTCACTCTTTCATTTTTGTTAATTCATTCAATCATTCATTTTGTTTGCGAAAATATCGCACAATCTTACATTATTTAATCATTTTTGTTTTTCAATTCTTCAATCAAATTGTCATACCTCCTTAATGGCGAGATCTTCGCATATTTCTTCTTCAATTATTGTTTCTTCCTCTTACTTTGAACGATCTTTTGGTGTTGCTTTTTGATGATTATTCACTTATTACACTTTTTGCTCTTGCTACTCTCTGCCTCTACACCGTTCAAATCTCTTAATGATTCCTTTCCATCATAATTTCCGACTGTTTTCATGCACTTGTTTCGCAATGTATCTTCTCCTCTTACATCAATGGCATCCACCATTAATCTTTCTCTTCTTTTCTCATCTTTTGCATGTTGATTCCAACCCTTTCTTTTCTCAGCTCTCTCTTCGCAGCTCTCCACATCGATCTCATAACATTTCTGTCCTTCCGTCCAATCTCCTTTTATAATTCTAACACCACTAGGATGAGGAAATTTTATACACTGATGATATGTTGACGCTACACCCAGAATGTCATGCAACCATGGTCTTCCAATCAATGCATTGTAAGGGGATTCCACATCGACCACACGTAACGTAATATCGTAGACAATCCTTGCAAGAGGTATTCTCATATGTACTTCTCCTTTAGGCTTGTTTCTTTGTGCCATTGAAACCATATATCTTGTATGTTGAAGGTATCAATTCTGCATCCTTTCCCCATAGTCTTGTAAGTATGGTAAAAGAGGATGTTTACCGAGCTTCCGGTATCAATCAATATTCTATTAATCGCCCAACAATTCTCTCGCTTCATCGTCTTCGCCATCTATTGGTTTTGGATTAATTTCCAATTTTACAACCAATGGATTGTCGTGCGTCTCTTTGCCTTCAGGAATCTCTTCTGCATTGAAAGAAATAATCTGCATTTGCCATTCTTTTAACTGCGACGTCTTCGCAATGTTCATCACTTCTTTATCATCAATATCCCTCGCAAAAACCCTACTGAGTATATTATCATGAAAATCTTCAATTGTGAGATATGAGTGAATAATGGAGTTACAAAATAAATTTTTAGCTTTCGCCCCAACTTCTATTACGAACGTTTCTTTCCCTTTTGATGGTGGTGGTGGCAATTGTTGAACTTTCTCTTCACTTTTTAGAAAGTGATTCACTTCCTTGATCAATCATTCTAAGGATGATTCTTTTTATGTTTCGCAGTCGTTTGTCGATGTCCATGAAAACGGTGGTAAGAGCAGAATTCATGACTTCTATCACTTCCTGGTAGTTCATTCCCCATGTTCCATGGTGCAGGTATGTTTTCCATCAGGAGTATAGCTTCCCAGATTTTTTCCACACTAGTATTCAGTGGTGGCATCTTGATTTCTTCCCATACTAATATATGACGTCGCTGCCCTCCATGATAATTCTGTTTTTGACTTCCATAGATTTCTTGCGAGTGATCAAGTCTCTGAATTTTATTATTGCCGCCACGGTTGTAGTAATTTTTTTCTCTTTCAAACTCTTCTTGATCTCGGCTTCCCATGGCTACTAACTTTGGTTGTCCATCATCTATCACTCTCTCTTGTTGCCCTTGCGAGGTACTCGCCACTGTGTGTATTAACCTGGGTAACAAACTTGCATTCGCAGCATTTGAACTTGTATTCGCAATCGGGTACGACTCCACCTCATTTTGCCTTTCTTCCAAAGCAATATATTCCTCTTGCAATTCTCGCAGCTCCGTCATCGTGATTGTATTCTTGACTCTAAAAATTTGAAATATAGCAAAGTTGGTTGCGAACATAGCGTTTATAAATGATAAAATGAGATATCTTTCATCTACTCTTCCGGCCATCTCGCTACACATCGTCTTCCATCTAACAGTTAGGTGCCTTAAACTTTCGCCAACCCTTTGTTTTAGCCCAAATACATCTTCAATTCCTGGTCGCGAGGAGTTATTACTTATGTATGCCCCTAAGAATATGGCTTGTAGATGGTTGAATGACGTGATGGTGTTTCTTGGTAAACCTTCAAACCACTTGTTGCTTCTCCCGTTAAGCTTGATGCGAAATATTTGCACAATATAGCGTCATGACTTTCCCATTGTAACATACACCTTACATAAGATTTGATGTGTTGTATTGCACAAGTTGTACCATCAAAATCTTTGGTTAACGCAGTAAATTGCATTTTGGGGTATCCCACCTAATCGCACCTTTAAAGTAAAGGGGGTTTTTGCAAACTTCTTCGATTGCCTCATCCAATTGTCTCCTTCCTCCACTTCCTCTACTATTCAACATCCCTCTCATCTCCGCCAACTCTCTTAAAATTTGTTCATTTACCTCGGTGCTTGATTCATTGGTCTTTTTAGTTCTGTTTCTCTCCTTCTTCGTTCACGTCTATCTTGATTTTCTTGTTCAAAGATTCTCTTCTCTTCTTTCCTCGCGACTTTCTCCTTCATCTCGTTCGCGAATGTGCACACCATTGTATCTATCGTTTTCTCTTCTTGGTTGTCTATCAACTCTCCTTTGTATTCTTCATACTCTTCATTGATATTTTCATTGTTGCGATTTTGCTCACGCCTTCTTTCCCGATTGTCATGATTGTTCTGCCGAATTGCTTCCTCCAACTCTTGTCTTTCCATTTCTACTCTCAATCTTTCCCTCTCGCGAGCTAAACGTGCTTGTTCAATATAATGTTTTTCAATGTCATCTTCAATTTCCTTTTGTTTCCTTCATGTTTCTCTCCCAAGCAATATTCTTCTTCCTTCCCCCTGATTTTCTTCATTAATTGGACCATTTTGCCCTTGACGCTGCCTATTTTCTTGATTTCCGTCATTTTGATCATTCTGTAGATCTTCAGGACGTGGAATATAACGATCTTCTACTTCTTCTCTACCTTCGCGACCTCCTTCACCAAAACTTAGCTCCCTTTCCAAATTTTCTTCATTAACGTTTTTGTAATGTTTTCGAAGACTCTTGATCTATTATTACTTCTCGATCTTCTATTTTGCAGCCTCCTATTTTCCATTCTTAATTCATGGTTTTGTCTTGTCAAATTTGCGCGTTCTTCTACTTCTAGGCGCCTTTCTTCATGTATTGTTTGTCTCAACGTTTCTAATGCTGCGATTTCTTCATTTCTATGAGCTGTTTCTCCCAGTTCTTCTCGATTCCTCTCCTCTTGTCCATTATTCATCAATTGCTGCACTTCTTCTCTTTGTTCCATAGAATTCGATCTCCATGTATGCACGCTCACTCTATCATAATCTATTACTCTATTGAGTGCTGGCTGAATTGGTGGTTGTATTGGTGATTGTATTGGTGGTTGAATTTGACCTTCATCTCTATCTCTTGCATTTATCCTTGATGATTCACCTACTTCATTTCTCATTTCCCAGCCTAATCTCCCACTTCTCTTACAATCGTTGGTTGTTCTGATGCATTCCTTCTTCTAGCCATTTCTCAATTTTAGTAAATTGTTGAGAATTATTCGAAATTTCTTTCTTATTACTCATGATTCTTTCAATTCACAAGGTTGATCTTCTATTCAATACCTGTTTCTAGCGCATATGTAGTTGCAGGAAATCCCACACTACACCCCTCACTCGAATTTGCTTAATTAATCCATTTGAAGATGAGTAACAATATATTTTATTGATTGTTTTCTTGAAAGGTTTACAAAGAAATGTAAAAGAGCTAAAGAAATTACAATCACTCTTAATTTTCTCTCCTAATGACTTGCTTAACAATTCAAAGAAGATCCCCCGACAACAAGACTAACTCAACCCTTTATATAGGGTAATACACAAAGTTGGATGACAGCTAAGTTGTCCTTTATTTTCGGGAATAACTCGCGAAGTGTCGCGAGTGTTATAAACATTTTTCCTCGCGACACTCCTAAACATCGCCAAGTCTTCATACTTTTCTCATGTTTTGACTGTCGTCATCCATTGCGTCATTTATATCACTTCCCTGCGACGCCTTCGCAGTGTAGTCGTTTATTATTCTCGCAAAGTATTGATGTCACGATATTCTGCTCCTACATAATTAGTGCAAAAGTCAAATAAAGAATTAATTAAAATTACCCACGTATGAAACTCCTTCCCTAAATTGACCCGGTGTCGGGCTTAGCTTCTCATGATGAAAACACGCTCAAAGTATTTATAGATCGCTCAACGGTGTTTACAAGAAGTGGAAAACTAATAAAGCAATCGAATTTGCTACGCAAATATGCGTTACGCACTCATTACAAAGCAGTGTCTCAAATTTGAATAAAATATTAGCAGATTCAAAACTAACTGTTACAATGGAACTATCAGACACTATTCCTAAACGACAGGTCCTATAAGGCCTGTTCTTGGTGTTCTTGAGAACGACACTTCCGTGTAGCTGCAACTCTTTTTTTTTTTCTGCTACTGCAGAATCACTCTGCAGTGATCTGCCGGCTCTTGTAACTGCTCCCAACTCTCGATATCCCTTCATCCTTCTTCCAAAATCCTTTTTATACTCAACAGACCATCCAATATCCGAGTAAATGAGAATATATTCTCTTTATTGCTCTCGGATATTCACAGTTAATAATTTCCTTGTACATGCCTATTCCACGCGCATGATGAAGTCGAGATATTCTCAGCATTTGACTTCACGTTTCAGTTAGAGTAAAACTCTGTCATCCCCACGTAAAACTACCAAAAATATCTCAGAGAATAGCCGAGAATATCTTCTTCCCCTGTTTCGTCAAAACTTCACGTGATGCCTTTTCTTCGATTCCAAGTCAGCAACCAACTTATCCAACAGAATGAGACTCGTGTAAGTCCAAAACCAAGATTAAGTCGCACTTTGAACTCCTCCAAAACTCTAATCGAACTTTCCGCGGAAGAACAGACCCGAGAGTAATGTTTTATTGAATTCCCGATTATCTAGCCAATTTTGATCGTACAATGACCCATACTGCACTGTTTAGGTACTGTGAACAAACCCATTTGATTTCGGCCCATTGAATCTCGTTATAACACCTCCAAAATCCAAACCCTAATTCCCGCCGGTTCAAACACAATTTTCCCGCCAATTTTCAGTTTCAAATTGTTGAAGATGACTGCCCCTTATCCAATCCGGTAGTGCGAATAGCAATTATGGTGCCCCTTAGTAATTGGGGGCCCCTTATCCAAAACTGAGAGTCCGAATAACATGTGTCCTCAGGAGGTACAAAAACCACTTTTCGAGCAACTTTTTCCATAAGAGCTTATTTGACAAAAACACCTACAAACAAGTTTATTAGTGATAAAATGAGGCCCAACTAATATATTTATGGGTGAAAATGCGTCGCACTTTCGTGCTCATCACATAGCTATTTCCAACACTTTCATCTTGCAATGTTTTTAGATTTATTTATTTAAATTCTAAGTTATTTGGAAGATGATCTTGCAGTATTTAATCTTATTGGTTTTATATATTGCAAATGTCTTATGAGATATATATGTTTATGTTTGTAAACTGTGCTTATCTCATATATGCTAAAAAATTAAGTCTATTATGTCTTTATGCAAATATTGATAAAAGATAGAATGAACTTTTTGAGAAAATTCCGCAGTATTGATCTTTCCCTGATCCACTTTTATACGAAAGTACTATTTTGACTCTGCAAGTTTTCTTATGTTAAGTGATTTTCGGCTAATTTAAAACATAAAGGTTCCCTTGTGATTAGTTTAATCGATGATATTTGGACATTAACAAATTGCGTCCAAAGAAATCCTTCTTTTCTCGTAAAAATAAGGTCGCTTATGTTTTTCTCTTAGGAATGACATCAAATGGGGGAGAGTTCTTAAATGAACTTGTGCTTAATTGCCATCGAATTGTGGGTAGAGAGGTTGTAGAATTTTGTAGGAGTTAACTTGTATATTAATAAACTCCTTGATGAATACACTAAGTTTCGACAATGTGAAATCATCGAAACAAAGTTGGTATGTTCTCTTTTAGTCATGAATTATCTTTTGAGAATTTCATAATGATCCCATAATTTTCGTACCTTTGCGAATTTATATTGACAAAAAGGGGGAGAATTATTTAGTAGTTCACACTACATACATATGGTTTACGTATCATTATGTAAGGGGGAGTGGTTTTCATTATAAGATGGAAGTATTGACTAACGGGAGTGATACATATCACCAAATACATTATTTCAAAGTTATGATGCAATTGGACTTTGATTCTATATAATAATACTATGACACTGAATAACAATACGAAAACATATACATTGTTACATATTGTTATTGATACGGATCTTCAACAACAATGATGCTGAGTTGAACACATTCAGAATCGATGGAGACTTGAAGTAATGAAGAATTCAAGGAAGTTGAAGAGCCAAGGAAATCAAGCATGATGGATCAGAAGCTACAAAGTTTATTTATTTTGTAATCCATATGTTTTGATGGTTTTGTCACTAAAATTGAAAAAGGGGAAGATTGTTAGAGCACTGCTCGGTCGAACTCGCAAGTGTTTCTATCTCAAGATCGTTTGTCAAGTTTAGTTGATCAAAACTATATACTTGATTTCTAGTCTACTTATAGCTATATCTCGGATTAGGATAGAAGTGTGTAGTTGATCTTTAGATTTCATGGCATTCACCAATTGAAGAAGTGGATCAACTGAAGAGCTTTGGGGAACTTCATCAACAAAAGGTATATGGAGACTGAAACTTATCTATCACTCAGAAGTCTATTCTATTCTATTTCTAAAGAGACCAAGTCTTATATCTATATACACTTTTACATTATACAAATTTGATATTTCGAGCCGAGTTTATCTCGCTTATCTTTTTCTCTAAATATGTGTTGGAAGCTCTTAGCTTTAGCGAAGTTCATCGTATACTTGACGAGTTTAGTTGGAGACAATTTATTCGTTGGAAACTAAATATTAAGTCAAATATGATCATGTGAAAATTACCTTGAACATCTTACATGATTTGTGTGAGACATTCATTTGATGTAACTTTGAAAGTTTCGTATTGAAAGATTAATGACTTGAAAATTACTTGAAGCTAGTGGTATGTGTAAGATTACCATTCTTTTGTATTCTAAGAATGTTTCATTGATTAAATGAGAGTTTAGAACGACTACCAATACATGGATATATCACA
The DNA here is from genome assembly GCA_023531295.1 of Papaver armeniacum. Lineage (NCBI taxonomy): Eukaryota > Viridiplantae > Streptophyta > Magnoliopsida > Ranunculales > Papaveraceae > Papaver > Papaver armeniacum. The sequence continues at coordinate 202,132 of JAJJWW010014132.1, forward strand.
GTATGTATACTTTGTATGTGTCTTGTGGAAGTCTAGTTCACGTCCGGAACTATTGTTTGCGAACTGTTTTACCTGTGGAAAGGTCTGGAACTGGTGTTCGCATACCCTGTTTGCGAATGGCTGGACAAAGCCAAAGTCCGGAATCTGTTGTTCATGTACCATGTTTGTGAACGGATGGAAAAAGACAAAGTCCGGAACTGTTGTTTGTGAACACAAAGTGGACAAGTTCTAAAATCGGTAAAGTGTGATTTTCATACTCATGAACTCAAGTTCGTTTGCGAAGTAAAGTCCCTGGAACTTTAATGATGAAGGTATGTGAACTAGTTTTACAAACCGTGGCATTATGTTCATGAATTGGTTTTTGTATAAGCACTTTGTACAACTAAAAACCAAACCGATTTGTTTCAAATTACAAACCAAACTCTCTTGAAACACATTTAGATTCATTTGATTATCTATGATGATTGATTGATCATCATATTTGATCTACAAGTGTTAGATAAATATGGCTAAGTTATAAGTGTTAATATGGATAACTTCGACTAACTATTATTGAGACAACATGGTATTCACATTTAGGTACGGTTCATCCTTATCTAAATTCATTTGTGTGTATCAAGCTAATACCATCTAACGGTGGAGATTGATTGCTTAGTTTCTAAGCAGACTTAGCTTGAATCTTAAATCAGGAGTTCATCTAATGGTGAATATCAATTGCTTTGTTACTAAGCTTTCTTAGCTTTTATTGTGAGCAACCCTGATTTGAAAGGCTATATAAGGGAGAACTATAACATCTGGGTAACCTAATCCCGACACGCTCGTGCGTCCTAGTTTTAAACTAGAGTCAATTCTCCTTTAACCTAGGTTTTTACAAAACCATTATTAGGTTAACGACTTGAAGACTTGATTTAGGATTCGTGAAGCCAGATCCAACTATTTTCTCTGTAGTTGCGTATTCTCATCTTACTTGTTCTATCATATTGAGTTTTATCTTCTCTAAGATTTACTCGAGAATCATCTTCGATAGGTAAGATATAAAAAGTAATCACAACCGTTCTTTGTCTCAGACTCTTGTGATTCCGCAATAACTTCTTATGTTAATCAGTTAGGTTATTATGAGGTGACTAATATTTCTAAGATGCTCTTCGGGAGTATAAGACCGGATTATTAGTTGGTTCTTGTTTACCTTGATCTTTGTATAAAAAGACAGAATAAAAAGAATAAAGCATAGACATATCTGTGGGAGATAGATTTGTTTATAAGTCTTCAACTTTGAGTCGTAGAAACTCTTAGTTCTGGGTGAGATCAGCTAAGGGAATCAAGTGCGTAAGGAACGCGACTGTACCTTAATCGGTGTGAGAATTGGTTAACTACATTCCAGTCTGAAGTTAACTTGTAGTAGGCTAGAGTCTGTAGCGGCTTAATACAATATGGTGTTCAAATATGGACCAGGTCCCGGGGTTTTTCTGCATTTGCAGTTTCCTCGTTAACAAAATTTTTGCTGTCTGTGTTATTTCTTTTCCGCATTATATTTTTTTATATAATAGAAATATCACAGTGTTTTGGGGTAAAAACTGTTTCTGCTTGAAATGGTAAATTTGGGTGTGCCACCGAGAAACGAATCTAAGCCCTAAACAAATGCACTTCACGGGAGTACTTTAGATTCGAGATATCAATCTGTATAATCCTGGCCTAAACCAAGAAATGGTCGTTCCAGTCTTGCTTCGGTCACAAAATGAAGGAGAAGGGTTGATCTTAGGGAGGGAAGCGAAAAAGGTGTTGAGATCAGAATGGTTAAATCCGAAGGTGTGGTTGTTTTATGACTTGCATTAGAATCTGGCTTGCCGAATGTAAGCTATCAGTTCTTTTTATGTTTTCTGGATACTTGTGTTGCTAAACGTTGTTTTTGAGGGTAGTGTGATTCGAACCCAGCCATTGTGTGTGCTAGGTGAATGTTCCACCATTATGTTGCATCCCCCATTTGTGACATGTTTGATGTCTCGAGTATTTTATAGAAAATATGTAGCAAGTTGCTGAGTGGGTCTTGCCTAATTATTCTGACGAATCACGCGCAAGCTAGGCGACGGGTAGTCATGTGTGAAGAGTTAAGTCATGAGACTTGCCGTAAAGAATATCATGTAACACTATTAGGTTTAATAACTAAGCTGTTTGTGAAATCGATACTCATAAAATATCGTATGTATTCGATGCATGTAAAGCATCGCTTTTAAGCAAGCATCTCAAAATAATCGATGCATGTGAAGCATTATTGTATTGATCCTGTCTAGGTTGGTCGCAGAACCTAGTGTCTTAAAAGGAGCATGACCGGCCATTTCCAGGACGCTGCTAGGAGCCATTTATGCATTCCAAAGGTAGGCTGGTCGGTCCCTATAGGAGAGTGATGGATGGTAGCCATTTTGACATCCTATTGGTCTGGTCCAAGTTAAATCTCGACCGGTTAAATTGGCTAGCCAAATTGGATGGCTGAGATGATTTGCGGAAGTTATTGGTTGCCGCTAATTTATTTAAGGCTCATTTAAGAAGCGCGGCCAGCTACCTTTGAGCGATCGTTTAGGAGCCATATGGGCAGGCCGCGGCTTGGCCGGTTGCAGCTTATGGAAGGGGGGTGACCGTTGATCATGGCCACATCTTGTTGGTTGCCTAAAATAGGAGTTAGGCCGGCCGATTCATCTGGCGAAGTTGGGCGGCCGAGATGATTGCGGCAGATAATGGTTGCCGTTGATTCAATTTAGGTTTTAAAATCCGTGTGGCAATCATATTTTGGGCCAACGTTTTTTGGTGTTGGCGGCATGCTGTGGACCATTCGACCGGCCAGCGCTACAGTCGGGCCGCTGGTGAGCGTATCTACGCTTTGTTCGTCGATCGAAATTGAATCTAGGCCGTCCAATTTGGCTGGCAAAGCTGGACAACCAGATCGTTTTGCGGCTGCAATGCAATGCTGCTTAATAGAAATTAAGGTTTTGTAAGTCGCGCGGCTAACTAGCTTTGGGAAATCGTTTAGTGGCTCTGTTGGCGAGTTGGAAGGGTTCCGATTGGCAGAGTATTAGTGGGCCCACCGGTGTGCCTAAGGAGCGGCCAAGCTTGGTAAATCATCCGGCCAAAACGTGTGGCTGTGATCATTTTGAGACTGACATGGGCAGCCTATGTCCAATTCCTTAAGGAATTAGGCGTGTTGACCAACCAACTTCCATTTTCAATTGGAAATGCATGTAGCGCTTTTAAAGAAATATGATTGGTCGATGGGGAAGAAGAGTCAGCAAGCAATTTTATGGGGCGTGGCCGGCCAGCCACGGGCAGTGCCTGCTAGGGCAAACCGGCCATCTAAGTGGTGTGGCCACGCTTCCTTTTTCTGCTGCTTTTATTTGCCGCATTTTCTCTTTTACTTCTAGTTTTCTACTTTTGGTAGGATTTTGCTCCTAGTAGTCCATGGAGGATCAATTTCCTAGTTTACCTAGGTTTGGTAGGGTTCGAGATATTGCGCAGGCCGCAAAAAAGACCTAATTTTTGTAAATTAGTAAAATTAGGTTTAGAAAGATTGGATTTTGTGGGCTGGCACAAAATCAATCAATTTCTGGTGAATTTTGTGCGTTCATACAAAATCACTAATTATATTTCAGAGGGGAGCATAACTTTGCGTGACTCTAATTGAGTACTTCTATGCGTTCCTAATCCTGACATTTCATGAAATTCATGCTACTCAGTTGCGAGCGAACACTAATTGTCATGTCATGTCAACATCAAGAGTTCGGCTAGGGAACACAGCATAGAATAAGTACTCGGCAGGCTCCTTCATTAGTGAGTAATGCGGCTAGGATCTTAAATACTCATTAGGCTCTATACTAGTGAATAATTCATCTAGGAGCTTGAGTTTCAATATAATATGAAGAGAGACATATGCACTCATCAGATATGCCGAGTCAGGTAGACAAACTTTTACAGTTTTCACTCTATACTAAAAACCACCATCAACACACAAAGTTGTGTGTAGTTCAATCAGTTGATAAATCCGACCTTGGTTGACACTCGAACATTGGTTTTTGGCACCATCGAGTTATTCTCATATCAATCAGTCTCACGGATTTCTATCTAGTTGATTACTGATTGTATGGAGAAAGAGATTAAGCTCTTTGATATCTTTTCTTGATTGAGTCTCACTTTTAAGTTGATGTTCTTAGAATTATACTGTAATTTATTCCATACAGATTGCCGAACGAAATATTGGGTGTGGTTGTTATACCCCGCGTTTTCAAGGTTTTATCTTGACATTGAATAATAGAGTCTTAATCGGTCACTTTTCAAACTAAAAAATTGAAGGGAGATATAAATTACAAGTGAACTAGAATATAGACGCAGAGTTCAATTTTTTTGATGGGATTGAATCTATGGTTTCGATGTTGAAAAAGGGAAACCAGAAAAAAAAAAATGGGTCGGAAGGAGGATGACGTGCGCAAATTAATTTTGAGTTTAAATAATAATTAAGTAATGAGACAAGTAATCAATCCTTGATGTGAAAATTTGAAATTTAGGGTTCTCTTATTGATTATTCACCTTGTTTTGGGTGGTAAACCTCTGTTAGCCAAAAAGCCAAACCAGAAATCTTTAGTTTTGTTTCTACAATGTTGTTAACACAATTCTGAGATGATTTTCATAAACATGATGTTGAAATTTTAATTAGTTGGGGAGATGAAAAAATGATCTCGCATAATACCAAAGAAGAGGAAGAAAAACAAAGAAAGAACTTTATCAACGAAAGGAAAAACATACAAAACAAATACATTACAGTGGAATCCTATTGTGTGCAATGGAGATCTAAGATGTAGCCCATTGTAGTTTTCAAGAAAATGTATTGTTGTACATTGATTTTAGCCTCAGCCTGAGACTCCATGCATGTAGTAGATCTTTATGTTTGTACTTACTAGAATGTCCGCACGTGCTAAAATAAACAACTACTATCACATCAAAGAAAACAATATTACCTCCGTTTCTGGAAAAGTGTTAATTTCGCTTTTTCATTTTAGCCTAAAAATAGGTCAAATTGAAAAAATGAAAGTAACACTTTTCCAGAAACGGAGGAAGTATTTTTCTAATCCTATTAAAAGGATATAAAACCTGGCTTGATTGGGGTATACCCAGATTAATTGGGGTATACCCAATAAGACAAAATCGGGTCATTTTGAAGTAAAACCAAGCCACTCCTTAACCTTGTATTTTCAAAATGGCAAAATTGTCCTCGTTTAATTAACACTAAAATTTTGATTAGATTAATTAATTAAGTTTAAATTGATTGAATAGATTAAAACTTATGAAAGTTATGAAATTTTGTTTTTGATTGAACATTTGTGGGATGATTTTTGATGATTTTTTTTTTTTTTTTTTTGAGAATATCTCTTGCAACGAAAATGAAGCACACAACCGAAATACTTCTAAAAAGGGGATTGCAAATCTGTTATATGAAATCATACTCAAAATCAACACTTTCAGTTCTGAAAGTATGAAAATTCGGCAAGGTCGACTAATGAAGATCATGCCGGCCAAAAGTGGCCGGCAAGATCTTCATCGTTGAACTCGCCGGCCAAAAGTGGCCGGCAAGGTCTTCATCGTCGACCTCGCCGGCCAAAAGTGGCCGGCATGATCTTCATCGTAGACCTTGCCGACTTTTGTTTTTAGACATACAGGAGATGACATAAAAAATTTATTGGCCGGCAAGGTATTCAAAAATACCCTTAAAATTTGTTTTTGGCCTAACAAGGTATTCAAAAATACCCTTCCTATCAGATTGGGCTGGCAAGGTCTTCAAAAAATACCTCAATTTGTTGAAATTTTTTACTGATCGCACGCCATGGCTGTTATGAAAAGTCGGCAAGATATTCATGTCACGACCTTGCCGGCCAAGACAGAAATCATAATTTTCGATTTCTAACCTAATATAACAATCAAATCACACAACACAATGATGGGTTTGAGTTTAAACATCATTTATAGTCTTCTTTTATTTGGTAGAGTCAACAATTTTTTTGAAAATCAAAGTTGAAGATTTTTATATGGCTTTGGTTGATGGAAGATGAAGAAGAAGAAGAAGAGAAGAAGATGAAATGAAGAGAATAAAAACTGATTTAGGGTAATTAAGATTATTAATGGGTAAGCGTAGTTTTGTAACTTACCCATTAGGCCTCCCCCTAAAACCCACAAAAAGTGTCCCTTTAAAATTGGGTATACCCCAATTAGTTTGAGTATACCCCAATCTCGCCAGGATATAAAAAGGAAAGATACAGAAAAGATAGGACAACTTCAAAAAGTCAGCATGTGTCGTTATTCTTCTTACAAGAAGAACCGGTCTTCGTTGTACTTTTCGGTAAGCTGGTCGTACGAGAAAAAATAATCTATGAAAATTAACTGAAATTTCTGTTTTCGTTGTCCACCCCTCCAACTAGAGGTGTAAAACGTGCCGGCCCGGCACAGCCCGACACACGGAGTCACGTGCTTCACGTGCCATGTGCCGTGCTGTGTCGTGCTGTGCTTTACTAGTCAAAAGCTAGGCACAACACAGCCCACGGACACAACACACGAATAAACGTGTCGTGCTGTGCCGTGCTGGCACACGTGCTATAAACAATTTGAAATCACTTAATGTATACATTAAGAGGGACATTATCACAAGAATTTAATTAGAAATATATTCTCCAAATATTAAGGTATTATACGTGTTGTTATAAATAAGCCAACATAAAATATTAAAAACTAGCTAGAATAGTGACTCTTTTGTGAAATATACAAAAAATTTGATGTATTATGCCTTGTTATATGGTGTATTTGTACATCTTATGACGTGCTCTCTTAACGTGCTGGGCTGGGCTGGGCCACGTGCTTATCCTTGCCGCGTGCTGTACTGTGCCAATTAGTCAAACCCAGCACGTCCCATTTAACTAACGTGTTGTGCCGTGTCTGGGCCAAGTCACGTCTTTGAAATGGGTTGTGCTCAAATTTTAGCGTCTTTGTCTTGGTTTGGCTTCGTGCTGGCACAGCCCAATTTACACCTCTACCTCCAACACCAACATTTTCCGGCTATAAATACACAAACATTTCACTTTATTTTCATTCATCATCAATATCTTAAAGACTTAAACACCAACATTCGCCTTTAGTCACATCTTAAACTGCTTAGTCCATTCAGTTCTGTCTCAATCTCTTTTGGAAATTTTAAGAATGGGGTGTAATGTCATGGAGACAAAACCAGAAGATGATATCCCGTCTTCCGAAAGTATCATGAAATATAACGAAGGAGTTGAGCATTTATGTGAAACTGGAATTGATAATGTCCCTAAGGCTTAGTTTGGTATTGCTGCAGCTTTTGTAAAAGCACTTTTCTGCTGTGCGTTGCTGTGTTGTGCTGTGAGAGAAAAGCAGTTAGATGTTTGGTAAAATATTAATTAAATTTGAAGCTGATTAGAAAAGCAATCAAATTGTGTTTGGTAAAATTTCAGATTCAACCATAGTTGTTGTAGCAAATGATAAAAACAGACATATCTCTAATGGTATTTTTATTCAATTTTATTTAAGAATAATTAATTATTTTACTATATAATATTAATGTTCATACTAATTACCACTATTATTATGATTGTTAAAAAATATTTTACTTAACCACTATGTATATATATTTCAAACAAAAAGTGAAACTAAAATTAAGTCTTATTTAATATTTTATTTTATTTTTACTGTTGACAAATGAAATGAAATGAAATGATATATAAAATAGTTTGAAAATTAAAAAAAAATTAAAGAATGCAATACAAGAAATAGTAAAAAATTGATTGTATATAAATTTAAGGGCAACTTTTGTCATTTATAAATAAAATAGGGATAAAAAAGATAATTCAATCATTAAATTTAGGTGGGGCTAAAGCTTATGCTTTTGTAGCTTTTAAAAGTTCCTCCTCCTCAGCTTTTAAAAATTGAGGAATTTGAGAAAAGCACTTTGATTTTTTTTTACCAAATACTAGTTTCAAAAATTATTGATATATATAGCTTTTGAAAAAATAAAAGCATTACCAAACCCAGCCACAACCAAATTTGGGGACTATACCCAAATTTGGTCCAAAAGAGAGCCGCCGTGGAAGGGACTAAAGCTATATATGGTCCGGAAAACTAGGATTTGAGACTAAATGTGGTCGTCGACCCAGACCTAAGGGCCTAAGAAAACAACTACTATCACATCAACACCTCAAATAAACACCAAATATTTTTGGAAATTCGTTGATTCATCTAATTTCCTGTGTATTTTTCTTTTTTTGGTTTTTGATCAAAGTTGATGATTTAAGCAAATAATTAATTAGTAATATCATCTGTAATATTATTCAATTTAACTTTATTTCATTAAATTAATCTTTCATTTCTTTGTCGTTAGTTTTAAAAGTTATCATATATATGTGGAATGTGTGGTATCACATATAAGATTTTTTTATTTTAAGTTTTAGTACTCCCTCCGTCCCTAATTAGATGAGCTACTTGGTTTTTAGTTTTGTCCATAAATAGATGAGCTATTTCACTAACCAAGGGGATATTTCTAAAACTACCCTTTTAATTGATTATTTTTCTATAAGAATTATGTATAATTTGATAGTCATGTTTATATTCATTGCGTAGGTGTTTTAAAATGTTTTTCAACGGTATAAAGTTTATAAAAAACCGTGGTATTATTTAAGAGATAAATCGTTTCTAATTTTTACTAATTATCACCCATAAGGGTATAATTGTAAAAAATACTTAAATATACTCCACTTTCCTTCTTGCCTTAAAATTTGTGCAAACTACAAGTAGCTCATCTAATTAGGGACGGAGGGAGTATTATTTCCATTATATAGTTTGTAGTAACTTCGTTTAGATGATACCAATTAAAACAAAGCACGGTATATATTGACAAATCTTATATAGGAACTGTGTTAGTAACATATATAGTAATTTATGAAAATATAGACTTACTGCTTTCTATCATGCTCGAATAAATTTCCTTATAACAAGAGCTCACGGAGAAAAAGAAAAGGTAAACTTATAAGGAGATGAGAATAAGAAGAGATCGATTCGACCAGGATCAATTGGATATGTAGACAGTTTTGGTTCGTTGATGAAAAAAGCGGCTGCATTATTCAACCTGGCGTCTTTAGGGGCGACACAAAACGACAAAAACTGTCATAATCGGTAGGTTATTTCACAATCGGTAGGTTATTTTCGGGGCATTTTTTTTTAATCCCAAACTACCCTTTACAATCGGTAGATAACTATACAATCGGTAGTTAATCAACAATCGGGAGTAAATTTGGTTTGTATAACTTCCGAATATAAAGTAAAATCCTTTATCTTTTGAATTTTGACTATCCTATAATCGGTAGTCAAAATAGTTATCTTGACTCCCGATTAAAGTAGACCTTTGGCAAATATCCTACCATAATCGGTAGGGAATTTAGGTTATTTAACTCCCGAATATAGAGTAGCCCCAAAATGAGATTTTGCGAAAATCCTTTTTTTTGGAATTTTGGTTGAGCCTATAATCGGTAAGAAAGGAAGAGTTATCATGACTTCCGATTATACAGTGGCTCTCTTTACAAATATCCTACCATAATCGGTAGTCAAAATAGTTCATATAACTACCGAATATAGAGTAGCCCAAAATCAGATTTTGCAAAAATCCTTTTTTTTTTGAAATTTTGGTCGAGCCTATAATCGGTAGTAAATGAAGTTATCCTAACTTCCGATTATCCTTGCTCTCTTTGCAAATATCCAACCATATTCGGTAGTCAAAATAGTTCATATAACTACCGAATATAGAGTAGCCCCAAAATCAGATTTTGCAAAAATCCTTTTTTTTTGGAATTTTGGTTGAGCCTATAATCGGTAAGAAAGGAAGAGTTATCATGACTTCCGATTATACAGTGACTCTCTTTGCAAATATCCAACCATATTCGGTAGTCAAGATAGTTCATATAACTACCGAATATAGAGTAGCCCCAAAATCAGATTTTGCAAAAATCCTACTGAAATTCAATTTTCTTGTAGAAATTTTTTTTCTACGAGACGCGCTACGCCTTTAGGACCCCTGCACTTCGTATAGCGTACCGGCATTGTATTCATGCCCGCACCGAGCTTTTTCAACTGCATTGGTTGAGCCTATAATCGGTAATAAATGAAGGTATCCTGACTTCCGAATATAGAGTTGCCCCAAAATGAGATTTTGCGAAAATCCTCTATTTTTCTAATTTGGATGAGCCTATAATCGGTAGTCAAAATAGTTCATATAACTACCGAATATAGAGTTGTCCCAAAAAATGAGATTTTGCAATCGGTAGCTAAAAAAAAACCTAAACTACCGATTATGAAGGGGTATACAAGTATTTTCAATCTATTTTGTCTTTTGTGTCGCCCTAATTCTTTTGAGTAAGCCCCTAAAGACGCCAAAGTTATTCAAGTCTATGGGCTTTGAAATTTCTTTCTATTGTTCACGTGGGTATAGATTCTCTAACTGGATATATTTTAGAGAAGCTTAATTAATTAAGAATACATCTTTTGAACTAAATATATTCCTGTAAATCATTGATGAGGCAGGATCCATGGACACTCTTAGATGGACAAGGTCATACAAGATTTGCGTCATTTTCTCTGACAAACTCAAACGACAATGAATTTAAGTCTAATATTTTAAGGTTTTCCCTATTTCCCATCCCTATTTTTCCTATTTCCCATCCCTTTAATAATTTCTAAGATCAATCTAATTTTCAATTTTAGTTTTTTCCTATGTACCACCTATAAAAGTCAAATTGAGTCTTACTATGACTATTACCATTTTATTTGCCTTCTTCTTCTTCGTTAATCCCTCTTTCTCATTAAACAAAATCCAAAATTAAATTCGTCTTTCTCATTAAACAAAACCCAAAATTATAGTGCACCTATTTTTTTTTTTATCTTTTAGAAGAACTAATCAGTGATTAACCGGTTAGGGAAGATTCTATCATTGAAAGTCAAGTAGAAACCAAACGAATTAGGTTAATTCTACTGAAAACCTATTACATAAACAAAGTTTAGATGCTAATAATTATCTTAATCAGTTACCGGTGGTCAATCATTTTTAATCTTGGAATAGTTGGGGAGCTGGACTTATTACCTAGAAACACATCGATCAAAGATGTTACTTATATTTTGCATCAAGTGGTATCTCTTTTAAAAAATATGTTGGATGAGTTTTGTGGGCTATCTTACCCAATTACAGTCGTGGCACCAATTGCACTTGAACTACCCGTCCCGTATCTACCAAAACAGGCTAATTAAATCACATAGACATAGTTAATAGTACCACCATATGCAGTAGGTTCTATGTAGATGGACATGCTTTGTAAGATTCCTAATTAGCAAATAGTCCATCAAGTAATCCTTTGAAACAGTAATTGAAGGTGGTGATGAATTAGGAGATGGAGTTGGAGAGGCAGTGGTCGGGAGATGGAAATGCTAGGGCTTTTTTTTTTTAAAGTTGTAAGGTGGTTTTATTGTTGGGTGTAAATAAAAAGTCAATAGATGGTATTTAGGATATATGAGATTTAATATAGATAATACTTAGGATAACTGGGGATGTGAATTAAGGAGGATAGGAAATAGGAAAAATGGGGATAGGAAATAGGGAAAACCTATTTTAATGATATGTTCCTATTATAAGACTTTATATTCCTACCAAAAATGAATGCAATTCGAGATAGCAAACCTGACCATCTACAGATCTTAATTTCAACCGTTAATTTTGAACGACTGATATTCAAAGGGGTAGATGGTGGTTTTATACATCTCGAAATGTGCTCATTTTTTGTATGCATGTAGAGTCTTATAAGAAGAATATATCATCAAAATATTAGACTTAAAATCATCATAGTTTGGGTTTTGCGGAGAAAATGGCGAATATCTTGTCCGACCTTGTCCATCTAAGAGTGTCCATGGATCCTCACTCATCATTGATTATCATTTCCAAATCAAACCACGAACATCGTGATAACGATAATAAGGATATCAACTTCATTGGTTTGCATATTCTCCATTCCAAAGAAAACAACCTCGTCGGATCACAAGGGATCATATCAAAGGAATAATGATGGACATGACATGTTCATTGGTGGGAGTGATACCTGTGCGATTACATATCTATTTCCTAGTCCAAAAACGTTGTATTTTTATAACACAAAATTGGTTAAAAAGATCAAAATCAAAATTTCCTGGGTGAAAAGGACAGTCAGATTTAGATACTGTTTAAATGGACAAAAATTTAAAAATAGGCAGGATGTAACCAGTTTCATCCTGTCCATTTTCAAATGTTTTTTCTTATTTTTATTTTACACAGGATGCATCCAGTTTCATCCTTACTATTTTTTAAGTTTAAGCCAGGATGAAATCCAGTTTCATCCTTGCTATTTTTTTTTTGTCAATTTCACCCATAAAATTTTTTACTCGTCCATTTGAACTGTGTTTTAAATTTTTTTGGACAAATGACCCATTTTCCGTTTTTATAATCAATAAATGTGAAATATCATTGTTAAGTCTTCACATTAACACTAAATTAAAACAATACTTCTTAGTTTATTTTTATTAAAGAAATAACGGTTTGTTATTTTGTTTTAAACAATTAATAATAAGGTTATTTTGTCACGTGCACACACTTTAAAGAGTGTGCAAAAATTAAACTGGAAAAATAACCTTGCGTCTTTAGGGGCGCCTCCAAACGAATTAGGGGCGACACAAAAGGACAAAATAGGTCATAATCGGAAGGTTAATCCATAATCGGAAGGTTAATCCATAATCCCATTTTTTTAATGGCCAAATTACCCTTTACAATCGGGAGGTAACTATACAATCGGTAGTTAATCAATAATCGGTAGTCAAGATAGTTCATATAACTACCGATTATACAGTGGCTCTCTTTTTGCAAAATATCCTACCATAATCGGTAGTCAAGATAGTTCATATAACTACCGAATATAGAGTTGCCCCAAAATGTGATTTTGCAAAAATCCTCTTTTTTGAATTTTGGTTGAACATATAATCGGTAAGATAGGAAGAGCTATCATGACTTCCGATTATATCGCTCTCTTTGCAAATATCCTACCATAATCGGTAGTCAAGATAGTTCATATAACTACCGAATATAGAGTTGCCCCAAAATGTGATTTTGCAAAAATCCTATTTTTTTGAATTTTGTTGAACATATAATCGGTAAGATAGGAAGAGCTATCATGACTTCCGATTATACTGACGCTCTCTTTGCAAAATATCCTACCATAATCGGTAGTCAAGATAGTTCATATAACTACCGAATATAGAGTTGCCCCAAAATGTGATTTTGCAAAAATCCTCAATTTTTCGAATTTTGGTTAAGTCTATAATCGGTAGTAAATGAAGTTATCATGACTTCCGATTATACAGTCGCTCTCTTTGCAAATATCCTACCATAATCGGTAGTCAAGATAGTTCATATAACTACCGAATATAGAGTTGCCCCAAAATGTGATTTTGCAAAAATCCTTTTTTTGAATTTTGGTTGAGTCTATAATCGGTAGGAAAGGAAGAGCTATCATGACTTCCGATTATACTGATCGCTCTCTTTGCAAATATCCGACCATAATCGGTAGTCAAGATAGTTCATATAACTACCGAATATAGAGTAGCCCCAAAATGAGATTTTGCAAAAATCCTCTTTTTTTGAATTTTGTTGAGCATATAATCGGTAGTCAAAATAGTTCATATAACTACCGAATATAGAGTTGTCCTAAAAATGAGATTTTGCAATCGGTAGCCAACTAAACTACCGATTATGAAGGGGCATACAAGTATTTTCATCCTATTTTGTCTTTTGTGTCGCCCCTAATTCTTTCGGGGTCGCCCCTAAAAGTGCCAGGAAAAATAAGACAATTAAGAAGGAAAATGAAAATATGAAGACAGACTAAACTATTTAGCACGTAATATTAATCACAATAATAATTATATCATGGAAACAATAACTACGAGTCCACTACTATACCGACCAATAAATCGTTACCATGAGCGCATATCTTTCCCCGTGGGGTTGAGAACTCAACTGACGAACGTTCATAGTAGTTTTTGTTAGCACGTGGTTTCCGCATTTCAGAAGAGAATATAAATAAAAGTGAAGAAAGCACATATTGGTTTAAAATTATGCTTCACTCGTCTCTTACCTCCTCCTATCTCCCCCTTTTAATGCGAACAGGGAAATTCTGAAATCGTTAACGTTTTTCTTCGTTCACCTCAACGTCCGCACAATTAATCTGAACCGTTAAACAGTAGCTGAAATTCAACCGTTAGATTTCTCTTTATAACAGCAGCACATTATCGAGTTTATCTCTCAAAATTCTTATTCGCTCCGCCATCGAATGAACTGAAACCTAGGGTTTGATTTGGGAATTTAGACGACTGAAACAAACTCAAAGTTCTTCTTTTTTCTCTCCTAAATCGAATGAAGTGAAATCTAGGGTTGGGTTTGGGAATTTAGTCGACCAAAATTCCAAAAAATGAAGATTACAACAAAGGGGAAACAAGACGGAATTGAAATGGAGAGAAAGAAGTGAGGAATTGCGAACCCCAAATCCCCAACGTGATGATGCTGCACTATCAGATTCTCTCATGGATTACATCCTACTGTAAGTGTAACCCTTTCTTTTTCAAATTTCATTAATTCAGCAATTAAATTATTCGCTGCAAATTTCAATTTACTGGCTACCAGCAAATTCAATTTACTAAGTATGTGAATTTCATATCGAACTAGGTTAACAGCTGGTGCGTGATTTCCCGGTCTAACAAAACAATTAACTCAAATTTTGTGATTTTTTTTTTTTTTTTTTTTTTTTAGTTTTTTTTTTAGTTCAATAACCATTAATTCCTTCCTCTTCAACTCCATTACCACCAAAAAGACGTCCTCAGCCATCAGGTAGCCCACTGTTTCCAGTATTACTCCAAAGGTACACAGAAGCTTCATCCAAATTCTTTAAATTCATAAGTTTACGCCTTAGTACATACAAGAGATTTTGGTAGCTCAATTGCATTTTGATTGATTTGGTTTTGTTGTACATGCTGAATCCAAACTAGCAGAGATGGATGCATCCCAAAGTCGTTTTGCCACTAGAAGAAGCATGATGACTGAAGAACAAAAAGCTGCCAAAACAGAAAGGAGTCGTGTTCGCCGTATACATCGTCAACAAAACATGACAACTGAGGAGAGATTTTACAAAATGAGAGACAAAGGGATCGGTACAGAGCAAGGCAACAAAACATGATGACGGAAGAACAACGAGTTGCATAAAGAGAAAGGAGTCGTGTTAGCTACAGAAATCGTCAAGAGAATTTGACAAGCGAGGAGATATTACTACAAAATGCACGTAGATGAGATCAATATAGGGCTAGGAAGCAAAATTATGGAAACCAAAATTCGTCATCAACAGAATCATTGATTCCTCGCCGAAGCCCAAGATTTATTGGTTGCGGAAGCACAATAGAATCATTGGATCAAGGTAATGCTGTAGTTAGCAGATTTAGTCTTAATTTTAGTTGGATGAAAACCTCTTGCACTGGATTAGTCAGTGGATTAATCTACTAAAGGCCTGTGAAACATAGGCAACCCATAGACGTCTTACAAAACAGAATAAGAAAAAAAAGTGTCTTTAGTTTGGTCGATGCATTCTAGATACACTGAAGCAGTTTGGCTATGACGTGAATAAACCTCCTACCAAATGATATGTATTCTTAAGAGACTATGAAAACATGCTGGCTGCGAAGCATCAATTCTGAAAATGTACCTTTTTAGTTTACAGGATCACCATCCATTTTAGTATACCAAAATTAATTAAGAATGTCAAGTATGATGGCTATATCTTCTCTGCATATATGTGTTGTAGGTCAATCACGGGATCCTCAAACTACTATTATGAATAACAGTAGGGGAAAACAGTTGTGGCGAACTCAACAAAAATCAAAACAAGAGATTATGACTGAACAGCAAAAACGGGCGTTCGATAAAAGACAGCGTATTGCTTATCAAAACCGGAAGACAGGAATTAATGGAGCCAGTGCAAGTTGTAAGTTTACTGATTTAATAATGCTCATCACATAATCATAATCATGGATTTTACAACATAAGCTTATTATAGATGTCTTTTTTACATTTTCAGCAAGTGTACAAGCGTCTAACTCAGCTGGATCACATAAAGCAGTTGTAAGATTAATTCCTCGCCGAAGCCCAAGATTTATTGGACGTGGAAACACAACAGAATCGTTGGATCAAGGTAACAATGTAGTTAGCAGATTTAGTTGCCAAACTTAGTGGTAGAAAACCTCATCAAGGAAAAGCTAAACCTTCCTTCAACATCTATAGGTCCGCAAATATTAGAAGAACAGCTGGCCAATGATCGACAAAGGAGGCGTGTCCGGCAAAGAACCCATCAGCAAAATATAATTGAGGAGCAGAGGTCATCAAACTTATTTGAACATGTTATGCATGAACATGTGCAGGCAGAAGTTGCGAGACTATTAGGTTTTGTCTCGAGAGTAGCAATGAATACCAGTGAAGGGTATATGGAATTGGGCCCTCAACACAGAGGTAAGTTGTATGTACTTGACTTTTTGTGTTGTATCAAACATAAAATTCAGTGACTGCCAAATTCATACATAATCTCCAAATTGTAGCTCCCATACATACAACATTTGACGATATGCTCCAGTTTGATGAGCAAATCAACAACCCAGAAGACGACTGTAATGAGAGTCACCAAGAGGATGCGCATGAAGGTATATATTTAACAAACTTTAAAACTCAAAACATGTGTGGTTTGGATGTTTCAGCTATAATAATTTGTATATGTACAAGTCACTAAAGCACATCAAGCTCTGCTGGACTACTAGGTCTCTGACCAAAGAAGGGATTGACATAGATGCTTCAACTATATAGTGCTAAGGGAGATGGTATTAGTAGCTAAGGTTATGTTTTTCTACAACAACTCTTAGTAATTTTACTACGGTATATTTTGAAAATTATTGTAGGTCAGTTGGAGAATCACCAATCTAATCCCAAAAACAGCAACTTAAGAAGAAGAACACTATTGCAGGGAGGTAAGATTTTGACAATTATTCTCATTCTTATGAAGCATGTCATAGTGCAATAACTCGATTGCTAACAATATTGTGATGTAGGTCAATCACAAGTAGCTCAATCTACTACAACGAACAACAACAGAAGGAGGACAAATAGAGGATTTTATAACGCTGCAAGGGATTTCGTCGATGAACCTTCACTTCCATGCCTGCAATTAACTAACATTAGATCATGCAACCATTGTGGAGCTAAGCTTTTTCCTCATGAGACTAATCAGATTTTTTTTTTAAACGGAAAAGTTGAACTACCCGATTTTCCCGTACCTCCAGAACTCATGCAATTGTATACTGTACAATCAGAACTTGGAGCTCATTTCAGGCAGAATATTCGTTTGTTCAACCATGTTTTTGCATTCACATCCATCGGGGTACGTATCGATCATAACACGGCTAATTCTAAGAAGGGAGTGTATACATATCGAGCTCAAGGTACTATGTATCACAAAATTGGTAGCCTTATTCCAGAACCAAGTGATAGACCAAGGTTCCTTCAGATGTACATCTATGACACCGAACATGAATTGGAGAATCGGATGAAGGAACAACAGTTTGCTTCCAAGAAAAACAAGGGCAAGGAACATGAACAAGAGCTAGTTGAAACCGAAGAACCTCTGAACAGAGAAGTGCTCCTTATATTGAAGGGAATGTTGGACAAATGCAACCCGTATGTACGTGTTATTCGACAGATTTCGCAAGGTACTGACTTCCAAGATGTTCGTCTTCACATAAAGGAGCAAACAACATTTCTTCGGACGTATAACATGCCTACATCACCACAAGTAGCAGCTGTCTTAGTTGGAGGAGAAGAACCGAGTGAAGTGCTTCCTCGAGACATAATTGTTGAAACAAATTCTGGGAAATTGCTGAATGTTCCAGACACACATGATGTTTATACGATCCATTACAATATCCGTTACTGCATCCTTATGGAAGTTTTGGATGGGATTTGACGACTTTCGGTGATAATGCTAAAAGGATAAGCTGTCGAGCATACTATGCATATATGCTACAGGTAAAGTTGATGTATCTTCCGTATGTAAATTCTTATAATTTAAGATTTAAACAACTTATATGTTCTCTAACAAAAACGGACGATGACATTAGATTCGAGAAAACTAGCAGTCGATTCTGTTACATGGTGGGAAACTACTAGAACAGTATGTGGTCGACAATTATGTGAAGATTTCCACAATGCAGTTGAGATGGGTTCGAGATAACCAGAGAACATTCCGAGCTGATTGGTACTTAGGCGTTCTTGATTCCTTAGATGCAAATACAGGTAACAAAATCTTTTCGAAACTATTCTTATGGCTTCTAAAATGGGCAAGAAACAATGCATCAAATCTTAGGTGTCCCTGAGTTGAAATCATATGTTTTAATCATGCCTATAATTGTGAAGGACATGTCATGATATGTGCTGAAAGTGGTTCTCGACAAGTTAGAAATCCATCTTTTCGATAAAATTGCTTATGTTCATATCTCTGATAGCGTATACAACTTAACGAAAAAAAGCTTAGACCGTGATTACATTTCCATACCGAGACTCCAGACTAGGTCCTTGGACAACTACCCTGAAAATAGTGAGCATGACTCTTAGACAGAGAGCACTCAAGTTACTTGATATACTTTTTGTAGAACAATATTTTTAGTCAGTTTGTGATATTTAAACGAGTCTGCTATACAACTTAGTGATACAGATACAGTAAGTTACTTGACAACCATCAGTTTCAATATGCTGTCAAGAATTTATCTTTGAAACCATCCAACTTCGTTATTTCTTTGCGAAGTTAAACATAAGTTGACAGAGGGTTCATGGACTCCATTTAAACTTCTTTTTATGTTTCTTTTTTTTTCTTCTGAATAAGATAGTTTTTTTCCTTACATTTCCATACGAAACTTCATTTTTGTCAAATATATCCAAAACTGACATCTCTATTTTTTGTTGTGATTTCGTCCTAAATTATGTTTGAATGGTTTGTGTGCGCACTTTGCAGATGATATTGGGCAGCGGGTTATTCTACCTCCTTATTACACGGGAAGCCCACGTGATATGCATCAAAGGTATCACGACGCTATGAAATTGGTTTAGAAGTACGGCAAGCCGGATTTGTTTATAACCATGACGTGTAATCCTAATTGGGAGGAGATCCAGAGAAATCTAAAACCAGGGCAATAGGCACATGACAGGCCAGATCTGACGACGAGGGTATTTCATTCTAAATTTGAAGAACTGAAGATAGATCTGTTCACCAAGGGGGTTCTTGGAAAATTTGTTGCACATGTTCATGTTATTGAATTTCAAAAGAGAGGTCTTCCACACACACACATTCTTATCATCCTTCACGAGAAAGACAAACTACGTACCCCAGATGACTACGATAGGGTTGTTCGAGCAGAAATACCAGATGAGAATATTGAACCAGATTTGTATGCATCTGTCCTCAAACATATGATACATAAGTCGTGTGCTTTGTCTGCTGATAGTGTCTGTAAGAAGGATGGAGAGTGCAAGAAAGGTTTTCCAAAGCAACTTGCAGCGGAAACTCTAGATGGCAAAGATTCATATCCAGTCTATAGAAGACGCGATGATGGTAGAGCAATTACACTCGCTAATGGGA
This sequence comes from Papaver armeniacum, assembly GCA_023531295.1. Taxonomy (NCBI): domain Eukaryota; kingdom Viridiplantae; phylum Streptophyta; class Magnoliopsida; order Ranunculales; family Papaveraceae; genus Papaver; species Papaver armeniacum. The sequence continues at coordinate 221,955 of JAJJWW010014132.1, forward strand.
AAGTTGTGAATAACATCTGGGTTGTTCCGTATAATCCGTGGATGCTAAAGAAGTATGATTGTCATATCAATGTGGAAATTTGTTCAAGTGTGCGGTCTGTGAAGTATTTGTATAAATACGTTTGGAAAGGGGTTGATCGTGTTTCTATGGAAGTTTCAAGCGAGAAAGAAGCGGAAGATGAGATCAAGCAGTTCGTAGATGCTCGATGGATTTGCCCGCAAGAAGCTCTTTGGCGGATATTCATGTATCAAATGAATAAGATTTATCCTCCTGTTCTTTTGTTACAAGTACACTTAAAGGATCGGCAAAAGATTCTACTTCCCGAAGGAAGTACAGTGAGGGATGTGATACGACGAGAAAAGGCCTCCCATACTCACCAATGACGAGTTTTTTAAGAAGAACCAAGAAGATGAGTTTGCGAGAACTCTTCTCTACAAGGAATTTCCGAACACTACAAGTGGGATAAGCCGCTAAAGCAATGGATAAGACGGCAACGCGATAACAAAGTAATCGGTAGAGCTAACGTTTTTTCTACCCGCAGTGAAAATTATCATTTGAGACTTATTTTGAATAATATTAGAGGGCAAACTTTTTTCGAGGACTTGCTAAAGGTGGGATCTAATACGTTTTCGACGTATAAAGAAGTAGAACAACATTTGTGTTTGTTAGAAAGTGACACTCCCTTTCGTGACACACTTCTCGAAGCCGTACAAGTAGAGATGCCTTGCTATTTAAGAAGGATTTTCTGCATGTTGTTAGACCTTTGCAAGCCTACGGGAGTTCGTGAATTGTGGGATGAATTTTTTCCCTACATGATTGAAGATCACTGCCAGTTCAACACAGAACAAGGGGTAATCAATCTGCTTTTACGGGAAGTAAGGCATGTTCTCGGCGAAGAATTAATGTCCACATATAAACTCCCGCCAATGACTGAAGACATAGGAACTTCAGGAGTAAATGCATTGGTTTCTGAGGAATTCAGAGTTCCAGTTTCTCCAGAAGATCTATCATCTATTGATATGCTAAACGCGGACTGAAACATGCATTCGACAGGTAAGTCTTTAGATTATAGACCCTTATGAAACCGCACCCACTAATTAGTACTTTTGTTTTACTTTTATTTAATTAGACTTGCCACCAATCATCCATTTTGAGATCGTATTCTTCTTATCATAAAATCTGACCTTAAGTCCAAATCTGACCCAAATACAGGAACTTGGCGCCTTGAAACATGATATTTGTTTGTTGTTTATTTGGTATACAGACCTCTGACTCCCATTCTTCCTGTTTTTTCATTTAGAATTTGAGCATGTTCTAGCTCCTTCAAGGTTTTACATGATATGTCATCCTAGTCTATAGCTCTTAGGATTATTTTAAGTTGTAACAACATCCTCCATTAGTGAATTAAGTGTCAGAAGTGCATCTTTTTACACTCTTGCACTAACATAACAAGTCATTGCGTTAAGGTATGTTTGAATAGTTGAAGGGACTTGTATTTTCGCAACCAAGCTAAGTTTTGACAGCCTATCCCAGTGACTGCCTTGAAAAACTGATTTATTTAATATTTGAAATGGTTATTACTTGCTTATGAATTTACCTACCTGATTTTAACATGGTGACGCAAGAAAGTACGATTTACTGGACTTGAATTAGAAGTTATGACTATTGGATATTGAAGAGCTAACCGCTCCCATGTTGCGAACAGTTTCCAACTCTCCCAATTCTGGATGTTGCATAAAGTAACTAGGCAGTTTGTTTTGCTTTTGAATGATACTCATTTAAGGTGTGACGTACGTTTGGAAAATACCAAGTTGATGTTACTCCACGTTTTTAGTATTTAAACTGGAAGATCTTAAATCTGTTTCTGTTTTTGTTTATTTGCTTACTAGAAATTATATTTCAAAATTTACACTCTTGCACAGTTGATACAAAAAATTATTTTGCGAGAATGTCTAATCTAATTTAAGATTGGGTACTTTTTATTGCAGTTCTTTACTTTTTGGCTATGGTGTTATGCCTTCTAGGGAAATTCATCCATTGGACTGATTTGTATAATTACTATAACTCCTATGCAGGGTAGTGAATTCTGTTAGGAGGGGCGACAAATCTATATTCTTTATTGATGGTCCGGGTGGTTCAGGGAAAACTTTTCTCTATAGGGCGATATTGGCTAAGTTACGTAGTGAAAGACGTATTGTAATTGCAACTGCGACATCAGGGATTGCTGCAACCATGATGCCAGGTGGGAGGACTGCCCATTCTATATTTAAGATACCTGTACCGGCAACCTCAACTTCTACGTGCAGCATAGTCGCAGAAGATCCTTTGGCAGATTTCATTCGAAAAGCCGATTTGATTATTTGGGACGAAGCAACGATGGCAAACCGATATGCATTTGAAGCTCTGGACAGAACGTTAAGAGACTTGACCAAAGTTGAATTGCCATTTGGAGGGAAGATTTTGCTTTTAGGTGGGGATTTTCGTCAAGTATTTCCTGTGATTGAGCACGGGACACGAACACAGATAATTAACGCATGCTTGACAAACGCAAAGTTCTGGAATGATGTTAAGGTGATTCGTTTAAAAGAGAACATGCGTTCAAGGTTAGACCCTAGATTCTCTGAATTCTTGCTACGGATTGGAGATGGGACTGAGCCATTTGTCGTGGATGACATGGTGAAGCTTCCGGATGATATTGTAATGAAGTGGGAAGGTGAGAAATTAGTTGAGAGATTAATTGACGAGGTTTTTCCAAAGATTGAAAAGAATGCAAGTGATAAAAGATACATGAGTCAGAGGGCATTGATAACTCCCAAGAATGATATCGTCGAAAAGCTCAATCAAAAAGTTATTAGCATCTTTCCTGGAGATGAGGTAGTTTACCATTCCTCTGACATGGCTAAAGATGACCCAAACAATTTGTGGACCGAAGATTTTTTGAACACTATTGCTCCAGGTGGATTGCCTCCTCACAAACTTATACTCAAGATAGGTGCTCCAATAACTCTTTTGAGGAATCTTGATCCCAGTTATGGTCTCTGCAACGGCACGAGGTTATTATGTAGAGGTCTCTATAGACACTTTATTGATGCAGAGATTGTTACTGGTAGTTGTTCGGGACTCAGAGTCTTGATTCCACGGATACCCATGGAACCTCCAAAAGAGGCGGTACTCCCATTCAAGTTCGTTCGCAAGAAATTTCCAGTTCGTGCAGGTTTTTCCCTCACAATAAACAAGGCACAAGGACAGACAATACCACATGTTGGTATTTATCTACCAGAACCGGTTTTTAGTCACGGATAATTATATGTTGCTTTGTCCAGGGGAGTTTCAAGAATTACAACGAAAGTGTTAGTTAAGAATGGAGTTCTTCCGGATGTCTCTGGAACATGTACTAAAAATGTTGTATTCCAAGATGTTCTCAGGTCATCTGCTATTGCTGAGTGATATGTTATTAAGTATTAACAATTAAGCTCCAAATAATTTTTTTTCCTTTTTTACTTTGTTAATTTGAGGGTCTGGAATTCGAAAATATAAAATGAGTACAAAAAAAAGGTTGTTTGCTGACTCAACTTTCTGGATGACTAAAATGTAAAATAGGTAATACCCAGTTCGACATGGAAGAGCCGTGGTAGATTTCACGTGGAAGAGCGACGCGTGATGTGTTTGCCGACGTGCAACGCACGTGCACTCTACTTGTTATGATAAAAGGATCAACTAATGCTAAGTTTGCACATGAGTGCACAATAGTCTGCATTAATATGCTTTTGGTCACTCAATGATCGTTTAAATTGGAGATTCTTCAATCTTCAACAAGAAATAAAAAAATCACTGAGACAAAACAAATGGAAACACAAAGGAAATCTTTCTCATGGTCTTCTCCATCCATCCATTTTAAGGCAGGAGAATCAAGCTCGACAAATAGCCGTGCAAACCCTTTCGATCTTATGGATTCAGCTGCTAATCAGAATTCTAATGGGCCAGTGAAGAAAAAATTGTTTGAAGAATCTAAAAAATAATTCTCAAAACAAAGAAAAATCCCAGACAAAAGATAACCCGGAACCTACTCTGAAACCAAACCCGAAACCAATTCCGAATCCAAAACCGAAACATAAAAATACGGGTGATAAACATTCGATAAGATTGAAACTGAAGAATAACAAAAGGAATGAGAAAAAACAATCCCTAATTGATCCCTCTGGGAAAACTAGGAGAAATCTACCCCAATTACTACAATCAAAACCTAACTGCATATGGTGATGAACCTGTTCATCCCTTATTTATACCTTTCCAAAACAAAAACCTTTCTGCCTTTCTCTCTATCCAAAATCAAAATCGAATGCAAATTGGAACAAATTCTGGTGAAAATTAAAGGGTTAATAAAGGGTATTGGAAGAGAGAGGCGATAGATCCTAACAAGAGTCTTTCAGTTGAAGAAGTTGTCATGAACAATATGCCAATCCAGAGAAAGAGAGATGAAGATCTGCAAATCCAAAGCTCTAAGAAGACTAGAAACAGGGAGGAACAAAGGGAAGAAGATGAATCTCACTTGGAGGCTAAAACAATCTTCAATTCTAACAATGAAATCTCAATGGAAGCTACTAAAGAGGTAAGTGATTACTACCCCCTTATTACTTCCCTAAATTGTATCATGTACCTTAAATTCAATTTAATTTTAATTAGAATTATCGAAAGATTCCTAAGTATTGCCATTATGTTAGTTAAAATCTTAGTCTTGACAGAATTCACTTATCCTGAAATTTCTTACTTCTGGCAGTTCATAAGTATGATTTCATGGAATTGCCAGGGGCTAGGTAAATTAGAGACTAGACACAACCTTCTAGATACTTTAAATAAGGAGAACCCTGATATTCTATTTCTGTCGGAAACTAAACAACAAAACGATGAGATGAAAAACATCCTGAGAATGGTAAATGTGCATAACTATTTTCTAGTCCCTCCTATAGGGAGTGATGGAGGTCTATGTCTTATCTGGAATAACAATGTTAAAATCAAGATAGATGATCATGCTTATAACCATATAAATGCAACAATTACCAACCCTTTAGACAACACCAGTTGGATTCTTACCTGCCTATATGGTAGTCCCTATAGGAAACTAAAACTCAATTCTTGGAACATCATAAAACAAATGGCTCACACTGTTGACAAACCTTGGATTATAATTGGTGATTTAAATGTGGTTCTACATGAGGAAGAAAAGAAAAGTAAATTTGCCTTTAAGAAAAATGAAGCAATTTTTTTTAATAACCTTATAAATAAATGTAATCTTGTTGACCTTGGATTTACGGGTTACACTTACACTTGGAATAATCATAGACTTGATGAGGAAAATATTGAACAAAGACTTGATAGGGCTATTGTAAATGACAAATGGAATAGGAAGTTTCCAAACTCTAGCATAAAGCATCTAGGACCACTAGCTTCTGATCATGTTGTCCCTATAAAACTTAATTTGCACAATCATTGGGAAGATGGGCCTACCCCTTTTAAATATTTTGGTGAGTGGATAAAGCATGAGGACTGCAAGACTCTAATCCAGGAAAGCTGGAATTCAACTATTAAAGGATCCCCAGCTTATAAGGTTAACAAAAAACTTGGAAATGTTAAACAGATTCTTAGAGTGTGGAATAGGAAAAAATTTGGGAATATAAACAGTAACATAGAAAACATAAAGAAAAAACTTGATACAACCAACAATACTGCAAACTATCCAAATAAGACTAAAGTACTAGCCAATTTAAGAAATGATCTTGCTAAATGGTATGCTATAAAAGAAAAATTTTGTAAAGACAAAAGCAGGGATCAAAACTTGGCCTTAGGAGACAAAAACACTAGTTATTTCCACACAAAAGCTAAACAGAGATTTAGAAGAAATATAATTGATATGCTAATGAATGAAGATAATGTTATTCCAAAGAGGAAATTGCTGAGTGTATAACTCAACATTTTCTCAAAATTGCCACTATTGTTAATCCAGAAATTGACCATAACTGTAGGATCATAATATCGCAACGAACAAGGCTCGCGGGATTAATAAACGACGGTGTCGCGAGGCAGTCGCAGATAGCTAAAATAAACGACGCAATGAATAATGGCAAACAAAACAATTGGAAGACATGAAACCTGGCGAGGGGTAAGAAGTGTCGCGAGAATGAATATTTGCGCATTTGCGACACTTCGCGAGATATTCCCGAAAATAAAGGATAACTTAGCTGTCATCCACTATGTATTACCCTATATAAAGGGCTAAATGAGTCTGTTGAAAGGGAGGGATCTTTTTGGAATTGTTAAGCAAGTCAATAAGAGAGAGAAAGTTGAAGAGTGTTTTAATTTCTAAGTGTAATTCTATTTTCCTGTGTAAACATTTCATGGACTCAATCAATAAATATTCTTGATCTTACATCTTTCAATGGATTAATTAAGCAAAATTGAGTAAGGGGTGTAGTGTGGGAAATCCTGCAACTACATATGCGCTAGAAACAGGGACGATCATTTGTAAAAGAGAGAAGATTGTAATTAAAGTTGTTTGAATCAGGAAAATGAGAAAGGAAAATCTTAAATCGGATGAAAAAGATATGGCATGCAGCATGATACACGAGAGTAATGATTAGCGAATTTCATGAAAATATCGAGGAAGAATACACAAACGAGATTTTGAAGGAAAGAAGATTACGGATAGAGAAATAACATCACCTTTGAAGGATTGGGAAAAGCAAGAGATAACATTCACTACGGGGAAATATCCAAAGAAAATTTGGATCACGCATCTCCACCGGTGATCGCAATAAACGCGTATAAGGAAGGAGAGGAATTAGAGAACACAAGGTGAAAACATGGGTAGTGAATGGAGTTTTAATTGATACAAGGAGTCTGGTGAACATCATGTTTTATCACGCTTACAAAAAGATGGGATATAAAGACGAAGATATGATTTTCGCGGCATACAATATTCAAGGTTTTGGTAAATCCATAACAAAAGTTAAAGGGGAGATAGAAATACGTATTCCGTTAGGAGGAATCGAAACACAGGTGACGTTGAGTGTAGTGGATATGGAATCACCGTATAACATATTACTAGGAAGACCATGGGTACATGCAATAAAAGCTGTGGCGTCGACGCTTCATCAATGTATCAAATTTCCTACGCCAACCGGAATCGGCGAGATCAAAGGGGATGCTGCTAAAGGAAGAATATATTATCAAAATGAAGTAAAGTGTTGCGAAGAACAAGTAAACAAGCGAAAGAGTATATCAAAGTATCGCAAAAAGATGGCAAGGGCGGCTAAGAAAGAAGAAGAATTCAGAGTTTACATGATAAGAGCGAAGGAAGGAAAAGGCATACCTAGCGAGATCTCGGGAGAAGAAAATGATCTTGCGAAAGAACCAAAAGGACCGACCCCTATGGGAGAACCGAAGGCCAGTTACGTCGCGGCAGAGCAAACCAAAGAAGTGAATATTGGAACTAAGGAAAAACCCAAGATGCTAAAGATTGGAACTAACATGGGAGCGGATGAAGAGAAAAGAACCGTCGATCTATTCATGGATTATAAAGATATCTTCGCGTGGGATATGGATGAAATGCCTGTATAGATCCATCTGTGAGCCTGTCACAAGTTGGAAATTGATAAAAATGTGAAGCCATTCAAACAAAGAATTAGAAAGATAGCAACAAAGATATCACCCTCGATAGAAGAAGAACTGCAGAAGATGCTTGGATGCGGGAATTATTAGACAAGCAAAATATCCCGAATGGATAGCTTAATATGGTTATAGTTCCAAAGAAGAACAAGGGAATAAGGATTTGCATTGATTTCACCGATCTAAATAAGGCTTGCCCTAAAGACAGTTTTCCATTACCAGACATTCCACACTGGTCGAATCACGTACGGGAATGAAAGAGTATCATCGCTGGACGGATACAAAGGTTACAATCAAATTCCTCTCGCCGAAGAAGACCAAGAGCACACTGCTTTCTTCGCTCCAAGAGGATTATACTGCTATACTAAAATGCCGTTTGGTTTGCGAAATGCTGGAGCAACGTATCAAAGGATGGTAGAAAAAGTATTCGCAGAATGGATACATAAAACATTAGAGGTATACGTAGATGACATGCTAGTAAAAAGTAAAAAGGCAGAAGATCATGTGCGAGACTTGAAAGAAATTTTTGAACAAATGAGGCGTTTCAACATCAAAGTCAATCGAGAAAAATGTACCTTCGGAGTAAGCGTGGAAGTTCTTGGGTTACATTATATCAAAGGAAGGAATACATGTTGACCTAGGAGAAAGTAAAAGCAGTTCGCGATATGCCGACACCTGCGACAGTAAAGGATGTTCAAAAGCTGAATGGGTTGCTAGCATCACTAGGAAGGTTCATCTCGCGGTCATCTGATAAGTGTAAACACTTTTTCAGTGTTCTGAAAAAAGGATCGAAATTTAAGTGGACGGACGAATGTGAAAAGGCTTTACAAGGGATCAAAGAACATTTAATGGATATATCCATTATGCAGAAGGCAGAACCAGGAGAGGAATTATTAATATACCTCGCGACAACATCGCATGCCTTAAGTGCAGTTTTACTGCGAACGGACGCAGGAGTAGAAAAACCAATCTATTATATCAGCAAAACCTTTAATGCTGCAGAAAGAAATTATTCAAAGATTGAAAAACTAATACTGGCGTTAGTCTATGCGTCGTTTAAACTTCGCATATATTTTCAGGCACATACTGTTAGAGTGGTAACAAAGGTACCAATTGAGTCAGTAATGAAAAATTCAAAAAGATCAGGAAGAGTCGAAAGATGGAATGCTCAAATAAGCCATTGCAAACTCAAATATGAAATATTATCTTCAACCAAGTCACAGGTTGTCGCAGACTTTTCCGTAATTTCCCTTTGGAGGAAGATGAAGCAATGGATGAAATGATGGATGTAGAAGAAGAGCATGGAGATCCAAAAGACTTGTTAATCGAGCCGCATAGGTGGGAAACATTAGTGGATGGATCATCAAATGGAGAAGGTAAAGGAGTGGGAATTGTTGTGATTTCGCCAGAAGGCAATAAGTTAGCTTTTGCTTTTAGATTGGAATTTGAGTCTACCAATAATGAAACGGAGTACTGAAGCTATAATACATGCTCTACGATTTGCAATAGAAATGAAACCGGAGAATGTGAGGATTACAAGTGACTCGCAATTGGCAATTTGTCAGATAACAGAGAAGTATGCTACAAATGATCCATCCCTACAGAAATACAGGAAGCTTGTAGAAGTGTTGTCAGCACAGATACCGAAAATAAAATGGAGGCACATATCAAGGAGAGATAATAGACTCGCAGACGCTTTTGCCTTTATATCAAGTATGATGACAGACCCAACTGCGAGGAATATCAAAATACAGACGCTACTGGCGCCATCAATTAATAAAGAGGAAGGACAAGAAGCAGATATAATGATGGTGGTAGATGAAATGCAATGTCGCGAGGAAGACTGGAGAGTAGAACTTCACGCGTACTTAATGAAAGGCGAGGTACCAAGAAATAGATTGGAAGCACACAAGTTAAAGAGCCGGGCAACAAATTATGAATTACGAGATGGCGTGCTTTATCGGCGTTCTTTTGATGGACCTTCGCTTCGATGTCTAACAAGGAAAGAAGGAGAAACCATATTGAAGATGCTGTGATAGTGGGGATGCCGAAATCATAATGGAGATCTTTGGCATATAAGGCAAAGACGCAAGGATATTATTGGCCATATATGCATGAGGACGCGAGAGCAATATCCAGATGCTGCGAAGATTGTCAAAGACATGGGAAGAAGATACATGCACCTGGAGCACCGTTAAATTCTTCGAGAAGTGTGTGGCCTTTTGTAAAATGGGGTTTAGATATTGTGGGACCATTTTTACTGGGAATGGACAAAGAAGGTACTTAATTGTCGCAACGGACTATTTCACAAAATGGGCAAAGAGGTGAAAGCGGTCCAAAGACATTCGCGATAAGGATGTTTTTACTTTCATATTTGAAAATATTATATGCAGATTTGGGATCCCCGCACAATTGGTATCTGATAATGGGAAGCAAGTTTGAAGGGCAAAATATAGAGTTGCTGCTTAATGCATTTCAGATAAGATGTGGAAAATCAACTCCATTATATCCACAAGCTAATGGCCAAGCGGAGGCAACAAACAAAACAATTGCCGATATATTGAAGAAAAAGTTGGAAGGACACAATAGGGGATGGTGCGAACAAGTACCCAATGCAATATGGGCTTATAATACAACTAGAAGAGAAGCCACAGAATGTCCCCTTTTTGCTTAACTTACGGAGTTGAAGCAAAGATTCCAACAGAGGTCGTGATTCCGACAACCAAAAAGAGGTCTGGGATAAAAATCTTAGCGCAGGCAACTTTCTAATCAAGTTGGATGAATTGGAAGAAAAACGAGAAAAGGCATTGCGACACATGGAGAATTATCAGCGAAGACTGGCTAGAGAATATAACAAGCGTGTAAAAATACGTGAGTTCCAACCAGGAGACTTGGTGTTGCGAGAAACCCCAATATATCAACGTGAAAGTGGAGGCAAGTTGGCGAGAAAATGGGATGGACCTTATATCATCAAAGAGGTAGTTGGTACGGGGCATATAGATTGATGGATCCCGAAGGAAAAGATATGGGACAAAAATTGGATAGACCATGGAATAGATTATATCTAAAGAAGTATTACCCGTAAAAATGGGAGAGGAAAAATGAATCAAGATGAAGTACTTCTTCGCAAAATATTTGCGACATTCAATAAAATGCAGAGAAAATCCGCGAAGATCTCGCGACAAGAATAACAAGAAGTCATGAATGGCTTAACAAAACAACAACAGATAATGAATGATTAAATGAATGAATCGGCGAATATCTCGCAAGCAAAATAGCAAATGATGAAGAATGATTGAATAAAAGAATGAATGAATGGGACGAACCTTTATGGCGTACACCCTAGTTCGCGAATAACATTTCGTAAGAGGCAAATGTGAGACCTAAAGTGCGTCATATAAGGGGGTATCTCTCGACATGGCTCGGGGGAAGGTTACACCGCTCCCGAAGCTTCGAGTCATGAAAATTTGGGGCCCATGAAAGCCTATCCGGGAGAGGTACCTTGGATTCCCAACTATATATATAAGGTTATACCCGGTTGGGCGACCGAGGGTCTCTTCCAAGGAGTCGAGTGTATGCTCAAGGCGCCGAGGTACACGGTTGAGCGAGTGCCCGGGATGGATGAACCTACCCCTGGCCATTCTTGGCAAGTCTTGGCATATGTTGCACTCGCCCGAAGAAAACTCCACTTAGGGTGCAGTCTTGTAACCATAAACCATATAGGTATAAGGGATAAGAGGCTGCGAAAAAACAACCGGTTGTTGTTAAGACCGGATGGGAGGAGCTAGTCTTGTATGGCCGATGTTTCGCCTCCTTGAAGGGGCAACCGGGGAGATGATAAGGGCGACGCTCTCCATTAGGGGGAGTGTCAAAACAGACGCAAATGTCATAAGGCTATGTTTTCGCAAGAGAATTTAGGCTTGTCATATTTGTGCAATGATCCTGCAGAGGCAATAATTCTAACGCGAGGGTAAGGCGAGATCAATGGGTCTTTACACGAAAGTGTACGGACGTCCTGCGATTTCGTCGCAAGACGGCAATGTCATGGGGCTTTATGTTCGCAAGGATATTTAGACCTGTCATATTGTCGCAACTAAAACATCCTGCAGAGGCAAAAATACTTGGAAAATGATAAGGCAAGATCAATGGGTCTTTACATCCAAGTGTAAAGACGTCCTGCGATCTTGTCGCGATGAAAGGTGGCAGTGGGGAAGACCTCTAATTAGGGAGGTCTAACTTGGAAGACCACACAAAAATGATAAGGCAAGGTCAATGGGCCTCTCGCATGAAAATGTAAAGTATGACTCGCGACTTTGTCGCAGTTGAGAAGAATTAAAATCAAATCCCCGATTGGGATGGATTTACTTAATAAAAGATTCAATGAGCGAACATGCTGCAAGGTGGTCTTAACTAAGAAAGGAAGAAAGAAATATGGAAGTTATTCAATCAAAAGAGTTAAGTCATTCAAACAAAAAGGAATTCTAACAAATTACAAAGAGAATTTAACTCTCTACATCTGCATTATCAAATACAGAGGGTGGTTGAGACTTTTCTGCGCCTTTATCAGCTTCACATCCGCCAGTTGATGGATTTTCTTCAGAAATGTTTTCATCACCTTTGTTCTCGCCAGTTGCTGGACTTTCATCAGAAATTCTTCTATTCGGATCTTCATCGACGACTTCCTTACTAGGGAGTTCTTCGCCGCTTTCATAGTCATAATCACTATCAGGAGAATTAGGGACTTCATCATCACTTTCTTCCAGAGGATCAACATGTATAGGATCAAGAGACTTAGACAGTAAAATCTCATTCACGAGGATTTCAGCTTTGAGGGGGAATTGACGGCAGCTTTTTGACGGTTTTTACTATCTATGTCTTTACAGTCAGACATGTAATCAAATCTACGTTCTGCACGATCGCGAGAACGAGCGAGGAGGAAGCGAGTAATCCATTTTCTTTGCGAATTTTGGAATAATCGATTTGAGAGTAGAAACGACGCGCGAAGCTTCTTCTCAGAATCTGCATAATAAACACGCAAGAAAAGATTAAAAGAGATCCTTACAACAGATCTTTGGAACTTTCAGAATAATTAAAAATTTGTGAAATAAATGAATTAAGGTAGTCAAATAATTTGACTACCTTCCTTTTGAAGAGTAAGTTGTTGAATTAAAGCCGCGAAGTTATTCCCGCACAGTCCATGGCATCATCAAATGAGTCTCCAACTAAACCTTTCAATCGAGATCGCAATTTCTTGTCATTAGAAACAAGTATGGAATTTTCGGTGGCGAGAGTAGAGTTGGATTTTTCTAATTTGGTGCATTGTTCCTGGAATTGCTTCGCTTTTACACTCAAAGTTATTCTACCTTGAATAAGTTTATCTCTCTCGGTGGAACTCTCTTCAAGTTGATTTTTCAAAGTATGAATGGCCTGTTCTTGTTCTTTGCATAGTTTTTGACAAGCATCATACTGTTGCGAGTAGATCGCCACCTTATTCAACAGAGAACGTTTCTCTTGTGAAAGAGTTCGATTCTCATCTGATAAAGTTTCCAACTCCAAATTAGTTTTAGTCAAAGAATAAAGAGAGTAGAGATAAGTCATTACTTAATGAGTCTTGCTTTTGTGATAAATCAAAATTCTCTTTAGACAAGTTATTTATTTGATCACTGCATAGGTATGAAGATTATCTAAGAGATTATACCGCTCCATCCAAGCATCTCTTTCAACTCGAACTTCTTCAACGATAGACTCGTCGATATATCTCCATTATTCGTTTCTCGGTTTAATACTTGGAGGACGAGCAAGGGTTTGAGTTGTAAAAAAAAAAAAAAAAAAAAAAAAAAAAGGGGGGATGGCGAGAGCATACCTTTTAATTCTTCATTCTTCTTGCGAAGATTATCACGATCTAGTGAGATACTGAGAAATTTTTGATTTTCAAGGTGGAGATTATTGCATTTCACAGCCATAACTTGGAGATCATCCTTCAGCTTATTAATCTCTTGAACTAAAGATGCTTGCGAGATCCTATCAGGACCAAGATGCTTACTTAAAATCTCGCAGACATTGGATTTGACAGGATCAGCAGAAGTCTTTTTGGCATCATTCACGAGATCAGAAAGGACCTTAAAGGCCACATCTATCCCCTCCAAATTTTCCGCAGTTAGAGGAATTTGTTCAAACAAAGAAGACGAGTCGTCTTTTGTCAAAGGAACCTCATGAGAAGAGGAGGTTTCAGGGAGAGAAGTGATTGGAGAAATAGCAGGGACATTGATAGAAGGAGGAGGTATAATATCGTTTGTAGTAGGACAGTTGTAAGGAACTTGGTCTATGAGGAGTTGAGGTATAGAAATATTGTCGCTAGTAATGTTACCAGAAGAAAGAGGCACAAAATTATCTTGCGAAGATTTCGCAGCAGGAGACGAAGGTGTGAATGAAGGAAATGGAACGTTGGGGGTAACAGGTTTAGAGTAGCGAAGCCTTTTGGGAGTATTACCAGTAGTTTTATCATCCTGCGAATGACAAATTAAATAAGAAACAGAGGCAACAATGTATTGTTAATAAAAACAAATGTTTCTTAAATACCTTGTCACTCGCAGACTGTCTTTTTGTAGCCATAGACTTTGCTCGCGAAAAGGGCTTTGGTTGCGTAAGGGATTCTTGTTGCGAAGTAGGTTTCGGTGGCGAGCCCAAAGAAAGAAGAGGGTCCTTCACGGTAAATTTAGTTCTGGGTTGGTTCTTGCTAAACAACAATGGCAGAAAGAGAACTACAAAGTTAATCATACTAGAGTGATCTCAACAAGAAAAGCTAATCTCAAATTTGATCAACCACAAAATCAGCCAGATATGGCAAAATTAACAAACCTCGGACGCCATGAGAGTAACAACCGATAGGGAATAGCAAAAGTGGTGAAGAAGACGGTAAGAGACAATAATAGGCAAACACTTGCAGAACGATGAAGAAGAAGAACACTTGCAGACGATGAAGAAGATGAAAAGGAAAAGGAAAATTCTTCACAGGGGATGCTCCTATAAATAGATGAGAAAAAATGTTATGACCGGTTAACATTAAATGCACCGGTAAAAGAGGTAAATATAGACACGTGTAAACGGTCACTAATAAATCCAAGGAAGCCAGACGAAAAGAACTTTAGTAGAATCCAAATATACAACATATTTCCTAATAGGCAAGAAATGACACTTCGTATATATATTACAAAGAAGCTTCGGAACTTCACAAAAGAATAGAGGCAAGTACGTACTTTTCAAGTCCAGTATTCTTCCGCTCGTTCCTTCATCAACAAAGATCAAAAATTACTACAACAACAGGTTTTCCTTAAAGATCGCTCTTCAAGCAATATTTAAGGAAAAAGAGGCAAGATGTAGGATCATAATATCGCAACGTACAAGGCTCGCGGGATTAATAAACGACGGTGTCGCGAGGCAGTCGCAGATAGCTAAAATAAACGACGCAATGAATAATGGCAAACAAAACAATTGGAAGACATGAAACCTGGCGAGGGTAAGAAGTGTCGCGAGAATGAATATTTGCGCATTTGCGACACTTCGCGAGATATTCCCGAAAATAAAGGATAACTTAGCTGTCATCCACTATGTATTACCCTATATAAAGGGCTAAATGAGTCTGTTGAAAGGGAGAGATCTTTTTGGAATTGTTAAGCAAGTCAATAAGAGAGAGAAAGTTGAAGAGTGTTTTAATTTCTAAGTGTAATTCTATTTTCCTG
The DNA here is from genome assembly GCA_023531295.1 of Papaver armeniacum. Lineage (NCBI taxonomy): Eukaryota > Viridiplantae > Streptophyta > Magnoliopsida > Ranunculales > Papaveraceae > Papaver > Papaver armeniacum. Next base: position 237,356 of record JAJJWW010014132.1, read on the forward strand.
TGTAAACATTTCATGGACTCAATCAATAAATATTCTTGATCTTACATCTTTCAATGGAGTAATTAAGCAAAATTGAGTAAGGGGTGTAGTGTGGGAAATCCTGCAACTACAATAACATAATAAACCTAATTCCTACTAGTGTCACTAATGAGGATAATGAAATGTTATGCGCCATTCCAACTGAAATTGAAATTAAAAAGATTCTCTTTTCCATGGAGCCTGATAAAAGCCCGGGATCTGACGGTTTCCCACCTAATTTCTTTCAAAAAAATTGGGAAACTGTAGGAACTGATCTGACTACTATGATTCAAACTTTCTTCAAAACGAGTTATATTTCTAAAGAAATGAATGCCTCATTCATATCCTTAATTCCTAAGACTTTGAATCCCACATCCCATGTAGAATTCAGACCTATTGCTCTAACTAATACTAGCTACAAGGTGATTTCCAAACTAATGGCAGGTAGAATGAAAGGACTCCTAGGAAAAATAATTTCGCCTTATCAGTCTGCATTTATACATGGTAGGCAGAAAGCTAAGAATATTACCTTAGCCCATGAAATAATACACAAGATGAAAAACTCTAAATCTAAGAAAGTATTCATGGGTCTAAAGATAGACATGTCTAAAGCATTCGACAGAGTCGAATGTGATTTACTAATTAAAGTCATGACTAGAATGGGGTTTAATAACAAATGGTGTAACTTGGTTCATCAGTGCATCTAGACTACCAGATTATTTGTTTTGATAAATGGCTCACCAACAAAAATTTTTAAACCTTCAAGGGGATTGAGACAGGGAGATCCAATCCCCCCTATCTCTTTCTATTTTGCATTGAAGCGCTATCTAGAACCATTAAGAATGCTGAAAATTTGGGTTTGATCAAAGGCATAAAACTGGTCCACAAGGCTCCTTCTTTAAGTCACCTTCTATCGCCGATGATTGTTTAGTCTTCTGTAAGGTAAGTAAAACTACCTGTCAAAATCTGGTTAACCTGTTTAATAATTTCAGCTTGGCTTCGGGACAACTCATTAACTTGAGTAAATATGGAGTATTTTTTAGTAAAAAAACTGAAACTAGTATTCGAAGAAAGGTTAAAGATCGGTTAGGTGTTACAGCTATACCCCTAACTGATAAGTACCTAGGATCCCCGTTGTTTACCAATAGGTCAAAAATACAGTGCTTTGATCCTTTAGTCGAAAACTTGAGAACTAGGATGACAGGTTGGAATGGGATTAATCTAAACAATGCAGGAAAAACGGTTATGATAAAAAATGTGGCTTCATCTGTCTATGTGTATCAAATGAATTGTTTCAAATTACCAGTTAAAGTCTGTGATGAAATAACAAAAATGCAGAGAAATTACTGGTGTGGAAAAAATGAAAAGGGACTAAATGAAAATGGGAAAAAAGGTGTTTGCCTAAAAAACTGGACCTCTATTTGTAAAAATCTAGAAGAAGGAGTATTAGGTATAAAAAACGTAAGAAAATTTAACATAGCCATGATAGCTAAAATGGGATGGAACCTAAAACAAAACCTTGACTCTCTCTGTGCCTCTATTATGAAAGCCAAATACTACCCTAACTGTGACATACTACATGTAAATAGCAAACCAAACAAGAATGATAGCTGGATTTGTAAAGGGATGCTGACAGGCATTAATCAAATTAACAAATGTTGTTTGTGGGAAATAGGAAATGGTAGAAATATTGATATCTGGCTGGATAATTGGATTCCAGATATTGAACCACCTCTTCATAGAAACTATACTGCCACGGAAGGTATTAGTAAAGTAAGTGACCCATTTACAGAAAACAAAACTTGGGATCTAGATAAACTTGTAAGATGCTTTGATAACCAGATAGTAGAAAAAGTTAGGGAGATTAGAATTCCAACAGAAAAAAAAAAATTGATGTTCCAAGATGGACTTTAAACAAAAAAGGTACATTCTCTGTTAAATCTTTGTATAACCACATAAACTCTAATGGAAATGCTGAACCTAAATGGAAAAGAATATGGAAAATGAAGACTACCCCAGCTGTTAAGAATTCTATTTGGAAAGCGGAACACTCAATCTTACCTAACAGCATGAGAGTGGCAGCTGTCCTTCCTGATATTGACACTAAGTGTAAGTCATGTAATGAAAGTGAAGAAACTTTAACTCATCTATTCTTGCACTGCAATTATGCTACACAGGTATGGATGCATTTCAATTTTGACATGAATTATATTAGAAATGGCACAACAAACTTTCATGAATGGTTGTTTGACTGTTTTGAAAACACTGATAGGGGAGATTATGATATTGAATGGAATGTTCTATGTAGCACTATAATTTGGTTTATATGGAAAATAAGGTGTGATGTGGTGTTTAAAAAGAAAAAACAGAACAGTGTTATTACTGCAAACAATATCATTAGATACATCAATAGCTATATTTCTGTGAACAAGTCAGGACATAATATAAAGGAAGATCTTTACTATAACTCTGTGAATGATGTTGTTCTTCAGATTAAAAATTATCCTGATGAAAGAGTTAACAGTGACATGACACTGAAAATTATTTTGCCCTGAATATGACAGACTCAAACTCAAAAACAGGCATTGGTCTAATTTTGGTTGATTACACAGGTACAGTCAGAGAAGCTAGAGGACTCTCTACTGACAGTACAACAATAGAAGAACTTGAAAAGGCGGGAGCTGATGTTGCTTTCCAATGGGCAACACGATGGAGTGGATACAAAATTTCCTTTAGAAGTGATTCGGAACCAACCATGGTGCTGCTGGTGGGAATGTATGCTGAAGCTCGACGACAAAGATATCTAATCAGTGAGGATTTTGGCAACACCAAAAAATTTGAAATGAACTTTATAGCAAAAGATTTCTGCTTAGTTAAAAAGGAAGAAGTAATATGGGCAGCAAAACTATCCTTTTTTTGTAATAAGTATGACATTAAGCATAACTGGGTTGACCACAATCTATGGGCTTTATTATCTTAATTTAACATTCAACAATGGAATCAAAATGTAATGTTCATCCAAAACTCTGTGTATGATTCTCCAGGAACTGAATTATCTATATAGTGAGGTTTTACTACCTCTTTTTATCAAAAGAAAAAAAAAATTGGAGATTCTTTTATCTACTATGTTAATTCCTTTAGAATGCTGAAAACTTTTCAGAGATTAAATCTGAAGATGGACTTGTCAGCCATATTTTCCATGTTGGTAATTTTAAATGATAATACTACCTTTTTTTTTAAGAAAATAAAGAATATATAGACAAGAAGAATGTGCAAAGGGTCTAGCAAAGGCAGAAAAACAAAATAAATTACACAAACATACCCTAATGGAGTCCTGAACTTGCAAAGTACAAGTGAACTCGTTCCATCCAGAGATTCCCAAGCTAATACAAGACCCGTAGATTTTACACCCAAATCTTTATCAATCTCAAAGCTAGGGTTTTTGTCAAAAAAATTGTAATAGCAATATCACAGCAGATGAGATCACCTCCCAAACGATTTTTCCTGACACTGATACAATATGATAAAACCAAGTTTTATCTAGATACTACTTAGTTTTAGAAAACATCCCTAGAACCTTTTGGCTTAGTTTTTTCTTCGTGATTTCGCTTTGGTTAGGGTTGCTTGACCCTCTTTTGGTTGTATTCGTTCGCGCACGACTTATGTGCTTCTTAATATAATTCCTTTTGATCGATCAAAAAAAAAAAATCCATGTTCAATTGTTAAGCAGTTTTGCATACTATATTTTATGGCAACTTCAATGTAGCAACAAATGATCATTAGTTTTTTTTTTTTTTTTATCATTACCAGAAAACACATAATTTTTACATTTACATCGTTTTATATAGAAGCATGTCAACTGAATTTACATTTCCATGTATCGAGTACCACATTAACAAGCTAAATTTTGGAGGAATGACATATTCCTAAATAAAAGCTCTAAAAATAATCATTTATACCCACTTCAACAATCATTTTAGCAGTAGTGACTTCATTGAAATGTGGATGAGTTTTTCAAACACAAAATTGGTTAAAAAGACCAAAATCAAAATTTCCTGGGTGAAAAGGACAGTTAAATTTAGATACTGTTTAAATGGACAAAAATTTAAAAATAGGCAGGATGTAACCAGTTTCATCCTGTCCATTTTCAAATATTTTTCTTATTTTTATTTTACACAGGATGCATCCAGTTTCATCCTTGTTATTTTTTAAGTTTAAGCCTGGATGAATCCAGTTTCATCCTTGCTATATTTTTTTGTCCATTTCACCCATAAAATTTATTACTCGTCCATTTTTGAACCGTGTTTTAAATTTTTTAGTAAAATGACCCATTTTCCGTTTTTCAAAGTCTATATACTTGTATCTGGTAGAGAACCAAGGAGAGGTGGAGAAGAACCAATATAAAGGAGAAAATCAACAATATTATTGGCTTCATTGGAAGATAAAATTCTCTTAAAGTTCAATTTCCAGTTAAAACAGACTAAACATCTGATAAAAACAAGTTATCGGACCAGTTATCCTGCCAAAAAGAAACATTTATTTTAGATTGAGAAAAAAAAAAACACGTGTTATACATCTTGTTTCAGAAGCGGTTCTCCAACATAAAACACTATAAGTTGAAGAAATTTTACAGAGGACCTAGAACGAGTAATTAGAACCACACTTATCTATGTGGTATATATAAGGACTAGAGAGGATAGTTTTGTGGCCTAGAATTTGGGTAGTTATTAAATTTGGTTTAAAATATCTACGGGCTGATAAAATTACCCCTTATATTTTCATAAATTACGCTAATCGGCCTAGTTGAACAAATTTTTATGAAAGTTAAAAATTAAACCAAATTTAAAATTACCCCTATTAATACCTTTTATATAAAAGTTAATTTTTCTCTAAGTTCTAGGGTAATACTACCTTGACATTGGAGATGAAATTTTTCACTCAGTTGCCCATGAGTTCATTTCATGCACATCACTTATCACTTATTGGGATGAGTCTTTTCTTGGAAGTTAATTTTTAAGCATACAATGAACTTAAAACAATGTTGCACGTAGAACAAGTTAAGATATTTATCTTTCTTTCTATCAACAAAGAGTATAGAAACAGCTGCACAATGCAGGTGATTAACCTCAATACCTTGTCCGAAACCGAAAAACTAGTAAATAATTTCAGGTTGACAGTTATATCAATGTTTTTGAAGAAGCTCTACATGGCAATGTTGAAGAGAATAGAAGAGATGTGACACCTTGTCTAACTCCCCTACTACTTTTAAAAGGCCAAATGCAGAGCCATTCGTTAAAACAAGAAAGCAATAGAGTAACAGAATTGGAGAAAGCAAAAGAAAACAACCACTAAAACACTTTCTTATGGATGTAAATTACACTACTAAAACAAGAACCAAAAGATCTTTTGGGCACCACTCATTTTTAGGGGGCCATTCGCAAAATTGTGTAGGTTATTTTAAAGTAATTTGCAACACCCCTTATCTTTGTACTTTGCTTAACAGCCAAAGTTCCCTCTTAATTAGTTAAGCTAATTAATTGAGAGTTTTTTCTGTTTTTTTTAAGTAGAATTACTGAGAGAGAAGACGAAGAAAAGGAAAATTTTGGAAAATCACTTCAAAAACTAGGTTTCGAGATTCTTGTGTTCAAAATGAATGATTTGAAAGCAATTTTGAGGAGTGCGAAACTCCAATCTTCATAACGATCTGGCAATGAGTGATTTATAAAACATTCCTCGTGAGCAATTGATCTCTCCGAAGAAAGAAATCAACGTCATTTTCCTCTATTGGGAGACTTCCGATAAGCTTGAGTACATGTAGGATAGACCAATGCTAAAACCTTTGGTAGAAATCGATTCTCCATTAGATGCCTTGCTACATATCTTGGTCTCCCACTGTGAAAGAAATTCTTTCTATAGTTTGAGAATCCTACAGATCCCTAGAAACCCATTGGAATAATTAGTTATGGCAATATAAAAAATCAAGAGGAGAAGGCATGACTAGAAGAATTGTGTAAAATAGTTAAATTTATCCAATTGAGGCATGATGGATATAGATTGAATGATCCCCCTAGAAAGACAGATGTAGGAGTCGCGAAGATGAAAACTGTCTTTTTTTTGTTGATTGTTGACCAACGGAAGAGTTTCCTGACTTCTTGCTCACGAGAGAAGATACATATTCTACGATATTAGTTGTGATATCTACTTATTATATGGAATTAGTTGTATAAAAATATAAGTATACAAGCTAGCGATATCACTGAAAACTCATCTAGGCTTTATTTTAGTTAGGGCATACAAGATTAACTCATACGGGAGGATCCATTTTCTCCAAGAATCTAAGACTCAAAAGAAGTATAGGTAACCGAACATCTTTAATGGAGTTTTGGACTAAGTTCAGCAAGAAAAATAGAATTACAAGCAACCGAATATCCTCTTCAACAAGTGTGGACTAGTTTCGTCTTAGAAAACTCAAGAACAACTAGCCTAATTTTCATTCCGTGTTTTACAGAGTTATGTTCGGGAATGTCGAGACTACTATGTTCCTAGTTGAACCTAAGATAAAACCAAAACATACATTTACAGAAAGTTCGGCTAGGATTTTCTTTTCGTATATTAGTCGAACATAAAATTGCAGAAATTTCGGCTAGGAAACTAGAAAGTTCGGGTAGGATTTTTTGTTTCTACTAAATAGGAGAACTTTTCTTCATGTTCTTCATTTTCATTTAGTTCGGCTAATTCGACTAGGGTATTTCACAATGTCTGCAACTTCAATTTTTATGATTACTACTCAATTTACCAATCACAATTTATTGATTTTTCGTTAAAGAACTTTTATTGGATTAGATTTACATAAAATTAGGTTTAGGTGGTGTAATAGGTACAAATATCATAGTAGAGTCGGAAGCCTACTCTAGAAAGTAGTACATGGTTACCCACAAGAAGTTAGCTCTGATTTCTTAGTGGAGATCAACCCTCCTTTTATAGCAATCTACCTCCTTGGCCTTATCTAATACCCATCCTTTTAGAAGTATTTACAAGCATACTCTTTATTCCTTTCTAAGTCTGACTCTTTAGTCTTTCCTCTTGGACTTATTATCTTGACTTCCCTTAATGGGTCATTTGGACTCCTCTCTTTTGAGCCCAAATTATCTCTTAAGCTTTTCCTTAAGCCCTATGATTATCACATTTGGGTCATTTCTCCCTCGGTATTTTCTAGGTAACTACATTAAGTCCCCTGGCTGTTTGGGCAAGGCGTTTAGTCTTTCCAACAGCCTATATTTATCTTGTTGGGCTTGTCAACGGGTATTTTAGCGCTTGCGGTGTTATTTGTTTGTTTTGTTCTCTTGGACTTGCACTCTTCCTGCAAGTCCCCTAGTGCGACGTCTCCTCGACTTGCTCTCTTCTTGGCGTTTCTTGGGCTTGCGTTCTTCCTGCAAGTCCCCTAGTGCAGCGTCTCTTCGACTTGTTCTCTTCTCGGCGTTTGTTGGGCTTGCTCTCTTCCTGCAAGTCCCCTTGTGGGGTGTTTCTTCGAATCTCCCTCTTCTCGGCATCTCTTGGGCTTGCTCTCTTCCTGCAAGTCCCCTAGCACGACGTCTCGTCGACTTTCTCTATTCTCGACGTCTGTTGGGCTTGTTCTCTTCCTGCAAGTCCCCTCGTGCGATGTATCTTCGACTCTCCCTCTTCTCGGCGTCTGTTGGGCCTGCTCTCTTCCTGCAAGTCCCTTAGCACGGTGTCTCTTCGACTTGCTCTATTCTTGGCGTTTGTTGGGCTTGCTCTCTTCCAGCAAGTCCCCTCGTGCGATGTATCTTCGACTCGCCCTCTTCTCGGCGTCTGTTGGGCTTGCTCTATTCTCGGCGTCTGTTGGGCTTGCTCTCTTTCTGCAAGTCCCCTTATGCGATGTATCTTCGACTCGCCCTCTTCTCGGCGTCTCTTGGGATTGCGCACTTCCAGCAAGTCCCCTAGTGTAGCGTCTCTTCGACTTACTCTCTTCTCGGCGTGTGTTGGGATTGCTCTCTTCCTGCAAGTCCCCTTGTGTGTCTCTTGGGCTTGCGGGCGCTTTTTCCTTTCTTTTTGTTAAAGACTCGAGAGGCACTTCTTTCTTTTTTCTTTTTTTTTTTTTTTTGTTAAAGGCTCGAGAGGCGCTCCTTTTTTTCTTTTATTTTTTATGTTACGTTGTTAAAGACTTGAGGGCGCCTTAAGAGCCGCTTTTTATTTCTTTCTTCTTTTCAAAGGCGCAAGAGACGCCTTTTGGAGTTGGAGGGTTTCTACCCTCTCTTCTTTTTTTTATCAAAGACTTGAGAGCCGCTTTCATTTTCTTTTTTATTTCTTTCTTCTTTCTCAAAGGCGCAAGAGACGCCTTTTGGAGTTGGAGGGTTTATACCCTCTCTTTGTTTTTTGTCAAAGGCTTGAGATCCGCTTTTTATTTCTTTCTTCTTTTCAAAGGCGCAAGAGACGCCTTTTGGAGTTGGAGGGTTTCTACCCTCTCTTCTCTTTTGTCAAAGACTTGAGAGTCACTTTCATCTTCTTTTTTATTTCTTTCTTCTTTTTCAAAGGCGCAAGAGACGCCTATTGGAGTTGGAGGGTTTCTACCCTCTCTTTGTTTTTTGTCAAAGGCTTGAGAGCCACTTTTTTTGCTTTTATCAAAGGCTTGAGAGCCGTTTTAAGGCTTTGGAGCCATTTTAAGGGCTTAAGAGCCGCTTTTAAGGGCTTTTAAGAGCCGTTTTTTATTTCTTTCTTCTTTTCAAAGGTGCAAGAGACGCCTTTTGGAGTTGGAGGGTTTGTACCCTCTCTTCTTTTTTGTCAAAGGCTTGAGAGCCGCTTTAAGGGCTTAAGAGCCGCTTTTTTGTTTCCTTCTTCTTTTTTAAAGGCGCAAGAGACACCTTTTGGAGTTGGAGGGTTTCCACCCTATCTTCTTTTTTGTCAAAGGCTTGAGAGCCGCTTTAAGGCTTTGGAGCTGCTTTAAGGTCTTAAGAGCCGCTTTTAAGGGCTTTTAAGAGCCGCTTTTTATTTCTTTCTTCATTTCAAAGGCGCAAGAAATGCCTTTTGGAGTTGGAGGGTTTCTACCCTCTCTTCTTTTTTGTCAAAGGCTTGAGAGCCGCTTTAAGGGCTTAAGAGCCGCTTTTAAGGGCTTTTAAGAGCCGTTTTTTTTTTTTATTTCTTTCTTCTTTTCAAAGGCGCAAGAGACGCTTTTTGGAGTTGGAGGGGTTTCTACCCTATCTTTTTTTTTTTTTTGTCAAAGGCTTGAGAGCCGCTTTCATTTTTTTATCAAAGGCTTAAGAGCCGCTTTTTTATCAAGAGACGCCTTTTGGAGTTGGAGGGTTTCTACCCTCTCTTCTGTTTTGTATCAAGGGATTAAGAGCCGCTTTTGTCAAGGGACGGAGGGCGTAAGAGCCGCTTCTTAGAGGGAAAAGTACTCTCTCTTCCCTCTTTTCTTTTAGACATGGATTTAGAGCCGATGTCATGGCGTAGGAGCCGCTTCTTAGTGTTTTCCCCCCTCACCAAGGGTGAGAGGATTTAGACACTCGAGTCTCAAAGAGTGAGAACAAGAGGATTTTAGGCGCTCGAGTCTCAAAGAGTGAGAGCAAAAGGATTTTAGACACTCCCCTCTTATTGACGGTGGGAGGATTTAGACTTTCTAGTCTCAATGAGTGAGAGCACGAGGATTTTAGGCGCTCGAGTCTCAGAGAGTGAGAGCAATAGAATTTTAGACGCTCGAGTCTCAAAGAGTGAGAGCAATAGGATTTTAGACACTCCACTCTTATCGATGGTGGGAGGATTTATACTTTCTAGTCTCAATGAGTGAGAGCAAGAGGATTTTAGGCGCTCGAGTCTCAAAGAGTGAGAGCAAGAGGATTTTAGACACTCCCCTCTCGTTGATGGTGGGAGGATTTAGACACTCGAGCCTCTTGGCTGTCGAGGGACGGGGAATTTCTTAGACACTCAAGCCTCTTGGTTGTCGAGGGCATGAGGATTACTTTTTAAGTTGCTCACACCTTCTGTTGAGGGAGATTTTTTTTTTTTTTTTACATATATGTTTTGAAAAAGGCGGTTGGATTTCTTTTCTGTTCATATCAATAAGTTAAATGCTTATCAAGAGCAACAGGCAGGCATATGTTAAAAGCGGTAACATATATCTCTCAGCGCATGGATAACTTATATACCAACCATTCATAAGATATATTGGTACACAGGGGTAGCTTAATTATCGCCGCATCGACTATATCATCAATAAGTTCTATACATGCATACTATAAAATTGAAACATGCATAGGCGTCACAACATGATGTATCAAATTAATAGTTCACCAATTTTAACGCTAGTTTGGTGAGGGCAATCTATTCTTAGACATGCTTAATCGGCAATGCAGATGTGCTAAGTTGTTTCATTTTCAAGTCGTCCCTCTTTAAGAAATAGAGTATTCAGCAGCTATTGTTGGCGTGGTATTGACATTTAGTAAGGTCATAATTAAATGAGCATGTATCAATTATGAGACGTTATATTTCTAAGCATGGCAGTCATATTAAAGAGTAGGTTTCTACTTAGAAGTATAGGGAGAGGGTTTTGTTTACCATTTTTTTAACGCATCGTATTGTGCCCTGGCGTGCTTTGAAATGGGTTCCCATTGGTCTTGACTTACTTCTCTCAAGACTGTGGTCTTCGTGGAGGCGATGATCATTAGTTGAACTGGTGGTGAAAGGAACCGGTGCTTTCTTATGATCTCTTTTTCAACTGTTCTTCCATCTTTGACTCGTGGAAGACTGGTGGTGAAAGGAACGGTGCTTTCTTATGATCTCTTTTTCATTTGTTCTTCCATCTTTGACTCGTGGAAGACTTTCGATATGTGCTTCCATTACTTGCCCCTAGCGCTGATACAAGCGTACAATTTAAAAAGGTCAGGCATTGATTGATAAACATCATATACTTAGCTCTTTTTTTAACAAAATAAGTTGTGAGAAGTCAAGCATCTCTCCCTGAGAAGGTGAATTCCGCCTACGTGCTCCTCTTTGTGGAGCTTGTATAAACAATAGATGTGCATTCGACGCCCCTTTCCGCTACAGACTTAACTCCTTGTTTACCACTTCAATTTTTGTACAAACGACAATGGAAGCTCGAATTGAAAGCCACTGATATGGGGACGCTGATCTTGAACGCTGATATGGGGACGCTGATAGCATGAGACGATATCTGTCGAGCATAAGTGATAGCCGTTGTATGTATGTGGTCGAGTTCCATTTGAACTTTCCATTGCTGAGTTGTTCTTATTTGATGGATGTGGGTGATGCTGAGGACACAAGCGTCGATGATGAAAGCGACGCCATTTTGATGGATTCAAAAGGCGCTCGGAAAAGAGAGATGGGGGCGCTGGAGAGAGATGGAGGTGTTGGAGAGAAAGGGGCGCTGGAGAGAGAGAGAGATGGAGGCGCCTTTGATATAGGAAAGTTGGAGAAAGATGTGGGCGCATTAAATGTTGACACCGAAGAGATTAGGTTATACAAGTTGACCCTGAATGGTTATTGAGTCACCGTTGGTGATTACAAGTTGCCGCTGGTGACGCTGGATGGTTATTAAGACGCTGAGGATAATGAATTATATGTTGGCGCCAGATGTTTGAGGATTGTATGATTTGCAGTAGCTGGCGAGCTATATAAGCCTGAACTGTTGAAGTTGGTTATCTTTTGAGAACTTAAAGAAATATTGAGAGGGATGGAGGCGCTTGGACAAAATTTGGAGAGAGATGAAGGCGCTTGGATAGAGGTGCTTGGATGGAGGCGCTTGGATCAAAATTTGGGAGAGAGATGGAGGCACTTAGACACACACTCTTGGCTGTAGTAAAGAAAGTGAGTTGGGCGCTACTTAGATTTTATGGAAGCGCTGTCATGGAGCTTTCAGTGGATGAACCGCTGTCCTAATCCTATGAGTAGACTCTCACTGTGGTCGCCAAAATGTAATAGGTACCAATATTATAGTAGAGTCGGAAGCCTACTCTAGAAAGTAGTACATGGTTAGCCACAAGAAGTTAGCTCTGATTTCTTAGTGGAGATCAACCCTACTTTTATAGCAATCTACCTTCTTGGCCTTATCTAATACCCATCCTTTTAGAAGTATTAACAAGCATACCCTTTCTTCCTTTCTAAGTCTGACTCTTTAGTCTTTCCTCTTGGACTTATTATATTGACTTCCCTTAATGGGTCATTTGGACTCCTCTCTTTTGAGCCCAAATTATCTCTTAAGTTTTTTCTTAAGCCCTATTATTATCACAATTGGGTCATTTCTCCCTCGGTATTTTCTGGGTAGGGAACATTATCTATATACCCCTAGTTTGAGGTCCCTTGACAAATACCCTTTTAAACTTAATATATACCCCCTATGCTTAATACATTACTAAAATACCCTCTTTTATATAATGTATATACAAAACCACTACCACTACATTATTCAAAAAAAAAAAAAAAAATACTCTACTTCCCACCACTACTGTCCACCGCCGCCAACTACCACCACTGTCCGCCACCGCCATCCACCACCGCCGCCACCAACCACCACCACTGCCCGCCGCCACCAACCACCAACACTGCCCGCCGCCGCCCACCACTGACGACCACCACCACCAACCACTACCACCGAAGACCACCACCACCACCGCTAACCACCACTGTCCACCACCACCAACCACCACCACTGTCCACCACCGCCAACCACCACTACTGTCCACCAACACCGCCAACCACCGCCACCGCTAACCAACACCACCACTGTCCACCACCACCGCCACCAATCACATCGCCGCCTCCACCCACTGCCGCCGCCAACCACCACCGCCATCAACCACCATCACCGCCGCCAACCACCGCCGACGACGAGCACCACTACCATGTGGAGTCAACTTGCTGAAATTATGTCCATATCGGTGGCAACTAGATCAAGTTGTCTCCAAAAGTGGAGGCAACTAGCTCAAGTTGTCTCCAATAATTAGTGTCCATATCGGAGGCAACTAGCTCAAGTTATCTCCAAAATTGGAGGCAACTATCTCAAGTTTTCTCCAATAAATATTGTACATGAATAAGTTGTAAAACAAAATGGAGCCAACTAACTCAAGTTGTCTCCAAATCTGAGGCAACTAGCTCAAGTTGTCTTCAAAAGTGAAGGCAACTAGCACAAAGTTGTCTTCAAAAGTGAAAGCAACTAGCCCAAGTTGTTTCCAAATATGGAGGCAACTAGCATAAGTTGTCTTCATATATGGAGGCAACTAGCACAAGTTGTCTCCAAAAAATAAAATTTGTACACAAAAAAGTGAACCTAGTGTGAGTCGAACACACATCTTGTGACATATAGTCAGTTGTGCTAACATTGCACCACAGATTCGTCAATACAAAGTAACATATCAAAATCACATCCAATATAAAGATAAATAGTAATACAGAGCAAACATGTCAACAAAAAACAACCTAAAACTATCTCCTTCACAACCTAAAATCACTTTGTAAGAAGCAAAGCACAAAAATGTAAACACAAAAGCCACTAAAACAAAGCTTCTAAAGAATTTGGTTCTATCGACAAGACACAAAAACTAGCTTCAGATCAAACATATGTTGTACCATCCCTTCTGCAAACCAAATCATCACACTCATTTTCACCTTCATTCTTCATCTCAGAACCTTCACGGATTACACCTGCTAATTCAAACTCCATATACAACCACACGAAACAGATACAACAACAGATTTCACCCTTTAATTCACCACATCAAAGCCATTTATCTGCAAACAAACCCATTCATTCATTGTCACCATTTCAGTCTCAATTGCAACTCCAGACAACCTTTAAAATCTCAAGTTTTGCAACACAATCAACACTGCTACAGTTCCATTCTCTGCATCCCAGCACAGTTGTTCTAGCATCATTACATCTCCCCTGCAATCTTGAGTTCCATTTATTCAACACATTTTCAGCTTCAACTTGTTCTCTTACACCAATGCAAACCTCACACATAGCTCCTTCTTGACCTAGCCATTTCAGGATGTAAATCAGCGGTGTTGCACTTGCGCGTTCGTAGCTCAACTCTCCACCACCTACAATTCCTAAATATACATCTATTTTAGCTTCACTGCTTGTAATTCAGCACTATCAATTAACTCCACATCATGTCTTCACTGCTTCATCAACCAACACCGTCATTCCCTTAACCACAGATAACTAGTTCCTCTAGCTTCTTGAATACACAAATTCAAACACAAACATCAACACTGATGCATATCCATCGATAATCACCAGCCTCTCCTTCTTCCCGATGTTCATCATTTGCAAAACCATGTCATCTACAACATCCATTAGCTACAGCTTGGCCACCTGACAATAGAACCACCATCACCTCTCTGTGAATTCACTCTCTAGCATACATATCTGCAAGAGATTCATTAGAATCCCAGAATTCCATCATCTCAGAGAATCAATCTCCTAAACAAGCCCCAATTACTTCCTACTTCAGTAGCTTGTTCTCTCATTCTTCATCTCAGTCTTGTCCACCAACCACTTGCAATGGCACTGCAATAACAACATCAACACATCAACCAACTGCAATCCATTTCTGCAATACTAGCTCCTTCAATTATATCCACACAACCATCTTGAACCGCAATACCCTAACCTTTGCTAAACAAACATCACAAGATAGAACATCCTCTCTTCTTATCTATCTTCTCAGATCCAATGAACTTCATCCCGATTCTCTTCCATATAACAGCAACAGCCAATTCCCATCTTCTTCTTTAACTAGTTCTCTGTAATTCTTCAATTAAAACCCCGAATCGAACAATCACAAGGCCTAATTTTTCATTGTACTTAGCCGCTGTCAAACCCTAATTTCCATTAATACCAACAATCATCTTCTTTCTCTGTTCAAAATCAAATCCAAACAAACCCCATTCTTCTCAACTTCAACAGACTCCCATCTAGCTATTTCATTCTGTTTCAACTTAATGCCTGACTTCATTTCTCTATTGATGTTTCAAACCTGCAAACAGATCCATTTCAGAAGCAAGATTAATATGAGATTAATGTAAATCTAACCTTTGATGACGAATCAGAATGAGAATCGAAATAAAACCGAAGATATTAGGTTACCGATATCAGCAAAAAAGAAGAAAAATTGTTCAAGAACGATAAGGAGATATTATTTTTTTTGCTAATTAACCTTTGTTTTCAGTTGTTATTGATGATTTTTATCGATTTTTCTCCATCGATTCAGAGAAAATCTTCATGAACTGATGTTTTTGATTGATTTCGTTGAAGAAGAACACGAACCAAAACATGATAGAACACAAATTAAACACAAATCATAATAGATCTGTTGATAATAGTGGTGGACATGATGGAGGTGGTGGTGGTGGCTGTAGTGGTGTCGGTTGTGGTGTTGGTCGGAGCGATGAAGATGGTGGTGGTAGCGATGATGTCTTTTTCTATGATAAGAATTGGAGAAGAACGAAAGTGAGGTGGGAAGGGTAAATACGGAAGTAAAATTTTTATGTTTTTAAATAAATTTTCAGTTATGCCATCAGGGGCATTTATAAAGTTCCATAAGGGTATTTGTCTCAAGTCCTTCAAAATGAAGGGTAATTATAACATTCCCACTTCTGGGTATCTACAGGTGGTTATTATGCTAGTTATAAATAAAAAAAAAAGAGTGAAGGGTAAGTTAGTCATTTTTCACTTGAGGACACCCCTTACAAATGTCGGGAAGGCGGTCTAAGCATATAGTCCCCACGAAAGTGGTGCCAGAAAAATGAGTCTAATGTTATAAACCAAGTTTATTTACTAAGATGCCCTTAGTGTCTAAGTTTAGGGTTTACATATCTTGGACACCAAGTCTTCTATCTATATAAATAGAGGCTTAAACATTGTATTCTATACACACAATAATAAGAATTCTCTCTTCTTTTCTCTGTCTACTTTGTGTCTCCTTCTCTCCTTACTAGATTTACAAGACGTTATCATGTACGTTGCTCCACCAACTAATCGTATTGTGGAAACAAAAAAAAGATTCTCCTTCTATATCTAACCTTAATCTTTTTTCTTATTGGTTTGATTTTATATTTTTCTTATTTTATTTTTATTCATTAATAATCGGACTCTAATTAAGTTTCTTATATTGATTGTTTTATAGGTTTCTGCCGTAACCTATATGGAATCTACTTATCGGCAAGTTGAGATTCCGCCATAGTTGGTAATAAAAGAAAAATCTGAGAAGGACTCGTTTTACTGTTCGTTTTTTTCTTTCTTTCTTCTTTTAATTTATTATTCTTTTGGCCGATTTACTTAAAGCTTGTTATTACGTGCTACTTACAATTGGTATGCAAGGTCTTAGGGTAGACACGTACCATGGCTTTACAATATCATAAGTCCCTATGTTTGTTTGCATGTGCAGTGTTGATTTAACTTTGGGAAGCTACGCATAAGCAAACTAGAGACTTAATTTGACTTATTTGGGAATATTATATTGTTGTATTGTTGATAGTAACAGAACTCACGTATGAGTCCAAAAATATGTTCTCAACATTATGGATTTTTCTCCTGCAATGGATTTCATTTATTTCTTGTATAGAATTTATTTTGAGGTGAAATCGAAATCTAGTCCATAACCACGGGACATGGGTGATCGATTTGTCGAATAAATTTGAAATCCTTTCTTCTCTAAAATTTTTTTTTCATAGAGAAAAAAGAAAATCTATCTGCGGTTTCTATTCTATTCATGAAACTGTAATCACCAAAAACTGGTGATGTCATCGCAAATATTATTACATCTGTGGTAATTAATCACATGCATGGTTCATAAACCTCCGTCCAATTAAATTGGTATCTTCATCTGAGGATCATGTGATTTATATATATGGTTTCTATTTTGATTTTGATTTTTTTTACAAGAAACCATCTGTCAGCTACAAAGTTGACTATGCGATATTGAAAACAACAATATTTTTTTTAATTTGTCGACACAATTTTATTAATTGTACAAACCAATTGATGTTGGTTTTTTTCCCACCAATTCTCCTTAATGAGATAAAAAAAAAATTGGCATTCAACTTTTAGCCAATATTGGTTAGTGATTTCTATTCCTTCAAAGAAATCGTCATCAACAAAAAGTAGGGTTTGCTCTACAAAGATTAAAAGGCTTACAATTGGTTGTTTTATGTGTTGCTTAAGCGCTAACCCTTCGTACACCAGCTGCATATAGTTCTCTTTTATGTCAAGGGCCACATAATGATCCTAGCTTATGGGTATCAAAACATTAAAGATGATTTTCTAAGTCATTATCAGAACATTATCAATATCGTTCCACTACTAAATGGGTATAATGAACGGCGAAGTGACATGGCCATATTATACACTAAGATACTAAAGATTTCTTTTTCTTTTTCATATACCGTAATTGATTTATTTTATTTTATTTTTATTATATGTATGTCATGGGTAACCAACTTTTAGCAAAAATTCGGGTTGTCCTTTCTTTTCTTATATCCCTTTTCATAGAGAGAAAAATAAAATCCATTGATATATGGTATCTGAGTTTCTATTCTTTCATGAAACTGTAATCATCAAAAATTGGTGTCATCGCGATCTAGCTATCTTTACGGTAGTTAATCATATGCATGGTTGAAAAACCTACGGCCAATTAATTTTGGTATTTTCGTCTATTTGATGAAGATCATGTGATTTTTATGATTGGTTTCTATTATTTTATTTTATTTTTAAAGAAACCATCTATCAACCACGAAGTGGATTTTCCCTATGTGATGACTAAGTCGGCATTTCTTTTTCTTTTAGTCGATGCAATTTTGATGTATCGTATATACCAACCAGTATTGGTTTTCTCCATCAAATCTGAGGAAGGAGATGTTAAAATTGGCATTCTAAGAAATTTTAGCCACTATTTTTTTTTCTCTCGTAGTTTGACGATAATCGTTTAAAAAAACCATTACCAATTATGGTTTTATTTTTCTACTAATAAACCATTGATTTCCATTTCTTACGGAAAACCATGGATTCCTTAATAACGAAAATGATCTCTTTATTTTCTTAAAAGAATCATATAAACCAATTAATTTGGTTTTTCCTATCGGTCCTAAGAGGATATATAAAGTATCGTTATTATGATATTCCCAATTGCAAACACCTAGAGGAATTGTTGTATTCTTTAGGGATATTGAGCATTTTTTTCTCATGGTAAATCTCCAAAATTTTAAAATAATTCCACTTGTAGTTGGAATTGGACACTCGAAGATCAAAGGGTGCGCACCGACTTGTTAGCCTAAATCATTAATTAGTCCTTGTAGTGACTATATTGATCTAAGTATTATTATTATTTTTTTGAATGAAATAAAGTGTCTATAATTTCATTCTTAGGTGAATGAATATATCGTCAAGCCCTATAGGTCATTGGAGATTTATGTTTTCTTGCTCTAACCAACGAATCCATGGTTGATTTTAAATTTGTATGTCAAAAAGACTACAATTTTTTTTTAGGACAATTTCTTATGGCTTTTGAAGTCATTATCTACCGTCCAATTGGTCATTAAAATTTAAATTATTATGAGTATATGTCCTTGATTTAATCGGATAATACTCTACGAATATATATTTATTTTTAAAATATGAGATTATATTTCCGCCATAATCGGGGGAGACTATACATTACTTAGACGTTTTCTCTCCCATTTTGATCAAATCGAAAAAGGTGTCATCTACTGATTGGCGTGAAAAAAATCTCATTTAGCTTTCCAATAAGTTTATGCCATTTGAAAAGGCAAATCCAATCACATCTAGCAAGTATTGAGTATTTTTATATATGCTACAAATATTCTCCAACGAGTCTATGATAACAAGATTCACATTCTCCAAATTCATATCTCTTCATTTGAATAATATGAGATTATAACGCCCCGTCTTACGCTGGTAACTAAACAACTCTTTGAATTTTTCAAGATATGCATACACTTGAGAATTGTGTAGGATCGTCATTAATATGTTGTCGAATATCCATATAAAGTAGCTACCGAAAAATTGACATATGTGATTGGTTGGCATATAATCCAAATTAGATTGGATTAATTTATCGATTAACGCAATTTTGGATCCAAGACTTAACACCTTAAAATTCCCAATCCATTAATTACATGCTAGTGTTGTCATAATGCGTTCTAAGAGAAATATTTTCATTCTAAACGATTTAAGGGTTTTATTTTATTTTTTACTTAAACCCTAGGATTGATTCAATAATGTTCTTTTCTCCTATATAACAATGCATTTGGCGTGGTAGTCTAATTTGAATGACTGTATTCGGAGAATATGATTTAATTTGTAATCTTAGAGGATTCAAATTATATTCAAACAACCACACTCGACTCGATTGTATTAGGTTTTAACAATCCTTTAAGTGTTTTTAGAAATTTGGTACAAAGCCAAAAATCCGGATTAATTAGTTGATGTTATCAACTTATATAGGTCTCTTGAGGAGTCCTTAAAAACACTAAAAGCCACGCTTTAACATAAATTTTATTTTATTTTCTTAAATCTGTGAGTTAGAATTATGCTAGCTTAAACTCGTCTTTGATATAGACTAGAGTTATGATTTTGATGCTTATTTTTTTTTTGTAATACTCATACAGTTGAGTTAGCATCCTTAAATCGTCAAAAGTTGTACTCTTTTTCCTTCGTTTCAGGTTTTGTCCCATGTGGTTTTCCTGTCAAGGTTTTAATGAGGCAACATCTCGTAGACGATGAATTTTTATTCAAAATGTTGATATTGTGCTCTTTTTCCTTTGTCCATATATTTTTTTCCCATTGGGTTTTTACTGGAAAGGTTTTAGTGAGGCAATTTATTCAACATGGTGGTCATCCAAGGGGGAGTTGTATAATTTTTGTTATTTGGTGGATTCCCACCATTAACTAGGTCATTCTTTTTTGTTAGACCACATCAACATAAGAACCCTTAGGAATTTGGATATCATTTTGATCCATATATGATATGATCACAAACTTTACTCAGCTATGGTACTATAACTGCATATTGGCACTTTGTTGAAGAAACTACATCAACTACTTTTGCAAATCATCTACGAGAAGCTAGGAATCCAAGAAGCAAGTCCTCAATGTACTTAAAGAAGTGTGAAGACTCGAGAACACTACCATTAGAAGACTAACACAAAAGAAGACTTCATCAACTTGGAAATTTTCACATGAAAGCATTCCTATCCAAAAGCATTCAAGAAATTCGTTCTTCAAAATTAGAAAGTCTCGACTCGAAGATTTGCACGCCAAGATTTGACTGAAGTATTTATCAGGGGGAGCGCCATCATCGAAATTAAGGTGCATTCACTGGACTTTATCGCGTTGTACTCTTTTTCCTTCGTCAAGGTTTTGTCCCACTGGGTTTTCCTTGTCAAGGTTTTAATGAGGCAACATTTGCGTGTCCAACTCTGTTTAAGTTTTGAATCTTTACATGCTTATGCAATTTCAGGTTTTTCTCTTTTGAGTTTTCCTGGTATATTTGTAATGACTTAGCCACAGTGGTCATCAGGGGGAGTGTTATAAACCAAGTTTATTTACTAAGATGCCCTTAGTGTCTAAGTTTAGGGTTTACATATCTTGGACACCAAGTCTTCTATCTATATAAATAGAGGCTTAAACATTGTATTCTATACACACAATAATAAGAATTCTCTCTTCTTTTCTCTGTCTACTTTGTGTCTCCTTCTCTCCTTACTAGATTTACAAGATCTAAAACAATTTCTTCGTTTTCGACAAGGTGCACCTACACATTAGGCCCAAAAAGTGTACATTAGGCCCAAGCTATTTAACCAATCATATAAGCTGTCTCGTAAGTTCCTGTTGGTACAATTTGGTCTTAGAAATAGAAATGAAGGTGCATCATGAGTATGAACAATGCTTATAAACAACCTTACTTTGAAAATATAATTTCTAGTTGTTATAATCTCAACATTTTTACCACTAGAGCAACCATGTTGCCCAGACAAGATTGAAATTGAATGCTTAGCCTTCGTACAGGATTTAAACTGGCCTAAGCCCAACGTGTATGAATTGACATTTGGTTGAAAAAGATTTTTGAGTAAATATAAATTGGTGGTGAGAGTGAGAGGTATTAAGAATTAAGATGTGACGACCATTATACAGAAGCCAAACCAGCACGAACCCACAACAACTAGGTTCTGCACACATTTAAACAAAGCCGAAGAAAAAATAAGAGGAATTGGAGATTTTAGCACGTATACAGCTTAGAAGAAAGGCGTGGGGTGACCAAAAGGTCGAGAGGGGTTGCTTTGACATTAGTTAGCCCAGGACTCTCGGTCATATCAGTCGGCTCGCCTGACGGTGTTTTAAAATCAAACCCATGAATCAGACGAGCTAATGCCAAGTGCACCACTTGAAGAGCAAGTGATGTGCCAGGGCAAGATCTTCTACCACCACCAAAAGGCATGAACTGGAAACTATGATCTCTGCTAACATCCACCTCCCCTCCGGTTAGAAATCTTTCTGGTTTGAATTCTGATGCGCTGGTCCAAACTTGGGGGTCACGTTGAACCTTCGAGATATTCACCATTAGTCGAGTCGCTGCTGGAATGTGGTATCCAAGAAGAGTGCAGTCCTCGGTAGATTCTCTAGTCATAATAGGACCAGGAGGATATAAACGCAGAGTTTCTTTGGTTGCGGCTTGTAGGTATACGAGGTTCTTGAGATCCGATTCGTCGACCTGTCTTTCTCTACCTACGTGGGTGTCCATCTCTTCATGGACCTTCTGCAAGATATGGGGATGGTTCACTAGTAAAGATAGAACCCACACTAGAGTAACCATTAGAGTGTCACTACCAGCCACCATCATAGTCTGACAAGTAGCCTTGATGATTGTATCGGCATCAAAATTGCTGTCTGACATTAACTTGGGATCCTTTTCAAATATGGACAGCATCACATCCATGAAGTCCTCTTCCACCGCTTCTTCTTCTCCTGTTCTCTGTTGCCTCTTAATTTTATGTTCCTTTAACATTGCACTAAGTATACTATCAAGATCTTCTCCGGTTCTCTTCATCTCACCTTCATAACCTCCCAGATCAATCCACCCGCGAAGAATTGGTATTGCATCTGAAGGCACAAACACAGCCACCAGCCTAAAAAAGTTGGACAGTGCTTTCTGGTACCTCCTGCTAACTTCATCCTCATCTCCAACAAAACATCGCTTCCCTGAAATCAACCTAAGAGACATACCCATTGTGAAAACAGAAAACCACTCCTTCATATCCACCGAAGTCTCACCACCATCATTGACTACTTTCTCATAGAGCTGTTTTATGGATGTATTGGTCTCAGAGCTCCATACATGTTTGATGGACTCTAACCTCCTGTTAGAAAGAAGCTGTTGCACCACTATCTTATTGATTGCACGAAAATATGGTCCATATGGTGAAAACCCATACATTGCAGTATCATAACCCATGTGTTTCATGGCTGCTATTACCGTTGGTTTTGATGCCCAGATCTTATCATTGGTAGTGAAAATTTCTCTAGCTGCCTCCGAAGAACTTATTACAACTGTTGGACTTGAACCGATACGAATGACGAATATTGGTCCATACTTGTCAGCCATGGCACCCAAGGTTTTGTGTGGAAGGTCTGGTCCTCCTAAGAGACGGAGATGACCAACTACTGGCCATGCACCTGCTGCTTCTGGTGGCCTCGGCCTGGTATTATTATTCTTTTTCATCTTTCTAACCTTCCTTAAAGCAGCCACCAAACCCAGAGCTGCAGCCTGATATGACCGAGTAAAGCTAACCGTTAGAGTTCGAATATTGATCATAAACCCATTCAAGAAAAATAGTGCCTTAAAAAGTTAGGGATAGAGATGTCAGTAACTTACCATTGTCATTAACAATGCGTCGCCATTGATGGTGTTGCAGAGAGCTGAAATTTCAGCATATGCTTCCATTGATCTGCTTCAAAACTTTTCAGTCTGTATCTTCTTTTTTGCCTCTGTCTGTGTAGGTTACGGAGAGAGTTGATATTTATAGAGAGAAAACTGTCTTAGGGTTTCTGAAAGAAAGAAAATCTGAAATTTACAAGTGAATTTCACTACTACTTATATGCTACAGAAAACGTGGAGAGTAAGATAATAAACCTTGAAATACTAGGATTTGGGAAAGTATGCTAAATTTATGAAAACTTGAATACCAAGTCACGGTTAAACCTTCCGATCGACCTGGGAGTGGAAACTGAACTTGTCTATCCCGGGAAACTCACGGCGGTCGGTTTTGTGGAACTGACAGAATCTGTAGTACTCGGGTTTAGGATTTTCGAGAGTGATCTGGTCTTGGACCTTTGATATGAGTTGGTATTATTGACGAGGTGTGAGCGAGCTTGGTTTGTTAGAAGGTGAAACTGATGTGGTGGGATGAATGAATGAAGAGTTCAGACATTGGGAATGGGGTGGTATGGGAATGTACTATGAGAAATTGGGAATGAAAACTGGGATGGCCAAGGAGGTGGGGAAACAACACTATGGAGTTCAGACGTTGGGAATGGGGTGGTAAAGGAAAAACACACTAGGTGATCATGATTCATGAAGTTACCTAAAAAGAAGACAATGCCATAGAAGATGGCTGCAAGCCTGCAAAGGGGGATGTGGTTTTGTCAAACACAACAACATGACAACTTATGTGTATGAGAACTCGTAAAAATGCAAAAGTACTTATAATCTTTTGTGAGATGGACTGTAAACAATGAAAACATGAGAGGGGTTCCATTTGATAAGACTGATACAGATGAAGGTTGAAGATAACATAGACAAAACAAATTCAGATGAGTTGTTAAGAGCAGATGAAGGGAACCTATTATAGATGAACATTGACCCAGATTTTGATCCGATTAAAGTACAAATGATACAGAGAAAAAATAGCTGAAAAAGTGAAAAAAAAATCTGCTAATACGGCAGCACATAAAAGTTTGACATCTTTCAAATGAACATAAAAATTAGGTAAAATCTAAAGGAAAGCTGCTGAATACAGAGAAATAAGCGATCTCAGATGAGCAAGTAAGCATCCAGATATCTAACATTTGACCAAAACGGCAGTGTATAATAACTCTGAAAATCATTTAAAGCCTAATGTCTCAACCTGATTACATTCACACACAATGGACAGTAGAGAATATGCTTATACCGATAAGTATTTACCGATTTTCATACGAATATGGTGAGCTTGATACCTTAATCACACAATCTGTTGAAGCCCATATATACTTCAATAATTGCTCCATAATCTGCTTATTGAAATCCTCTACATCCTGTGTGGTATGTTTCTTCTTCTCTGAGTTTACGAAGAAATCGGATGAAATTTCAATAGTAACCGTCTGAAGAACCCTTGCATTCTGCAAAAATAGTTGAACCAAATCCAGTTCCTTCAGATGTCGTTTAAAGTCTTGAAATTCTACCGTCTTGAGGTGCATCAACAAACAATGAGGCACTACATCCAATGTTAAAGTGTCCTCAAAATCAGCATAACAAACCTGTGAACCACGTTGAAAACGATTAGTACAACAGCCTAACATAGTTTGAAAGTTTTATTCCGCTGATTCCTCTCAATAAATTCTCCTTGAGTTTGTAGATATATATATATATACAGTGGTACAACTAGACCTACACAGTAATGCATGTCAAAGAAACTTACCAACAAAACAAAACAAAACAAAACAAAAAACGCGATATTAAGAAGTTAGTGTATTATTACCTCACCGAAGACGAGTGACTCCAAAATTGGTGTGAACTGTAGAAAGGCGAATAAAGATCTAACATGCTGAGTCTTTATAAAACACACTTCCAAAGTGATCAAATTAATGAAAGTAGGGAAGCTTTGAACATTTGGCAGCTTCAGATCCTAATAATATGGCATACAAATTACACCAAGTATCATGATACAGAGAAACAACTTACCCTAACTTGCCAGAAAAAAATTAGTAATCCAAAAAAAGGAACTTTCAAAGTAACCATACCTCAAGGTCGAAACCCGACAACTTCAAGTGCTTTACATTAGAGAGCTTCTTTACAAAGTTCGGAATAACATCAACCACGTCATTTTGCTCACTATACATGCGGTGTATGTCTGCATCCAGTAGTGATGGAAAGCTATCCACCTCTAAACTCTTTCGTATACCATCGTCGATTGTGATAGACATCAGATTCGGTGCATCAATCTTGGTTATGGCATCAGAACAATTTCTTAAACAACTGACAAAAGTTAATACCTTCAGTGTAGATGATATGAAATTTAAATCCTTCCAAGTACAATATTTCAAACTCAATTCTTCGAGAACAGGACAGCCAGAAAAGAGTTGTTGTGTGAATTGCTCATTAGAAAACGAAATCTCTGATAGCCGAAGTATCTTAAGTCTTGGAAAGTATATTGTTTGTGGAAGATAAAGAGTATCATCATAAAACTCAATCTCTAACAAAGTCAGTGATTCACAAGTGTAAAGGTCAACAGGGATTATATACGAGTCTTCTGAGACACGCCTACTGACAATGAGCTCTTCAACTCTACACTTAATTGCCGTAGTAATCCAAGCCTTTATCCGCTGGTCATCGAAGTACTCACCGTGACATGCGAGACAGAATTTCTTAATATCTGACATGTTACGAAGAATTAATACCCGGTCCACAAAATCCATGAAGCTATTGGCAGAAGATAGCAGTGTTGCTAGGGTATTGGGAGATTGCCATTCACGAAAATCAAGAACGGGAACAAATATCCAGAGATTCCTCCAACTTTTAGACAGAACTGTTGTTGAAACAGCACACTTGGTGGGAAGTAAAGAGAGAATGTGATGAATTAGGGATTCAGGTAACCGACTGATCCTATCTTCTCCTCCCACATCCTCCTCCATGTTGTATCTAAAAAGTAACCAAAATTGGTTGACTTAAAGTTCGAATACAGCTAACTAATCATGTTCAAACACACATACAAATGCTAATTATCATCAATAGAATTATGATAAAAAGGGTTATACCTCAACTGTGTACCAATGGGTTTGCTTGTGTTTTATGTCGTCAATACACCTTCACCATCCCCCGACATCCTTGTTGGGTGTGGTTTTGCCGTCGTTCCTACGAAGCAACCAAGCACAGCTTTATAGTAGAGACTAGAGAGTTGAACATGTGTTTCCAGTTAACTGGTGAAACACTAAGCAAATAGACTAAAACCACATGTACAGTTCAAAATAGATAAGCTGGGTACTTCCAGTTAGCTCCAACTGTATAAATTTAGAACACAACAAACAGTTCAATCCCAATTGAAACATCCGGGATTTAGAACATGATTTAGAAGGACATGTGCATTTCAAAGCAGATAAGGGTATTTCCAATTAGCTCCAACTAAATTATTTACAAGACAACAAAACAGTTCAATCCTAATTGATTGAAACATTTGGATTGAACTCAAACAATTATATTCTATATATATGATGGATTTATCAAGATACGAGTATTATCAGTAATTTTCAGCAACACACACATTTACTAACTGTAGTGACATAGAATCAAGGAAACCTAAAACATGAATAGGAAAAGCTAAAGAGAACATCTAAAATCTGTGCCTAGAAGAGGAACCAAGTAGGGAAATCAAATGAGAAATTAAGGGTTGAAGTATCTATGTAGAGAGGCAATCTAATTTAAACTGAAACTTGCCTCTTCAAGCAGTAGAATCAAATTAGGGGGTTTTAATTCACAAACCCTCCAGCATGTAGATATCTGACTGATCAGATCCTCCGGATTTTGGGTCTGATGAATGAATGATTTCAGGGTTTTGCGTCTGATGATATCAGCCTGTAGAAAGACATAGTCACCCTCGAGACCGGTAAGGTATTATGGTGCAGTGGATAGGCACGGGCACAGGCACAGCGTGCCAAAACGCTTCTCACCCCTAAATTTCTCCCCTAAAATTTCCCCCATGAACCATGTATACCCGAGTCCGAGGATTCCACAATTTTCAAAAAAGGAGGATAGGGATTTATGAAGCACGGACACCTGAAAACCGGTGACGTATCCGTGTCGGACGCCGTATCAGTGTCGGACACTTGGGGATACGTATCAGACACCCCATTTAAAGTGTCCCTTTTTATTAATTACGAAAAGGGTAGGGGATACTTCTCGGATACTCTAGAGGGACACTTCTTATAGTATAAGATATATATATATATATATAATATATTGCCAAATATTTATATACAAAATTGTTAAATATTTTTAGATATGTAATATATTTGTATTTATCAAAAATTATTTTATAGAAGTAATATATAAATGTCTAACCCTAACATTCTTATTCAATATTGATGAGTGATGGGTTATCTTTTTTTTTATCTATTTTTTTTTTGTTTTTGATATTCCAGATAATATTTTAGAATTTTCTTACTTTATGCGATTCTTTTCACTATTAATAAATTAAATATTTTTTAATTAATACTCTCAACGTATCCCGTATTCCCATTTTTTGAAAATTGACGAATCCCCGTATCAGTATTCCCGTATCTGTATCCCTGTATCAGTATCTGTGCTTCATAGATAGGGATACATAAGAGTCCTGTTAATAGGAGGGAAGGAATGGATTTGAGGAGGTATAAAAACAGGTTAAATTTTGGTCAGGGAAGGAATGGATTTGAGGAGGTATAAAAACAGGTTAAATTTTGGTCAGCATACGGTCAAAGTAAAACTAGGTGATAGATAGGAATTATTTTGGAAATTCCAGCAATACCCTCTATAACTTAACCATGTTTCGATCAAAAACAAACAAAATAACCTAGCAATTGATAGTGGATACAATAGTGCTCACGAAAGATCTCACCAAATAGTTAACGAGATCATTTGCATAAAACTTTTTAATTCAATATATGAAAACCATAAGACTAATCAATCAAACCATTTTGTCAAAAATAAATAAAAATCAATCAAACCAATATGCCGTTGATATGAATCCAAAATTTATTTTGAGTTTCAGAGAAAGTGGAGAACAAGGTTAGCATTTTTGTTTTTAATTATCGACCACAGATAGTTCATCTTGTAAGATAATTTCCATAACATGGAATTATCTCATTGGTCCCATGTGATAATTTTGGGCTAATTGAGATGTTGCTAAACTTATTGTTAGAAAAACGGATTTGTTTTTTCTTTTGAATTGATAAAAACAAAAGTTGTTTTGGATAAAAGCAAAAGCTGCCTGGTTAAAAACAAAAGATGTTTTCTGATTAAAGCAAAATTTGCTTTTACGAAAAGTTGTTTTCGATTAAAGTAAAAGCATGCACTATTTTCACTAGACATAACCAATTAAATGTGAGAATCTTATCGTAATTTTTGTGTCATACACATGGGTTTCTCTCCTCTTGTTTCTAACGTTTTGAACACTTATAAAAGAGAGAGTAGAATGACAAAAAGAGAAGAACTCTTATGTTTTCAGTAGAGAAAGTGAAAAACAAAGAAAAAGTCTTCATCTTGTTTTCCTCCTTTTATTTGCTTTGGTTTTCCTGTTTTTTGAGTGAGAAACAACTCAATATTAATTGCTCTATCTTTAGTGAAAAAGAGAGTAGGAGAGTAAAAGAGAAAACAAGTTTTGTTCTTCATTTTTTTTCTTCTATGTTTCTGTGTGGAACAAGGTGGTTTCTTGAGTCATTTTCTTGCCAAGTTCTTAGGGCGTTCTCTTGTATGCTACAAGAAGGAATGCTAACGATAGTTGTATCTGGAGGCAACTCGCCAATGAAGCTATAGCATCTCTCTGTTTAGAGGAGTAGCGGCGATATTGTCTTTAGGCACGTATTATATACGTGCCTCTATCAATTTTTGCTCCGCAAGCTACTCGACGTGATGCATCCACCAAGTTGCTGCAAATCAAGCTAAGTAACACTTGTGCTTATTCAATTTATTTTTATTATTGTTGTCAATATTCCAACAATCTAAAGACAATATGCTACTCTATATTTTGTAACAATAATAAAGGAAAATATTGTTGAGCAATCAGACTACTAAGTTTAGTGGAAAGAGTCATAAATCATTTGGCTTCAACAATATAAGTTGATTTTTTTGCTTATAGTTGGTGTTTGACTAACTTTGGAAAACTAAAGATGTTCCTCTTTTTAGTGAAAAATAAAATAAAAAAAATAATAATAATTAAAAGTTGGTTGAGCTAAAGAGTTTTTAGTTTATCTCTTAACTCATAAGGAATTTTGTTAAATCCTTTGACCAAGTTGTAGTATACATACTGATTGATACCCTCTCCAAATTTCGTAATTTTTGAAACTGTAAAAGTATTTTTTTAACATTTTACAAAATCAATGAAAGAACAAAAGTTAAAGTTATATTGAATTTTAGAGTTTTGGGTTTATATCTTAACTCAAGAAGAGTTTTGTTGAATGCTTTTTACAATAACTAGTAGACATATTTAGTGTTCACCCCACCAAGTTTTATGATTTTTGGAGTTGTAAAAGTATTTTTACATATTTTACAAACTGTAACATGTTTGAAATTTCGAATGAGAAAAAACTCGCTGAAAAATTAATTTTTCTGGGATATCTATGAGTTTTTGGAAATGTTGCTAAATAAGATATTTAGTTCTAGATCTTAACTTTAAACCCCTTTTTGATTTATCTAATTTGGATATGCGGTTTGAGAGATAAGATATTTGGAAAATTGTTGTGCATATCTGTCCAGAAAATGTGAAATGTGTGTAATCTCTTGATTATGTCTAGCAACATTTGATTAGTGATGTGCTATCACTTTTAGCATATCATGGGACCTGTATTAGTGATTAATTAGAGGATATTTAGTTGAAATTTAATTCTCATGATAACTTAAGCATGTAGCTAGCAATCGATTCCCATGACATGAGCAATAATCTTTTGTAGAGGTAAATTTGTATTACTTATGTCAAGGAATAATATGATTTTGATAAGTTGTATATCAACTTCGTTTATGTTCAAAATCACTTGGATCATATATGCTTTGTGTAACATCAATTTGCATAAATCACATGTTTGGTTAATAATTGTGATGCAACAAGAAAATTATGTGTTTAAATCAATTTGCGAATATACAAAGCATTTGGTTTTAATTACCAATATTTTGTGACCTACTCATGATTGCTTGAATCTAATGTTGAGGTACAATAATTTGATCCAACAACTAAGTTGGTTAATGCTGGGAATGCTAGAATGCGTGCTCCAGAAGAAACGTGTGAGTCTTCTACCAAAAGTACTAAGGTATGAAAGCAATTCTTTGAGAAACTCAACTATCAAAAACAGTTGAAGGAAAAAATAGGTAAAAAGATTTCAGGTATGGACATCATCATTCTCCACATGTGCATTATGTTTTAAATATAATTTCCAATGGTTATTTACCTTACTATGAGATATGATATTTGGAAATAAGTTCATGTAATGCTTTGAACTGTTAGCATAATAGAACATGAGGATTAATAGATAAAGTGAAGCTTGTATGCTATTAATTGATAATGAATACATAAACATGTTAAATCATAATGTTGGTAGAATACCATGATTTGATTATGCGGCAAGTGTTAGATGACACAAAATCATAGCATGTTAAGAAATCTCGATAATTGTGGGGGTGTAAAATAAAAAATATTATTTTGATCTCTCAAGAAGATTTTACAAAGTGCACGACCTATTTTTTTTTTTTGTTCTTGACCTGTATACCTAAAATGTGGGGGTGTATTGCCTATTTCGCCTCCCAAGCAAATCAAAATTTGACTTAAGATTATGGATTTTGTATTCCTAACCTATCCTAAGCATGCTAGTGGATATAGGTTAATGGTCATAATATTTGACATTGATAACATTGGTATGAACACAGTAGTGCAATCTAGAGACGCTTTGTTTTTTGATAATACAATTGGACCTCGAAAAAGGATCCATGACAGACTCGCATATGTTCCTTCGATTAGTCAACCCCGTCTCAAGATGTTGAGACTGTACATAGTAAAAGTAAGAGAGCTAGAACTTAGACAAGTTTTAGCCTCGTCTATGTGACCTTTATGGTAGAGTCTGGATCTTTGAACCCACGGGGAAGTTATATATTCTTCCGAATAGTCTTCAAAAGGAGACCTTGGTAAATGGGGTGGCAGAGAAATACCTAGTATGGTTATGGGTTATAACCAAAAATTAAGGAATAAATTTCTTTGACACTTATTCACATGTCACTAGAATCACTTCTGTTAGGATGATGATTATTATTGCTTTTATTCATGATTTGAATATATACATCAGATGGATGTTAAGACTGCAATTTTAAATGGTGAATTAAATGTAGAAATTTATATGTACCAAGTAAAAGGTTTTTTGTTGTGAGAACAAAGTATGAGAATTGATTAAATTTCTGAATGGTTTGAAATAATCACCTGAATAGGGGCATGAAAATTTGATCATGTAATGATATCTAGTGGTTTAAGATTAATAAATCGATAAATGTGTTCACATTATATCGAGGATGATGCTTTTTTATTCTTTGTATGCCTTCATGTTGATGACATGCTCATATGAGGCAGTAACATTGATTTTATTAATACCACTAAAAGCATGCTAAATCGGAATTTTGACATGAAAGACTTGGACCCTACTGATGTAATCTTAGGGATAAAAATCAGAGAGACGTCTAATGAACATAGTCTTAGTCAATTTCATTTTGTTGAAACTGTACTAAAGAAATTTAATCACGGTGAGGCTAAACACGCTTCTACACCTTGTGATCCCACTTGTAACCCGATAAAGAACAAGGGTGACGGTGTATTATCAATTTTTTGAGTATTTTGTGTAATTAGTAGTCTTATGTAATTGATTAATTATATAAGACTGTATTCTTATCTTTGTAAATAGAGTGAGCGGTACTCTTGCAACCACCGGGCAAGATCACTAGAATTCTCTCAACCGAATTTTGCGCTACTTGAGAGGCACTTCAAACTTTTATTTAATTTTGGAAGAATCTGCTTGTCTTTGAAAGGGTTTGTGATGCCAAGCTGGATACATGACTTAAAGGAGTCAAAATCCAAAAGTGGTACATCTTCATGCTTGAAGATGGCTTGAAGATGCGTCTGTGTCGTGAAAGTTTTCCAAACAGACAAGTATAACTCGTTCCACTATGGAGTCAGAGTTTATAACCTTAAAAAAAAAAGTTAAAGATGAGGAATATAAATGGCTAAGAGCTTTCCTGGAAGGGATTCCATTCTAGCCTATGCCCGTGCCATTGATCGCGATCCTTTGTGATGTCAAAGCTGCTATTTGCTGCGCAAAGAACAGTGTATACAACGGAAATTCTAGACATATACGAAGAAGGCACGGGTGAAACAACTACTCTCTACTGGTATTATCTCTATAGACTTCGTAAAGTCTAAAGATAATATTGCAGATCCTTTGACGAAAAGTTTATCTAGAGAGGTAGTTAGATCCACATCGAGGGGGATGGGACTTAAGCTCATAGAATAAATCACCATGAAGGATACTCAACCTTGTGAATGGAGCTCCAAGATCAAGGTTCAATGAGACAACTAATTTATGGTGATATCGAGACAGCACTATCTTTGTCCCTCCCTATGGTGTAATTGTGTGATAGTGCTACCTGCATGAGATAGGATGATCTATTGATATCTTAATGGGTTCCATTGCTTTGTTTAAGGCGGGGTGTGGCAGGACACTCTTGATGGACTCACCTATGTGGATGTTGAAGTGGGGCCGCTTCCATGAGAATTTGAGCTGATTCTCTAGAGACATTCATTAAACCCGGGATTTAGCCCACGGCCAAAGCGGCACAACTGTGCAAGAGCTTGGCAGCTTTCGGTGGAGACATCAAGTGTGGTTGTTATTTACGAATTGCATTCACTTTGTTGGCGGTTCAAGACATTGTGTTCACCGTTACAACAAGCATTTCCGGTAACCTCTCACTAAGTTAAGGTTCAATCTTTAGGACACCTTAGCCTAATTTTGATGCCTTCTTGTTTTCTCGCATTTTATCGATATGTTTTATCATTCATGTGGGGATTGTTAGAAAAGCAGATTTGTTTTTCTTTTGAATTGATAAAAACAAAAGTTGTTTTGGATAAAAGCAAAAGCTACCTGGTTAAAAACAAAAGATGTTTTTACGATTAAAGCAAAAGTTGCTTTTCGAAAAGTTTGTTTTTACGATTAAAGCAAAAGCATGCACTATTTTCACTAGACATAACCATTAAATGTGAGAATCTTATCAGAATTTTTGTGTCATACACATGGGTTTCTCTCCTCTTGTTTCTAACGTTTTGAACACTTATAAAGAGAGAGTAGAATGACAAAAAGAGAAGAACTCTTATGTTTTGTAGAGAAAGTGAAAAACAAAGAAAAAGTCTTCATCTTGTTTTCCTCCTTTTATTTGCTTTGGTTTTCCTGTTTTTTGAGTGAGAAACAACTCAATATTAATTGCTCTATCTTTAGTGAAAAAGAGAGTAGGAGAGTAAAAGAGAAAACAAGTTCTGTTCTTCATTTTTTTTCTTCTATGTTTCTGTGTGGAACAAGGTGGTTTCACTGAGTCATTTTCACTGCCAAGTTCTTAGGGCGTTCTCTTGTATGCTACAAGAAGGAATGCTAACGATAGTTGTATCCTGGAGGCAACTCGCCAATGAAGCTATAGCATCTCTCTGTTTAGAGGAGTAGCGGCGATATTGTCTTTAGGACAGCGTATTATATACGTGCCTCTATCAATTTTTGCTCGTGTTGGCTACTCGACGTGATGCATCCACCAAGTTGATGCAAATCAAGCTAAGTAACACTTGTGCTTATTCAATTTATTTTTATTATTGTTGTCAATATTCCAACACTTATTAGGTTTCATTAAGGAGTTATTTCCTAATTATCCTCTTCCTTGATGGACGGTCGAGATCTAAAGTTCAAACTAAAATCCTAGGAACTTGGTCCCCTCTCTACCTATAAAAGAGACACAACAACCATCGATGTTGGGTCTAAGAAATTACTCATTATAGCTAAGGTCAAGAGAGAGAAACCATGACCTCCACAAGGTATTATCGATGCCTCAAAGATGATCGACGTATGTTGGATTAGCGCTACCAGGTATTCCATATAAACTATTCTTGTGTATAATTATCGTGTGATTATCATGAAGTTCAACGATCCTTAATCACGTATCTATAAAATTAAATCTTATAGTTGGCATCTAGAGCTTGCGTTTAAAACTCATGGTTGTCCGTTAATTGAATATATACATAATACACTGATTACCTATATATATATACATGAAAGCCGATTATGATTATTAGTGACGTCAATTTGTTATTAGCGGTATAAGTGGTCGGCGGCAAAGAATATCAATGTTTTCTTGATGTTAACTCCATAAGTTTTCTGTTGCTTCCGTAAGATTGGAAGAAGACTAAACTTAGGTTAAAATTGTGGAATTATGGGGCCTGTGATTAATAACATTAATTGGTTTAACCGTTTAAAGAAACT
The DNA here is from genome assembly GCA_023531295.1 of Papaver armeniacum. Lineage (NCBI taxonomy): Eukaryota > Viridiplantae > Streptophyta > Magnoliopsida > Ranunculales > Papaveraceae > Papaver > Papaver armeniacum. The sequence continues at coordinate 271,914 of JAJJWW010014132.1, forward strand.
AATGGGCCATAAGACTTAAACACGAATGTTCATAAATGTCCGTTTCATAATAGCAAAGATCGAATATGTTAATAAGGCCCGAGTGTTAAGCCGGACCAGGGCCATCGGCCGAACATGGTGACTTGATCACTTTTCGATCAGGTTCTCTACTGATGACCCGATAAAGTATTAGAAAACCGCTTTAGTTTTTGAAAACCATTTGACCCGGGCGATCCAACCGGTAAACCATCGACCCATTCCGTTTAAACTGGTTTGACCCAGTTTAGTTACTGCTTGATTTTTCTCGGTCTTCTTCTCAAATCTCCAAAGAAAATCGAAGGGTTTTCTTTCGAGCTTCCAATTCTCTATGTTAAAGTTTTCGATACTAAGATATCATTAGTATTTTTTTTTCCAAGAATCATTTTTTGTTACGTCTTAAGCATCTGATTCATCATGGTAGACCTAATAAAAGAGAAAAACAAAACAAATCATCCCACCGTTTACATCTCTGATTTTAATTTACTTGTTGTTATCTTATTTTGTTTTAATTTCTTATGAATTTTGATCGCCCTAATCCACTCCTAGAAACAGTAGAACATAATAGAACACATTCCATAAAGTATACAATCTGATTCTTGTCTATATAGTTTGATTAGTCAGCTTATTTTTTCTAATAGGAAGAAGAACTTTAATGGCATTGAAATTCAAGTTACTTCACGCTACTGACTGCATTAGTCGTTTACTGCAACATTTCATCGATCTTTGATCTCCGATGCTTACTTTTGTTCTGTTTAATTCAATTGGATCGTTTACTTTCACTTTTGGTACTGTTAATTTGGCTTGTCTCTCTCGATTTTGAATACACATATCATTTGGTTAATATCTTGATACATATGATGGAATACTTGACACACGGTGACCCGGTAAACCCGAGTTGAACCTTTGTTTAAACCAATGACCCTTGACCAAAAAGTAACTTTTAGGTTCAATGTCAAAATTTGGTTTTCAGAACATTGATAAGGCCAAGGGTTCGAATCGTTTTGTTTCCATTAAGAAACCTTGACCTGATTGTACGTAACTATTTTTTATTGTTGGACTTAACACGTGAAGCAACGTGGTTGATTAATGTTAGGCCGCTAATGGGTTAATTAGTAAAATTCATAATATCCTCCCTGTGGGAGTAAGAATTAGTAAAATTCGGCCTAATACTAGCACTAAATGTAGTCTTTGTAATGGGAATGTGGAAAGTCTAGATCCTTTATTTATGGAATGTGAGTTTATTAAAAATGTTTGGAAACTTTTACCTTATAAAACTAGTGGTATGAAAATGAAAAAAAATAACATTCATAACTGGATTAGATCTTGGTTTCAAAACAAAACAAAAAAAGGAGTTACTGATGATGTTAGCTGGGAGAACATTTGTGATGTTACTATGTGGTTTGTTTGGAAAACAAGATGTGAAACAGTCTTCAAGGGCAGTAAACCAAGTTACAAATATACAGCTTTTCAGATAATTACTCATATAATGGCAGCTAAGAAATTGAAAGTTTATAAGAAGACTGGGTTTGAGGAAAGAAAACAGGGAAAGGCTTATTTTTCAGTGTTTCACAACAACAATGATACTAATGATCACATGGTTATGTTTGCTACAGATAACACAGGCAAGTTCAGAGGAGCAAGGTGCATTAGTGCACCCCAAGGAGTAGACAGAAAAGATAAGAAGAAGACCTTGATTTCTGTGATGCAGTGGTTATCAACTACGAATTGTAAAAGTGTTGCAGTTTCTTGGCAGATGAATGAGTCCTCTGGTGACTCTACAAGTTCAGAAGGAAAAGTGAATATGGAAGGTTATATGTCAGACAAGACATTTAGTAGTAGTTTTAACTCTTTTAAGTCTTTTAATGTAAATATAAGTAACTCTCTAGAAGTTCATGATGTTCTTATGGGAATGGTTAGACTTAGGGTTCTTTTTGGGAAGGATTGGTCGTGGTCTGAGAAAGAAGAGAAATATGCGAGGCGGCTTGAAGCTATAGATAGAATGGATTCGTCTAGAGATAAAACCAGTTCTGTTTCAAGTTTGTCACAAGAAGTTGAAGACTATAGTAATAATTACAATAGAGAAGTAACAAATGGTGATAATGGTTTCAGCAGGGGAAGTTTGGATAGATTGGATTATGAAGGTTTCGAAAATGTCAGCTGTTTCAGTAAAGGCAGAAGAGACAATTATGATTCTAATGGTGGAGGAATGAAGGATTGCGTGGACAAAAGTGCTGCAAAGGATGGCGCGAAAAGGGGACTTTTCAAGAATTCTAACTATGAAAAAGGGAGCACAAGCAAAACAGTGGGAAACAAGAATTCTATGAATACCAACAATGTTAACATTAGGTATAGTCCTCAAGATAATAGCCAATTTGGGCATGTAACCATGTTGTCAAACTCTTTGTTTAATGATAATTAATTTCTTTGTTTGCCAAAAAAATAAAATAATGGGTTAATTGGAGTTTTTAAAATTAACTAGATTTTGTGCCCGTGCTACGCACCGGGCATACCCGAAAACCATTCACCTTCATTCTTTTTGGGTCTTCGCTCTCACCGTTGCGATGCATTTTGGATTTGGTATGGCTCGGCTTCGCCTCGCCCCGTTTCGGATCATTTTTGACTATGCATTTTTCATTTGGTGTCGCGCGGTTTCGCCTTTCCCTCCGTGATTCATTCGTGATTTGTTAACAGTGAAATGGACCAAGACTGCTAGGCATCCCACTTTGAGATCCTACCACTTCCCACCTGTAAACTAACAGCAGCAAAAAGAATTTGCATTGTCAGATTATATTTAGCACTGACAGTATATCTTTAATTCTGTCTCTTCCATGATTATGCTTGTTTGTGGCATAACTGAACTTGGTTATTAAGAGGTGAAGTAATATAAGAATCTCCACTTTGGCAAGTTCATTCCCTGGACATGAATGTATTCCATTTTCAAATGGCATAAATGTATTGGGTCTTGGTGCAACCTGCAAAATCAGTAGAAACCTCATTGTGTGAGTTATTGAGAGGGGTCTGATTGCCATTTGAGCCTAAAAATAAAATTTGTACCTCAAATCTTGAATAGAACTTCTGAGGCTCGTGAGGTAACCCGACACATAACGACTCCTGTAAGTGAAATTCCTTGTTGCATTCAAGAAGAGAATAAATACCTCTTAGATTCTTAGATTCCACTTTTTTTCATTACCTTTGTATTCAACATCTTCTACGGCTTCTATAAATGTGAATGATATGGTGCTTGCCATTCTCAAACTCTCCAATACAACCTGAAATTCAAACAGAACCAACTTATTCAAAAATACGTAATGAAACGAAACAGTGTGTATTTGTCTTAAATTTCATAGAGATTTGGTGAGACGTCACATTTGGGGTCCAGAATAGTAAAAATACAAAGGAGATGGAGATAGTATCAACAGTATACATACTCTAAGTGACAGGCATATTTCCAAGCATGCATTCACCAACCACAGCACTACACTAATATCCAACTCAAGTCATCATCTCAACTGTAGTCAAACCATGCAATTACTCAGCGCCAATTCAATCTTATGCCATCTCATTCTTCTCTGTAACCCCCTGCAATGTTCACTTCAAGCATCACCATTTAACCCAGCTGTAAAAAAAATAATTAAGACCCCGGTTTTTGAAAGTTAAAGTTTTAGGATTTGAAATACACTTAACCCGTGCTTACAATCTAATTTTGAAGTTAACTATGAAAACAAATGGACTTGATTAGATGTGATTAAAAAATGTAGGAAGTGACTAATTTAGAATACAGAAAACAAAACGGAATCAGATTGGATATCAGATTGAAAAAAAAATGGACCAGGAACACAAAACTGGTTAAACCGTAGGAATCAATTTCAAACATCAAATCAGATATTAGATTGAATTGAGCTTAATCATGTCCAAACAAAAAAGAACACGAACCGAAATTTCAAAAATCAAAACCAATTTAAATAGGGTTACCTTAAGCAGTATGGTTTCAGCACGAAAAAGCTCCAGGATGTTCTTTTCTGTTGAATCCAAATCACCCCAGAAATATCGCCCATCAACAGATCCAATTATTGTTGTAGAAAATTATTATTGTAGAAACGAATTCGTCAACAGATCTCCTCAGTTACCAAATCGAAATCTCTGATTAACTTGGATTCAATCAATCAATCAACCAACCGCAGCAGCTGCTCATCTGAGAATAACGACGAATGCAGAAAAGTGATATCGGCGGTGGTGAAAGAGAAGATTGAGAAGACTAAGAGATGAGACTGAGACGTGCTTGGGTTTCTTTAGGTTTTAGTTTTCTTAGGTTTAGAATCTGACGGACATGTGTAACGTCCAGTTAAGTATTTGGTGTGAACCAAGTGTAAGTAATTATTTAGCTAAAAATCTACACATAAGTGTTGTATACCCACGTTTTGGCTAACGGTGTTACAAACGGCCATTTAAATATAAGGTGTAAACGGAGTGTTATTCAAATTTTAATGCTCCAACCAATAGAGTCTTGCCACTTGTCCTCTAATTCTTTCACTGTTTTAAAGGTGTGAAAGCTTTTATCTAATTTAATTTGAGAGGGTGTCACACTCACCGTGCGACGTGGAGGCTCATATGACTTAGTGTTTTAAAGGAGGGAGATGGAAATGGTTAATAAATGAATACAAAATAACGTAGTGCAACAGGATGGTCCATATGTCGAGTAAAGTAAGTCAACCAAGTTGACATAACACGATCCAGTTTCTTAACCCAGAACTATATTTCCCTATCCAATCTAGTTGCTTATACCCGACCCAGTTTCAAGTCATTCCGTTCTGCTTTTCAAATTTTTGAGTCATCACGTTTTTGGATCCGGCAGAGTTCTAGCCAGCCTCGACTCGGCCCATTTCAGTTAGGCTCTATCTAGCACCTGGTTGTGGCCGACCCTAAACGGATTATTTCCTAGCAATTATGGTTTTATGTATACGTGTATAATTAAAACCAGTGTATATGAATAAAGGTAGTTCATAGTTAGTACTGACCCGGGATCATTGTATGCATGTGCACAATATTAAAGATTTTTCTTTCTAAAGTAACATAATTACGCTTCCGCTTTATCGAAAACATTAATGCACAATCAAATCCGTTTTCTTGCCAAACGATTTTATGATCAAAACCATTGTTTGACACTATTAAATTTGTGTGTACATTATGATATGGTTGTGTGCTTGTGCGTTAGGGTATAGTTTCCCTCAGATTATTGTTTTTCTTTTTTGATCTTATGAAAATTATTATTGGACTCTTTAGTTATGAACGCGCAATTGGGGGATACTTTTATTAATTGGGGGATAGAGGAAAATGACAAAAACAGGATTTAAATAGTAAACCAGAGTCGCCCCTTATCCATGTAATTTATATATTTCCTAATCTACCCCTCACTAATTATATTTAGTTAACTAATTTTAATTAGTTAAGTTAACAGATTAATTTGATAATTAACATAAATCATTATCACTCTCACTAATTATGTTTAGTTAATAGATTAATTTGATGATGATTAATATAAATGTGTTTGGTGGGAGCAGAAGGGAGCAAAAGGAAATTTTTGTATGCCGACATGGAATATGTATACGGGCGATGAAATATGTTTGAATACTATGCCGGCAATGAAATATGTTTTGAAGACTATGCCGGCAATGAAATATGATTTGAAGACTATGCCGGCAACGTTTTAAGGCAATGAAATATGTTTTGAAGACTATGCCGGCAATGAAATATGATTTGAAGACTATGCCGGCAACGTTTTAAGACTATGCCGGTATTCATTTCCAGCTTTGTTGTTCCTTTTTAGTCTATGCCGGTATTCATTGCCGGCTTTGTTGTTCCTTTTTAGTCTATACCTGTAAATTTTGTAACTGATTTTTTTTTTTCCTGACAAGATTTTTACTACTCCCGGCATTGTAGTCAAATTGTCGAGTATACCGGCATTGTATACCGGTATTGTTTTTTATTTTTAAATAATGCCGGCATACCGAAAACATTCACCCGCTGGAACGAGTCAGTTTCACCCATCTTCTTCTGGGATTTCTCTTGTTCGCGAGATATAAATTTATCATTAGAACCTAGGAATGTACTTTCTGTGCTGAATTTATCATCTACGAATAAGTTGAGGGCTAAATATAAATTTAAGAGCTCGGTTAGTAAATACTCAAAAAGGAGGATCAAACCCATTTTGCAGAAACTTATAATTCATTACTCAAAAAAAGAACAAACAAAACTTTCCATGGACATTTTTTACTATCATAAACTGTACCCTTAGCCATATCTGCAATTGTTACAAAAGCTGAAAAATTAACAAGAAAAAGAGTTACTACCTCCCTCTAAAAAGCTTTCCTTTACAAGGATCGAACATATGGTGTTAGTCTACCACAGCTTACACGAGGTGCAACAAAATGATATTCCTCGTGGCATCATTTTCATTATTGACAGTGTTTGCAAGAATAGAAAAGGTCCAAAAATCTGAATGACTTCAAAATGTTATCTCTGGTAACGAAAGCATCGATTAGCGCAGGGACGATCCGAAATGTACACAAGAATCAAAAGTCATTTACCTATAAAGCCGAGGTTAACTGAGCGCAGACTAACCATATCCGTAAACTGTAGGCCTTGATTCTATTGTGGTTTATTATTAGAGAAAAAAAGAGGCTGTTGCGGACAGTTTGGGATGAAGATGTAAAAAGGAAGAGAAGAGTGCGTGGCATTATGCCCTTGCCATGTGTTGTCTTACTACAACACGTGGAGGAGAACAAATGATCTTAATCTCTTACAGAGTGTTTGTTTCCCACGAACGACAAACGGAACACCTCTGAACTTTTACTTAAAATCCACTAAGCTGAATTGTACTCATTACGGTTTATCACTTTTTTTTTTGATAAAAGATCACCTCTTCATTAATAATTCAATGTTAAGTTTACAAAGAGTTTCAAGACATCAAGATAAAGTAATAGAGAAACACCATACAATACTAGTACATAACCAAGTATTCTAGCAAGAAAAGAGAAAGAACACCGGAAAAAGACTAGAAAAATGTGTGTAAGAACCGATTGAATCGGAGGAGAAATGGTTTTCGGCTCACAAGTCCACCATTTTTGTTGATTTTCTTCTTCTTGAGAAAGAGATACTCCAAAGGAGTGATTTGCTTTGAGTCTTGAATATACCGATGAAGATTTCGGTCGCCGGAGTACGTCAACGATGATCTTGAAACCTATGAACATTAACAAAGAACGACTATGAAAGTCGATAGAAGATGCTATAAAAGCATAGAAAGAACCACCATGAAGATGGAGACAACTTGCCGCCGACAAGGGGGAATAGATCCCAAAACTAAACCTAAATAACATTAAAAACCTAGCTAATCTATGAAATAACTTGCTAAAACTAAAAAGAAAAGATGGGTACTGCTCAGATCCACTCCAAAAGAAGTAGATCTGAGCAGTTAGAGGTTGCCGGAGTTTGGGTTTTGGTCGCCGAAAATCGCCTTGGAGAGAGGAGAAGAAGAAGAGAGAGAGATTCAATCTCATTCACGGTTTATCACTTGATGGGACATAGTTTCCAGCAAAAGAACTTGTATAAAGCCAAACTATATAACATCAAAGTAAAGCCGATATAGTTTAAAATCCATTAGTTTCCTGAAGAAATGAACTCATTAGTTTCAAGTCTATTGCCATGTGGTTTGGCCTTGTTGGATCGTCGTAGCCTATTGAGCTGCCATTTGGAGGTTGTGATGCTTTGGTTCATGGAAATTATTGTTGCATTATTTCAATATTAAATCATTGCCAGTTAGAATTGCGGGCAGGTCTTCGCTATAAAATGTAATTCCAACGGTGGTAGTGCATGGATGCAACTACCGATAACCATCTGAGTAAGGGTGCATGAGATGCAACTGCCAATAACATTTGAATAAACATAATTGATTAATCGATGTTTAGAGTTTCAATGATGTTTTTTTCCGGTGATCGAAGAACTTTTTTGCGGCGAATAATAACTGCTGGTAGAAAAGAGGGAAAGGATACTGTGAATGGTTTTAGGTTTTATATTCAGATTTTATTTTGGTTCAAGGGTGATATAGTAATTCCTAGGTTTTTATTTAATATTAAGGGTAACTTAGTACTTTCGCACCCTAAAAACACCCCTTAGCAGCCACTATTGGATGGGGATAGTAATTTATATCCCCCAATTAGTTTAATTATCCCCCAATTGCGCGTTCTTAGTTATCACCACAGTGATATTAGAGTGTTATATCTTAGCAATAATAATAAATTTATTGTAAGCACGAATACGCCAAGCCGTAAAGGCAAGGTTTAGCAGTTATTATGGCATTATTTGAGTTGTTTGGCTATCACCACAGTGATGTCAAATAATTTTTTTCAGTCATAATCGTTATCATGTCAAGTGCTTATAATATTGTTTTTCTTAAATGTATTAGAACAACAATTACCCACAGGTAATTTGAGTTCACATGTTTAAGATAACATTGAAGTGTACAATATCTGATCATACATCATGGTAATTAAATAATTGGCACATGATTTTACGTTATTTCTTAAAAGTGCATAAAAGAAAATTTACATAAATTAACTCATTATCGAGTTGAGTAACCTATTACGAATTTTTTCATTTTTTCATTTAAAATTTTTATTAGGTTGTCCAAAACTTATTGCATCCTTTATGAAATTGAGGTTTTATTTTTTGATAAATTTCTCCATATTTCTGAAAAATGATATTCATTGACTATTTAACACTTTTCATATTAATTCATCATATATCTGTTATTTATCATGATCTTTAAGCTTGTATCATATTTAAATGAGCGATGCATCAAAGAATTTTTCTTCAATGAAATTTCATTATTGAATTATATTTATAGAATTGCTTCATGCTCGATTTTGGTTTAAGAAAAAGTTCATTATGTTTGGATATTTTTCGATTATAGGGTGTTGATATTTTTTTCACAATTTATGTATGGCATGCTTTTGAATAAATGTTCGTGATTGATGATTTAGGGTTACTCATTATTGTTTATAAGCGACTAAATTTATGATCAGATCAAGTATGTCCATATCATTGAGTGGGACTGTGCAATATCACAAGAAACGTTATTGTGATATTTGCAATTGTACATGTTTGTTGGATAGTTTAGTTATCACCACAGTGATGCTATGCTCTTATCTGGTAAGTGTTGTATATTTTGAGTCCTCTTAGTTTGATTTAACTATTAGAACAATGCTGCTCACAAGTAGTTTTTCTTCACACGTTAAACAAGCATTAAGGTTATCTAAATGGTTCATATACATGTGAAATAATAGCCACCCGTAGGTGACTACAATTCACATTATATTAGGTTGAACATATTTAGAATTATTGGAGTTTGTTAATACATTTTAGGACGTGAGTTGCCCACAGGTGATTCTAGTTGTAGTATTTGACAGACATAATGTTGAATTATGAGAATGTAAAATATCCACAAATATTTTTCATGTCTCACATTGTTCCTTGATAAGGTTTTACCCACGGAGAATCTTATTGAAGGTATGTAACTATTGTAAAGCTTAATTGTCATTTATCTCTATTATAAATTTCGGCTTTTGTTCTTATTAATTGTATATTATGATTATTTGTAGACTTTTAATGGTCCAATTTTTGGAAGATAATTTTTTTATCACACGATAATTTTTCGCATTCTTGTGTAAATCTATCGATTGCATTATGAATCTCAATCCATGGATGTTTTATCGGACATTCATTGTTGAAATTGAGAGGCAATTATAGATAAAGTGAAAATCATAAAAAGTCCGACAAAGGTGGTGAATATTGTGAAAGGTATGACAAAACAGGATAATATCCTAAATCTTTTGCATAATATCTTCAAAAGTTTGGAATTGTTGCTCAATACACAAGGCCAACTTATCCTTGGCATAATAGTGTATATCAAAAGGCTAAATCATACTTTTATGAAAATGGTTAGAAGCATGATGAGCCATGCATAATGGCTATACATTTGTGGATGTTTGTTCTTTTCAGAATGTGTAATTTAAATAGATTTCCAGAAAGCAGTTTCAAAGACACACTTTGGACTAGAAAGGCTGGAAACCTAGTTTAAATCACATTTAAGTTATGGTTGTTCGGTTGAGGTGAAGGCTTACATTCCCAAGAATGAAAATTGGATTTGAAAACTATTCTTTTGGTTCATTGGTTTTCTATATAATCCAAATGGTATTCTTTAACGTTCTAACCGTAGTATGAGACTTATTGAAACCGAAAATATAAATTCGTTAATGATGGCATAATCAGTGGGAGTACGTGGATATATCTGTTCAAGAAATCATGATAATGATCCTTTTATTTAAGATTTCTACAGATATTGTGAATCTTCTCATTATCAGAATGTTAGATAATGAAAGACCACAAATTACTTATCCAATACTCCATAATATAACTACTTCCAATAAAGATTTTTTTTTAAAAAACAACATGAACCAAAGATTAAGAAGGTCTCAACGAGAGATTGAAAGAAAGTTATTCATGTTGTTTCGGTGATTTTCTTACAAGAATTTATTACATTTTGATATGGAATGGCAAAGACTCGGTTTTCGGTTCACAAATATTATGTGTAATAATTTTGATTAATGGATTGATGCTATGTGAGCAAAAATCATTGGTTGAAAGTCAAGTCTCAGATATTATTTAATTGCTCGAAAGACACAAATCGAGTTGTATGAAAGTGGGTCTTTTCGACCTAATACGACTGTAATAGCAATTTTAAACGGTATAAAGCAAGACTTATTTCCAAAGATTTTACTTTGAAACGATGCATTGATTATAAATAAGTTTTTGTCTCGTGTCAAAGAAAGACTTATTCAGAATTATCATACTATTAGTAGTAGCTCATTATGACCTAAGAGTTGCATTGATTAAATGTGAAAATAGCTTTTATTAATGATAAATTTTAGTCTACAAATTTTAGAATTCAAAGTATGAAATTTAAGAAGCCTCCCATAATGGTATATGAAATTCAACAAAACTATAAATGTTTCAAGTTTTGGATGAAATTATTACAGATTTATGCATATACCTCAAGATCAGTGGGAGAAATTCATACTCTTGGTATTGTATGTTAAGAAATACTACGTACGAGTAGTGATCTTGACTTTATGCATATATCTATATTTTTTGAAATAAAGGATATCAATGAAGCTTACCATGTGATAGTAATATCTTATGGATTACTAAAGCTCTCATATAAGGCATATATCGAATATTCAAGGAATTTTGAGATAATAACATATTTAATGATTTTTATTTCATGTTGGATAGAAGATATAAATTTAACCTTCATTACGTCTTAATTCGATATGAAACTTATAACAATTTGATGTTAACTAAATTCCTAAAGAATCGAAGAACAAATTACGGGGAAAGCTATCAAGAATTTTGAGATGCTATTTTAACTTATGTATTATAATTAGTTAGCAAACCTAATTAGAGTTGATTGGGTTTTGGACTACAATTTTTCTTTGGATGTGCGGATTCTATAAAGGAAGAATTCCTTAAAATTAACTCCACAATTGAGTTTGAATATGATCGAGACTTAGAGATTTAAGTTTGTCTCTATATTCTTTGAAATTTATGGTCTTAACTTCTTTGAAAACATTAAAGCACAATATGAATGCAAAGGGAACAAAACACATGAACCTTGAGTATCCATATGTGAATTATGAATTTGAGAATAATAAGTTTTTTATTTTACCGTTAAGCACAATTATTTTTGCAAATGCACTTACCGAACAGTTACCTTTTAAGACCTATTAAGAAAAGTGTAAATCTTGGGTCTCAGGAGTAACTAATTATTGAATTGACTAGTTTATGTGCTTAGTTTTGAATATTTATTGAGCTCTTACTAATGCAATTACGAATATATTTCTGTATCCATGTTTAGTATACACTTATGTGGACGGATGAATGTTAACATAAATAGTCTTTCGTTTGAAGACATCACTGGGTCATTATGATACTCCTCTTAAAGGCCTAGTTAAGTAAGTTGTTTATGTTGTGGTACATGGAAGGGAACATGTTGATAACAAGGCAACGTGCAACCGCTATGACTCGCATGAGTAGCTTGTTTAATCAAGGTATTACGTTAACCACTAATGTATTATATTTAGCAATTATGCGCGCCTTATGTTTTCTACAATTAACCAGTATACAAATTATCTCATGGACCAGTGGGAGAATGTAAGATAATTTCCATAACATGGAATTATCTCATTGGTCCCATGTGATAACTTTGGGCTAATTGAGATGTTGCTAAACTTATTAGGTTTCATTAAGGAGTTATTTCCTAATTATCCTCTTCCTTGATGGACGGTCGAGATCTAAATTTCAAACTAAAATCCTAGGAACTTGGTCCTCTCTCTACCTATAAAAGAGACACAACAACCATCGATGTTGGGTCTAAGAAATTACTCATTATAGCTAAGGTCAAGAGAGAGAAACCATGACCTCCACAAGGTATTATCGATGCCTCAAAGATGATCGACGTATGTTGGATTAGCGCTACCAGGTATTCCATATAAACTATTCTTGTGTATAATTATCGTGTGATTATCATGAAGTTCAACGATCCTTAATCACGTATCTATAAAATTAAATCTTATACATCTCCCATCAAAGGGGTTTGATTCTAAGTTAATGGAGGAGATAACATCTGAATCCACAGGTGCAAGAAGATTAAAATTTTCAATGAAAATTAAATGGTTTTTTATGATGTCGATGGTGATGTTAGTTCTTTAGAGGTTCCTCGTCGGCTTATGATGATCGATATTTTCACTTTTGTTTTTATGCCTTACATCAGAATTTTACGGAAGAAGATGACTTTCGATTTTAGTTTGTCGTGAGTTGAAGGATATATTGGACATTTCAGCTCTCTTTTAAGTAGTCAATCCCTCCCTCGGAACTTTAATTCCCTCCTCATAATCTTTCCCTCCTCAAATTATTCCTTCCCTCCTTTTAACATGACTCATACATAACCTGGCTTAATTGGGGCCTGCTGTGATTAATTTGAGACTATGAATTACTTCAGCTATCTAATAGGAAATGATAAGGGGTGTCTAAATTTGCTGAAACTACCAATTTACCCCTAAAAACTATTAATACTGCCAATTTACCCCATTAACTCTTAATAATAAAATTTAAAAAGAAAATAATATTTTCTCGTAAACCGATTCTTCTCTTCTTATTCTCCCTCTTTTTCATTTTTTCAAACCAAAACATCGCTGATTATCGACGATCCAAAAACGATTAATCGTTCCTTTTTTCAATAAAATGTCGTCGAAACCAACCCGAATGAAGCATCCTACTAACAGGAAATTTCCTAGTGAGGATAATCCCGGAATTGTTGAAGCAATTTGAAACAAAACCAAGAAAACGGTTGAGGAAGTTAAGCCATCTTTGAACGCACAAGAGGAGGAAATGGGTCGAATCAGGTACTTTTCTATCAACCCAATCCTCTAAACTAGGTTTTAGTAACATGCAATCGCTCAGAAAATTGAAATTTTGAAATCAAAATTTTCTGGGTTTACCAGAATCGGACGATGTTAGTGTACATTTGAACCAATTGTGTTAGTAATCGGTTGTTGTTCATGCCCATATACCCCGATTGTGATGCATGTGTTTTCTGGTTCGAAAAATTTGAACCATAATCGGTCAATGTTAATACCAACATAGCCCGATTATGTAACCGTAGTGATAACCGTTTTTCTGTAACTTATTTTCGTTAGAATCGGATCACATATGTGTCCACATAGCCCGATTATGTAGCCACTACTTAGCCATAATCGGATTTTATTTGCATATATAAAATCCGATTGTAACAGTATCGAGTAAACTGATTGTTGTAAGAAAGAATGCCCAATGTTTCGTAAATTTTTTCCTATTAGAATCGGATTACATTAACACTTATATAAACCGATTGTAAATGTGTTATGTTAGAAATCGTTCTTTATATGTATATCGAGTAAACCAATTGTAAACCTTGAATTCAAAAATATTCATTAAATTTCATTGTTGTGTGTCGCTTATCTCCGTATTTTACAGGCCAAACAAGGTCAAGCAACAACATCAAGCCAAAAAAAAATATAAGAGGAAAAATGATTTGGATTCTCCTCATAGTTTGAGACCTCGTCGACAGGGTGGTCAAAATTTAAATGCTTCCCACCGAAGGGGCTCGGGGAGTAAAGCCAACGCGATCAACATCAATGACCCACCACCTCAAGCGGAGCAACCAGCACAAGAAGGATCTGATTCTGATACACCTACTGAAGAAGGAGGTGGTGATAGAGAAGTTGTTGAAGAAGAAAGTGATGAGGAGGTGATGAATGAAGAAGAAAATGGTGTCAAGGAAGATGATGAAGAAGAAAGTGAGGGCAAGGAATGTGATGTAAAAGAAAGTGGTGGCAAGGGTGGCAAGGAAGGTGATGGAAAAGAAAGTGGTGGAAAATAAGGTGATGGAAAAGAAAGTGAGGATGAGGATAAGTATGATGAAAGTGAGAATGAGGATGTAGGAGAAGAAAGTGAGAATGAAGGTGATAGAGAGATAGGAGAAGTTGAAGAACAAGTCCAAGGAGGAGAAGTTCATAAACAAGTCCAAGGAGGAGACACTCAAGAACAAGGTAAGACGGATGGTAAGAAAGATAGTCCAAAGAAGAAGAAAGGGGACCACATGCCCGACCCGGAGAAGATGTTTCCTCGCGGCCCTAATGATCCTGTGAAAGGGTTACTCGGTGATGGAGGACGGGTATTATGGGGATAGAAAGAGAGTTGGACCGCGGTCGTCTGCCATACCATAGTAACTACCTAAACCTTATGTTATGTAATATAAAACTTATTATCTGTGTAATGTTTTGATTATTGTCCATCGGTTTTGTTTTGTTTTATAGGATCACATGGATATCGTTTATCGTATAATGCCAGGAACGTCAGGGAGTATGATGAAGAATTGGCCACTAGAAGGAATTGAATCAACCATTGGAGAAGTTTATGAAGTAGTCCAACTAGTCAAATCTACGGGGTTGTTGCTTGCGGTCGAGAATTTGGATCTTGGTTATGACAAACCTCTTTGTTCCGCCTTTGCCGAGAGATATTACGGGGAAACAAATATTTTGCATCTTCCGTTGGCGAAATTACGATAACTCCAGATGATGCGAAGTTCATTACAGGGCTAAGCATAGATGGTAAAGTCGTGAAGCACGAAGCGTACGCGCAAGAGCTTGAGTGGGACAAGATTAGGCGTTCACCAAGGAAGTGTTCTAATGGGATGAGGATATGACCAAGTCACAAATGCTAGTAGGCAAAGCAAATCTGAGGATTTTCCGTCTCTCTAAGTTGAGAAAGCTCTTCTGTGGAACAAAGAAACTTTGTGTTGAGGTAAAAGAGGTGACCAAGGAACGTATCTTCTCCACGGCCAATGCGTATGTCCTCTACGTCCTGGGATTTGTTATCTTTCCCGACATTTCTGGTGCCCATGTGAACGCCAACTTTATTCAGCTATTGCAACCATTTGACAAGATCCACAAATACTCTTGGGGTACTTCCATCCTTGCACACTCGTTGAACGAGTTGGGAAAGGCTTCCAGTGCTGAAAGGAACCAAATCGGAGGTAATATGGCTTTTCTGCAGGCGTGGATATATTTGCACTTCGCAATATTTGCTGCAAGGGCTTTTAAGAATAAGGAATGGGACGGTAACTTTTATGGAGACATGTACATCTACAAGAGTAAGTAAAGGGACCAAGATGCGATTTATTTGAAGTTGCGACGCCAGTTGGACAACTTGACGACGAAAGATTTTGTCTTTGACCCTTACAAGGGGGGTTTGGCCAAAGAAAATGGAAAGATGGTTGGGTGCCAAAAGCAAACTGATTATTTTGGGCCGTTGTTTCACCCAAGAGGATATATAATGTATAACCCGATGAGATTCGCAAGACAATACGGATACATACAAATAATCCCAAAGGAGTCACCCAAGAGGATATATAATGTATAACCCGATGAGATTCGCAAGACAATACGGATACATACAAATAATCCCAAAGGATCACAGTAAGTTTAAAATCGATGTGAAGAAAACCAAGTCATATGATAATGATATTGATATTGTCCACGACTGATCGCTGTCGTATGCGTCAAAAATAATTTCACTTTCCTAAAGTATATGATAAAAAAGAGTTCGTTTCCACAGAGAGGCAATTGTAGTTATTATGTAATCAATTTCTTAAAGTAACCAATTGGGAAAATTTCTGATTTTTATGTAAGCAATAAAAGTAAATCAGAAACAAAGTGAATTGTAGAAAGTGATCAATTAGAGAAAGATATTGGTCAAGGAATTCATCTTCAATCTTACATGTGCTTGCATATATGATTAGAATTACAATTAATCTCTTTTATTATCAAAAACCTAGAGAATCGAGAGAGCAAGATAATCTATTAATTTCCTAAGTTCATCAACACACACATTAGAGCTGCGTATGTGAATTCTACCTAAAGAATAACCTAACGCCTTGCGCCAACTAAGTTCAATTCCTAGGAGCATTAAGTTTCAGAAATAGGCTAATCAATGCAATTGTCATACATTGCGCATAACAATTCGGACAATGGTCAAACTCTACATATGATTACGAGAGTGTATCACTACAAACCATAAACATATCATGCTACTTGTATTTAGGGTTATCGCTCGATGAAAAACCCGAAAATAGCTATGGAAAAGGATGCAAGTTGAATTGATTGGCCACTCAACTAAACAAGCATCTAATCCTATCACAATACATCAATCATGTGATATTAAACAAGAGAGATGTGAACGATAATCAAGAGAGAAAACTAATACATAAATCAAACACAAGTTTTAGAAATAAGACTACATCCTTAACCAATAATGTAGAATTTAGATACTCATAGCTATGGAGTTCATCACAAAAATATGATTTGAATAAAGAAGAAGATGAACAAAAGAAAAACCTAGTAGCGTAAACAAAAGCGGCTCTCTCCTTAGCTTCCAAGAATAAAACGTGATATAAGTTGTAGAAATCTTTCCTTTAAATAACTTTGCTTTCCAAAATTAGGTCAAATCTCAAAGGTCCAATAGATAGAAGTCCACCAAGCCCATATGTGAAAAAAACCCATGTAGAAAATATACCCCAAAAGAGGTCGCCGGAAAACTGGTATTGTGGCCGGAAATCGGCCGGAAGAAGTGGCCGGGAAACGTCTCAGGTGACCGGCAAAGTCCACCCGGTCACCGGTCAACGATTCAAATCGGCCAAAGTCAACTCGGTCAAGTCACCGAGTAAAACCGGTCAAGCACCGAGTCGTGTGACTCAACTCGGTAAGATCATGAGTCGAACCGAGTCATTTGTTACAGTGAGCTAACTGGATCGACTCATCAAAGCCCTGAGTCTTGCACAGACCAGAACTGTGCTGCACCAAGATGGCGCAACACAACTTCAGTTCCAGCCATTGTGGCTATACACCCTGCAAACATCCTGGCATTCATTCCCATCTTTTTCCAGTTCTCAGTCATGCAAAATTCAATTTATCTCCGCCAAAACACTAACAGCATCGCCTCGTTAATTGCTTCACCTATTTAACCCAGACATCTTTCGGCCTACGAGACGCTTGACAATTTCTAATATGCGGCGACATAATCTCAAACAACAATTCATGCTCTGCAATTTATATAGCCATAGCATCGGTATTCTCATGCACCACCAAGACCTCCCTTTGTACCTCCAACGACTCAAAGCCTAAAACCACTATCCCATTGCTTGGCTCCACCATTAGACCACATACTCTCCATACTAACAGTAACAAAGCAAACAAACTCCGTTCCATTGCCTCAGCTCAGCAAACATCCCATTTAATCGTCAACAGTGAACTTGTAGTTCCCTGCAATTCCATAACCACTAGCAAAACCATTCATTCAATTCAACACCTGCAACCCAGATAACTCCATGTCTTCAATGTACTCATTACATCCCAGACTCATTCTAATCCACAGCAGCAACTACTCCAGCTCAAATACCACAGACCCACTTTTCGACTCTTGGTCATAGCTTGTCTGACCATTGCAAACTGCAATACCATTAGTAATAACAAACACCACCATCTCCATTACTTCCGCACCGCACCTAAGTCTCCACAATTGAACAAAGATCAACACCATCATCGCATCGAGCTCGCACCCTATAGTTACATAGCAACACTTTGCTACCACCAGGTGCAACACCAACCATATCAGCTTGAACCTTCCATACTCAGCACCATCAGCTCAAGAACAAATCCCATTTCCAACAATTCACAGTTCGGGTTTGCGCACTTCAATAGCACCAACCAGCCTCATGAATCTCAAAGCAACAACTCCCCAATTCCACTTCATAAAGATCACCGTAAATATCTCCTTCTTCCTCTTCAACAGAGACCACCACCAATCCTTGACAAACCACAAGACATGACTCCCGAACCACTCGCAATCAGCTTCCTTCTTCCATAACCCGAAATTCTCAAGACTCATTCTAGTTGTTTCTTATACTGAGACTCGAGCCATACTATTCATTCACGTACCACTGAGACTCCAATTGTAACTACGGTTTCAATCCATTCTCTATCACTTCATTATCTTCCATTTCGGCTATCGGATTCCTTGCAGCAAGCTCCACCACAAAGACAATTCATTATCACCGCAACTCATACCAGAACCAATCTCACAAATCCATTCTCGAGTTCAATACCACCGATTGCTTCATTGCTCAAGCATCGCACCATAACTTCAATTGCAACTCAGATTCACCTTAATAACATCTTCAATTTCATGTCTAAATCGAATCCCTAATCCAATTTCTTCTTCGTCTCATCACAAGAGATCCCCTTCCTCATCAACTCCCGAAGCTTCATCACTCGACCCCTACTGGATCCATCATCTTCTCGAATCTTCATCTCAATCACTAACAAATACCGGGTTCAACTCAAATCCAAATAAAACCCATCTTTGATTCAATCTTCTCAACACAAAGTATCATCTCTTCAAATCGCCTTAACTTAATCAAATCGATTTACACCCAACACCCATTCAATCTCTTCCATTTTCTTTCCTTGAATCTCTTGATCGATCTCTCACAATTTGCTCTCGAACACAACAACCGCAACGTCTAATTTTCTCTCTGTCTTGATTTTGAGATATTGATAGAGAGAACGCGAGAACCCTGTAATCTGGGGCTAGGTAGGAACCAAAATTGATATAGGCACCCTACAGATTGATACAGGTTACTCAGTGACCATTTAGCATGTCAGACTCAGAAAGCTGACAGTCCATGCTTCATTCCTTGCGCAACCTTAACCTGCTCCAATTGTCGCATGGGAATCGATCTTTTTGCTCCTTTTCGCTCCAAATGAATGCTTTCTCCTTATTTTGCTCCAAATGAATCCAAAGTACCTGATTTGCTCAAAAGTAATCATAAGATACATAATTTACAAGAAAACCCGCAAAGAAAGCATAAACAATAGATAAATATCACGGTGTTTACAACACCTATCAGATTCCCCCACACTTAGACTTTGCTAGTCCTCGAGCAAATCAAACAAAACAATTCTAAAACAAATACATACAACTCTGTGTCGTCGAGGCTACGGTCACAATTAGCCCGTATAACAAGCCTTTAAACCCCTAGGTGTCCCTACTGGACGAGTTATAGTCTCGTGAGGGTTTACTAGAGATGTAAACAAAACCTACTTTTCCAACTTACTAGTTCTCCAAAATGATAGCATCCAACGCGCTAAGAAGACATAAAGATTCTGCACACTAGTCATAAGAAGTTAGACACATAAATGAACACAATCTCATCCTTAAAAGTTGAGAGAGATATAACCATCCCTTCTCGAAAAGAAATTCGGGTTCGGAGTGATCGAAAGTCTCGACTCGCCTCACAAGAAAGGGTTTTATGAAATTGCTCTCAATAATAAACGGCTTTTTATGGGTCACACATGTGTCCAGGTAGGAGTGAAGAGAGAATCCTGCGACACGTTGAATGATAGGAAGGCAAAACCCTCCGAAGTATTTTAAAAACCCACATCTTTTATCATTTTTGAAAACCCATTTTTCTGACGATCTCTAAGAAAGGAAATCAACCACTTAACGAATGTGGGAATATGCTTACTTACCTCGTTATCCGTTCGACGTGCACCTAGCACCACTCTCACAAAGATCCATAGAAACGTCTTCGGTCTTCATTCTTTTCTTCATCTTCGTCTTCCGTCTTCAACTCTTGATAATAACTCTTGAACTTCGTAGAATCTTGACAATGTAACTCTTTTCCTCTAAATCCTTGTTGCTTGAAACTTCATTGTAGATATTCCTTCTACCATTGGCTTTATTGAAAGAATACAAAACTAAAAACGAACTATACAAACCCAAAATATGATACAATGAATTTTTCTTGTCTCTCTTTTTTTTATTTTTTTTCTTTTTTTTTCCCCTTTTTTTTATTATGAGACAAGAAAAATAAAACAAATACAAAATGAAAACAAAACGAAATAAAACAATAAAACTAGTAATGAACCTAAAGAAATTTTCTCTTGCTTTTTCTTTTTCAATTTTTTTTTTTTCAATTTTTTTTTTTAACAAGAGAAAATGAAATACAAATAAAGATAAAATAAAAATGTAAGAACAAAGGCCATGGTGTAAGTACTTTACCGCTTGATTCTTCACAACTTATATGTCTTGATATCATAAACTTCTCGAACTCTCATCTTGATAATCTTCGCTCTTATACAATAGTCTTCAACTTATAAAAAATTCTGCTCCTTGTCTTGTTGCTTTACTTGAATCTGAAATTTACTCATTTCTGTAATGTTGCTTGTAAACCTTGAACGTCTTCAACTTTCCTTCGAATTTGTGATGCTCCTCTTGTTGATGATGATGGTGTTTCTATGGACCTGTTGGTGTAGAGAGAGATAAAGTGGATGGTGCTAACTGCGAACAAGATTACAAGTGGTATGTAAGTAAGCAATTCGATGTCACCATCATGATTGATAAAATTAGCACTCAAGAGATCAAAATAGTGCTTCTATTTGTGGGAGGTTGGGCAGCTCACCATTCTCCGCCGGAATTTACGTACGGTGACACACACTCTAAAAGCACAAATTTAGACAGTACAAAGAATTGAAGGTCGGTGCCTCACATTATGTAACATGGGTAGTCTCCACTATAGGGGAACACTACTCTAATACCGAATTCGGTCCGCACCTTATTTGCCACCGGCATGGTTAAATCCAACTTTAACTCTCATACAAGTAAGAAACCCGATCATGTTCTCTGTCATCTCTAAGTTCAGTCACTCTTATGAGAATCTCGATGTAATCTTAGCGACATGTATACTATGTGACTCTAAACTAACCACAAGTTGGAGTTTTTTATTCACTATTTTACACAAAAGTTGAAAATTTATGAAAAAATTTACAATGCAAATGCTTAACCACTCCCCCACACTTAAACTTTACATTGTCCTCAATGTAATTGAATCGTACAAAGAAAGTCAAGGTGGGTGATGCGTGTCGTAGGTGCAATCAAATTAATATCTTATTTCCACTCAATTAAAAATAATATAATGGAAGTCAAGTTCGTTCCCACGAAGAGCAGGGAGATTTAGTTGTCAAAAAGTGTCACAATGGGTGTTTGTTTTTGATTTAAAGTAAATAACAAAGCAATTGAAAATAATTAAGTTGCAAGCAATGGAGAGAAATATGATCAGGGAATCCTTCTTCGTTACTAAACCGTCATCAAGTTATTATATTCATCCATTAATACTATTAATCACAAATTATTACCAACCGTGGAATAACAACTAGCTCAGTGCTATCCCCTAAATCCCTTAAATCACTGGGTACGGAAGCTCTCCAATGCCAGATTCTATTCTTCGAAACCACCTAGTAGTAGCTCACTCAAGGTGTAATTTGTCCGAATGCTTTATCTTTTGTGAATTATAGATTGATCCTAGTAGTTAGACTCTTAGCTCAAGGTCCACTTTCTAGTGTTGTTTATACACACAATCACTACACAAAATCCCTCTGCAAGGTCTTGTGTTCTCTACTTTTGTATGAATCATTCGACTATTACTTGTCTCCTAACTCAATACTAGCATTTGATTGAATCAACAAATTAATTCAGTTGGCCACCTAAACAATCTATCAATCAATCATAAATATTCTAATTAGTATAAACAATCAATAATCATGTGAAGAACTTCAAAATAGATTTATATAATAACTCAAATCATGTCTAGAACTTAGAATTCATCCCCAATCACTAAGAAGTTTAGCTACTCATGGTACTAATAAAACCCATGAGTTTCATATAATAAAATAGAAAAGAAATAGTTACGGTGGTAGAAATAGCTCCAAACCCTAGCTTTTCTTCTCTTGAGTTCTCCTCTCCAAAACTTGATAAAAAGAATATATGATATCTCCAAAAATATTAGAAGTTCTCTTAAATAGGTATCCAAGTTGTTGTCGTACCCGTGCGCCAAAATTCCGGTCGAATGGTTGCCAAAACTCGCCAATATTCCCAAAACAAGCTCACGTCCAAGTCATGGTCGCGCAAAGAAGATGTGTAAGCAGCTAATGGGCTGACTAGACGAACAGAAGCCCAGCCCATTTCCTTATAAATTTTCACGGCAAAATTCTTCCCTTCCATCTCTCGAGCTTGCTTACGGACTGATTTCCTTTCCGTAACCTTCCCTGTTGTTACATACGGTTGGAAAGTTCATACCGTACCTTCACCTGACTTTCACTACGGTAGTAAAACTCCACCGTAAGTTGCCCTGTGTTTGCATACGGTGAGAAACCACTCCGTAGCTTTCCCTTCTGTTATTTTATTAAACTTCCTCTGAATTTCTGACTTCTTTTCATCCCCTGACATCCCTGTCAAACTCGAGCATCTTCTCTGTCAATTCCATATCGAGCTCGTCCATCTCTTTGCATTAGAATCACCATCAACTGCCAACAACTCCCATTGCCAGTTCTTCACAGCCAACAGTCCCAGCTGTTGATGGTGGATTTTCATTTAAGGTTAAATTTGTAAAAAAACCTGAAAAATCATGCGCTGACATCTTGTAAAAGATAAAGCCGTTTATAAGTGACGGATAATCCTCACTTAATTCACCAAGAATGGAGCATGTATCAACAATCCCATTCTCGTGAATACATGAAATTCCTCCAGGGTTGGAGCATGTAGCAACAATCCCTTCTCGTGAATTTCATATCACCTTGTATTTCTGTACCCATTATCAGTGTGGCATGACGTCGAGTGTTACTCTTACAGAGTAACACGAACCTCCAAGCACTATAATGAATCCATGTACGAAATACCCGCATGAGCCGATTCTCGGTGTGTTATACTAGCCCGAGCCCTCTCGGTGTGTTATACTAGCCCGATTGAGCCCCTCTCGGTGTGTTATACTAGGCCGATTGAGCATGGGACTTGATCAGTGTCGGTCTCGGATATGAATCGATCGCAGTCATCCAACTCCACAAGCATGATTGGATGACCACGAGATCAATTCCATCACCCCCAAGGGTATGGAATACACACGGCCTTAGCTTGCCAAATATGATTCGATCGCGGTCATCCAACTCCACAAGCATGATTGGATGACCACGGATCAATTCCATCACCCCAGCGGTATGGAATACACAAAGTGACCCCGCATGGTCGACCATTGGCCTTCGCTTGCCAAGAAACCATCCATACCAAGCATTATGGACGGAAAACCCTAAATTAGGGTTTGCGGCATATTACATGTGCCGCAAAACGGTCTCAACCATCCATCTTCGCAGGTATAGATGGAGGGTGTAGATATAGACTCAAAAGGCCCGGAGCATGTCGACACAATCACCATGTGACCGCCTACACATTTGACCGATTGGTCAAAGCCAACCGTGGTTGGTTACAACAAAACGATCGCCCAAAAGAGCATGGTCGCGCGGCTTTGAAAGCCAAAATTAGGGTTTCGAGTCATCACGCGCGTCCATCTTCTCCGGATTTACTGAATGGAGGGTCACAGATTGGATTAACCAAGGCCGGTCATACCAAAGATGACCACCGTGGGCCCATCTACCTCCTCTTGCGGTCGGCCAAGGCATACCATGCCCGGCCAACCCAAAACGCACGCCCAAACTCGTGCGGTTACACTCCCAAATCCTAAAGCGATCTCGACCGCTCAACTTCACCGGATGATTTGAGTGGCTTAGATCACATTTCATGGGATAATCGTATAGGTGTGAACACCAACCTACCACCTACACGGTAGTATGATCGACCAAGACCGACCAATGTTGGTCGCCTCGAACGCGTGCCCAAACTAGGGATATCACGGGTTTCCAACTCCTTTGCGGCAAGGGATTGGGCATGCAAACCGATCTCGACCACTCCTCTTTAGGTCAAATTGAGTGGCCTGGATCGCGCTTTCATGAGGGAACGGAATACGAGCGCCTACACCATCATGCTGTCAACACGCATGTATGGTCGATCCTCTCTAAAATCCTTTCCATGCTTGGTTTCGACCAAGATGAAGAGTGATGCTTGCGCACCTCTTTAAAAACCCTAATTTCATCAACGGTCGCAGATGAGTGTCTCAAACATCATCTCATCCGTCCGACCTCACCAGCTTGGTTATACAACCTTGGTCAGGAGTTATTTGGTTAGTGAGCAGTCATTACACATCACTTTACCACACCGTAATGCAAGACTTCGCATAAAATACACACGATCGCACAAGTATCGACTTTCTCGAATAACGCAGATTATTCAATTCAGATTACATGCTATCTTTCGTGGATCCACGATCCACATTCCAGACATCAATCATGTCACAAACCGGGGATACTTATCGGGGTATTGGTCTCAGCGGTTTACGGCGTGCGGCGTGCAACGCGCCATCACAAGAACGTGTTAGGGAGTCATGGACGGTTAGAGATGAACATGAAAAGTGGGCAAGACCGGTCGTGCGTTACCGACACACAACTCCACTACTCCATCATTCCACTACCTCCACTTCCCACGAGAAACGTGAATGAGGCTCAATGACTTGTATAAATAGGTTCTCCGCCGTCTTTTCCGAAAACAACAAGGAATAACGAGACGAGAACAACACAAGTTCGATCGACAGAAAAACCAAGTGTTGATACCGTCACATTCAACCATTTTCTTACAAGTCATAAGCAAGCCAACACCTTCACAATCTCAACACCTTCTTCGCTTCCCTCCCTAAGATCAACCCCATCTCCTTCACTTTGTGACCGAAACAAGTCCTGGAACGGCCATTTCTTGGTTTAGGCCGGACTTGCAGATTGATCTCTCGAATCTACAAGCACTCACCGCGCAGTGCATTTGTTGTAAGTTTAAATTCATTCCTCATCACACCCCAAATTACCAAATTCAGCAGGAGTAATTTTCACCCATCAACAATTGGCGACCACAGTGGGAGATTGATCTCTCGGTTACAAAAAATCGAATTCTCAATTCTTCGGTTTTCGGTTTCGTCTCACGATGTATCCTCACACGGAGTCCGTGGTGGTTCGAGATATCATGGGAAGCATAGCTGGAATGTTGGAGGATGTCTTGGCAAATCAAGTCGGGCATCACCGGAAGGCGAGAGCGAGACATTTCGCCTTTTGAATGATATGGCAAAGCACAATTACAAGGAGGGTCGACGGGCATCAACTCGGGATAAAGTGCAAGAAACGGCGAACCCTTATCCAGAGTCACACCTTTACCGGTGGAGATGCGAAAGAGCGCGCAAACACGGGGGACTGGGAGAGATGAACAACATGGTCCGGTGACAACGAAGACTCGAGGCAACTCACGCAGAGGAAAAGACTTGTCCGGGTACCACAACGTCTGGGATAAAGAAATAGAGCCTGCAGCTTACGGATCCCTCTTTGGAAGATTATATCTCAAGACCCTTGTTGAAGGCGTGAAGAAATGCTTGAGGAAGGAGAGAACGATCAAGGAACACGTGAGTACGAGAGGATGGGAATGTTCAAATTCGATCACTCGGCAGGTGATATTACAACACCTCCTATCACCGAGCAGAGTACTGCAAATCCCGGCATCTCATCAAGTGTAACACCTCCGTAGTCACCTGTGAGCAACAACTTCACTCCTTCATCGGGACGAGGAGCCGGAGGGGACTTGATGGAAAAGCGGGAAGTTCTTGTCAAGACTCAAACGGATATGGCCGCAACTCAAAAAGAGGTACTCACTTTCCTAAAAACTTTAATCGATCGATTTCCACAAGAGCTGCGACGTCCACTTTGGAGCCAACAAGGAACGCATGCAACGCGCCGGAGAAGGTACTTCAGCGACACAGCACCTCTATGTACACGATCAAAGAAGCGACACCGAGATATGAGCGGTCTTGTCATGGAGACTCCTACACTGGGACTGATCCTCACAACGATCCTCCTCAAGTCAATAGTTTCACTATGAACCGAGGCCGGTGGATCGGGAAGCGTTTTCTCTAGTGGAAAGTTTATGCGAACTTTCACACCTCTCGAAGAATCGGCGCACGGAGACATTTTGCCGCAATCAACTGAGAGGAAGGTCACAACCGTGCCCTACATATCACCGCACGCATCAAGGATTCGAGTTCAAGACGGACCTTATCTACATGAAGCGTCTTCGAATGTGATTACTTTCAAGACTCTCAAGACATCCAAGTTTCTCCCAGGAAAGGTCGTACGGAAGCCTACCACAATGACAGACTTCGAGGGAAACCAAACCAGCACATACTCCGCGGAAAGAATCAGACAAGTTCGTTGCATCCCACTCCCCACGTGGGCGTCAATTCAGGAAGAAGACCGGCTTGCATCATTGAGGACTAGTACCCACGATGCATTTTGCTGACGAAACATTCTTCTCCATCCTGTGAAACCACGACTCACGTTCACACAAAGAGGGAACGAACTTTTATGGTGAGTCGTGACCGTAAAGGGAAAACGGTATACCGACATCGCCATTATCAATTAGCGGGAAAGACCGACACCCGTCTCTCCACCCAACGGAATGCTACAACAGCGATGAACCACAAGAGCAACGCTAGATGCTCCACAACTGATGAGCTCGACGACAAGGAATCTCCTAGGCCTATCTCCATCAGCTCGACCCTGTGTAATCATTCATACAATCTCCGATCCGAGCCGGTCAGACAATCTCTGAGGTAATTCAGCGTGAGACCAGATGCAACCAGCGGACATGGCATGTTCTCCTCCATGGATGGATGTAGCGGCTACGACCAGATAAGGATGTACGAGCATGATGCAAGTAAGATATCTTTTCGAACTCCTCTCGGAAATTTTTATTATACCATACTGCCATTTGGTTTAAAGAATGCCGGTGCAACGTATCAACGCTCTATCACGTCAATCTTCCACCGGAGCCGATACCTCAAGAGAGCAGCCTTAAGAAGATAACGATGTCCACACGTCATACCGAGAACGATCCGGGCAAGTCACCTTATCGCATGCTGGTACCGTCTATCATGCTATATTGGAGAATCTGCGCTTTTGGTCATCCTCTCGGAGCCGTTGACGCTCATCTACAACAACATATGCCCCGATAGAAAGAACTAGGCCTGCCGTGAATGAAGAGCCTCATAATGTTCGTAGGGGCATATATCTCACCAACAAAGCGATACAACCTTCACCTTCTCTGCAAGCAGCGATTCGAAGCACCAAGAGGAAAACTACCGAGATACAACATCCCGCGCGTCCACCGACTCCAACTCCGGCACCACATGCACGACTCCCATAATGATGAAGCAATGTCCAAGATATTCCATATCCGGCTCGACAACGACCACTACGAACAAACCATGTAAACCACGCTTGGGGGACCGAGGCTCGGCATGAAGTTCCTTCGCCTTCGCCCCAAAGACTTCTTCAACACGAGAAAGATGGTCGGGTCAAGAATCATGGAATTCGCAAGGGTAAATCGAATCAAGAGTCGCTCCGCTTCAACGCTTCCTCCAGCGGAAAGCCGCTTCAATGGTCTATCCAAGAGCCGCCTCAATGATCTCTCCGGACCCCCTGCTCACTTCAGTAATCCCGCTTCAACACTCTCTCCAGATCTACCTCAACGTTCGCACTGAAGCCACTTTAACATCCTCTCGAGTCGTTTCAACACTCAAGTTATCCCGTGGAACGAATATTTTCATATAGTTGAGAGGGCGCGGTGAACAACTCATCATCAATGTTCGGCATGTATTTGAAGTGTCAACACTTCCACCAAAGATTATCTTGAGAAGACATATCAACGGGAGTTCTTTTCTTTCTACCGCAATGAAATAAAAGACAGGAGTTAGAACTTGTATGAAAGCACAGGAGAAGTGTAGTCACACACGGCAAGACACAACTCACATCGGAGCACACAATGGCCGGTACAAGTTTTCAAGTCTGGGCCGGTTTTCAGTCGAAACACAGGGTTGACGTTCAGACAGGCACGCGGCAGCTACCACTTGATCGCAGCCCCAGATTGGTCGAAGCAGACACAGCCGTCCCCAATCAAAGATCTCTCTCCGGAAGAAGGCGTTCCAACTCCAACACTTCGACGCTCTCCCGGGCCTGCTCCAGAAGCTGTTTCAACGCTTTATACAGGACCCACATTTACATTTGAGCACACAAGACGCAACGCACCCACGATTAACCAAAACAGGCACATCAAGCCCACATTCGATCAAGCAGGTGCAGTAGCCCCACGAACCAAATAGGCGTAACAGGCCATCGAAGCAGGAAAGACTGACATCATGTTAGAGGAACGCTCGCATGCTCGGAGGACAGGACGACCCGTCTCTCCTGGTAACATCTAACTTTGTCTCATAAGTTTTATCTTTAATTGTCACCATCTCATGCCTACCACACAATAGTGTAACCATTATGTGCTAGGCAGGGGACTTAATGTTGATGGTGGATTTTCATTTAAGGTTAAATTTGTAAAAAACCAGAAAAATCATGCGCTGACATCTTGTAAAAGATAAAGCCGTTTATAAGTGACGGATACTCCTCACTTAATTCACCAAGAATGGAGCATGTAGCAACAATCCCATTCTCGTGAATACATGAAATTCCTCCGGGTTGGAGCATGTAGCAACAATCCCTTCCTGTGAATTTCATATCGGCCTTGTATTTCTGTACCCATTATCGGTGTGGCATGACGACCGAGTGTTACTCTTCTGAGTAACACGAACCTCCAAGCACTATAATGAATCCATGTACGAAATACCCGTACAGGCTGATTCTCGGTGTGTTATACTAGCCCGAGCCCTCTCGGTGTGTTATACTAGCCCGATTGAGCCCTCGGTGTGTTATACTAGCCCGATTGAGCATCCGGACTTGATTTGTATCGGTCTCCGGATATGATCCGATCGCAGTCATCCAACTCCACAAGCCTGATTGGATGACCACAGATCAATTCCATCACCCCCAAGCAGGTATGGAATACACACGGCCTTAGCTTGCCAAATATGATCTGATCGCAGTCATCCAACTCCACAAGCATGATTGGATGACCACAGATCAATTCCATCACCCCCAAGCAGGTATGGAATACACAGCCGACCCCGCATGGTCGACCATTGGCCTTCGCTTGCCAAGAAACCATCCATACCAAGCATTATGGACGGAAAACCCTAAATTAGGGTTTGCGGCATATTACATGTGCCGCAAGCAGTCTCAACCATCCATCTTCGCAGGTATAGATGGAGGGTGTAGATATAGACTCAAAAAGGCCCGGAGCATGTCGACACAATCACCATGTGACCGCCTACACACTTGGCCAATCGGTCAAAGCCAACCGTGGTTGGTTACAACAAAACAGTCCGCCCAAAAGAGCATGGTCGCGCGGCTTTGAAAGCCAAAATTAGGGTTTCGAGTCATCACGCGCGTCCATCTTCTCCGTACGAATGGAGGGTCACAGATTGGATTAACCAAGGCCGGTCATACCAGCATGACCACCGTGGGCCCATCTACCTCCTCTTGCGGTCGGCCAAGGCATACCATGCCCGGCCAACCCAAAACGCACGCCCAAACTCGTGCGGTTACACTCCCAAATCCTAAACTGATCTCACCGCTCAACTTCACCGGATGATTTGAGTGGCTTAGATCACATTTCATGGGATAATCAGGTATAGGTGTGAACACCAACCTACCACTGGTCGCTGTCGTAAGCGACACAAATATAATTACACTTTCTTACTACTCAAAATATAAATATAGCAAGGGCAAGAAAGGATCGATCCCACAGAGAGGTCTAGGTTGTCAAATTGTTATGGTTTCCTATATAAATTACCCGGAAGAATTTCTGATTGTGTAAATAAAAATAAACAAAAAGCAAATAAAGAAATAAACAAATAGATTCAAGGATAAGAAATATTGGTTAAGGATTTCGTTTTCATTCACTAACATGCTTTTCACAATAACTAGAATTGATATTTAATCTCAACTTTTATCAAAGACCCTAGAATACCTTGATCGCAAGAATATCCGCAAATCTCCTCTTGTCATCAACAAACACATTAAAAGATGCGAATATGAATTCTACCTAAAGGAACAACCTAACGTGTAAAAGCACTAATCAAGTTTAATTCCCTAGGTGCGTTAAGTTCTATGAAATCAGGCCAATCAAAGCAATTGAACGTGGAAAGCGCACTAATTCAATTTAACAAAGGTTACGATTCACATATGATCATAAGAATATATCACTACAAACTATAATCATATTATGCTACTTGTATCCAAGGAATATCACTTTTGCGTATAATAAACCCTAAACTAGCAATAGATGTGATTAGAAGTTCTACCCATTTGCAACTTGACAAAACAATCAATCAATCATAAAACAATATTTCCAGAGAATTGCAAACGATAATTATGAGACAAAACTAATATATTGAATCAAAGAATCATGCTTTGTGAAATCCAACTATTCCATAACCAATAATAAACTTAGGTACTCATATTCAAGGAGTTCATCACAAGAAGAAAGAGAAAATACTTCATGGTCTAAAACCCTAGAATAAAGTAGAAGAGATAATAATAAAACGTTCTAAAAATCCCCCATATTTGTGCCTAGGCTTCTCTATATATGGAGTTTTGTAACCTCCTCTTGAAGAAAACTAGGAAACCTAGTAAAATTAGGAAAGTGCACTTCTTAAAATTGTGTCCCGTGCATCAAATCCCGGACGAAGTAACTTGCCAAAGCAGGTTACCAAAGTCACGGCCAAACTTCCAAACTTGGAATAGCCGCACCACCCTTTCTGTTTGTGTAAGATAATGGCTCAATAGCCTAATGCACTCGTGCAACAACTTGTAGAAGCCCATCTCATATATTGGCCTATTTCTTGGCTTCAAACTCTGGCCCAAAACTCAAATACCCTTCACGTCCAAGGCTCGGCCATACAAAGCAATTGAGAACAACCAAGTGCTTCACAGACTGTACACAAACTCCAAACTGTACTTCCATTTCTCGGCTAATCCCATCTCCGGCTGTCATGGCATCGACTAATCCATTTTCTCAGCTTCACATCACTTCGTACTCGCACCTCAGACTCGAGCTCCACCAGTACCTTAATCCCTGTATGATCTGAGTTCTTCTCAACTGTCAACAAACATTGAGCTCTTCATTCATGGCGATGAACGACTTCATCAATCACTGCCAATCTCCGTTACCCGAGTATTCCCATGACTACTGACTCCATCTCGTCTCGTCTGCGCGAGCCCACCAATTACTCCATGCCATCGGTGACCGATCACGTAACTCCACTCTCCCGCTCATCTTATTTCTCGGTAACTCCTTCTCGGCTCCCATACAAACCGGAGCACACCATTCTTCACTGCCAAGCTCTGTTCGCATCACTTGAAACTCACTTGTCACATGGTTACGGCAGCAACACCATATTCTCTGCCATCACCACGATCACCGGTGCCGCAGCCAACACCAACTACTTCCAAGCTCGAGTTCCTTTCAACCCTCATCTCGGCGTCAACTCCATGAAACAATAACCGATAGTACAAATCTTCCAACAACGAAGCTAACTATTCCATCACTATCGTACTTACGGAAGAGAGTTTCATCGTCACCACAGCCTCGAGTTTTGCTCATCGAGATCAGCACAAAGACTCCACGACAATCACCATCACGAGCTCTCCATATCCGAATCACCGAGAACATTGAAGCACAAAGACCGCTTGTCCCATCGTCATCATCATCGGCATCATTATCGCATCATCTACTTATCTCCATTCTTCCGTCTTTGACATTATCATTCTCAATCACCGAGACTCCATCGTCACTTCATCGAAGCACAAGAACGTTCCTTCTCTTCTTCGTTCAATCAAGAATACCACCATTCTCGAGCTTCACCTTCTCTCTGTTGTTCCAAAGCACCATTCGATATAATTCCATGGTTCATATAATTCCACAAACTCGAAAGTCGTTCAACAATATTCAACGACAGCATATCGAGTTAGGGAAGAAGAAGTGGCATCCCCGTAACAATTGACTTGACTGCCTTTAGCATTTCCTTTGTAACAAGACACCCCTTAACATGATGACTGCCCCTTAACGCACAGTGGGGGTCCCAATAGCACATGCCCTTTAAAAATGACCATTGAGCCCTTTTAGTCTCTCGAGTTCTTTTGCCCATAACTTCTTCATACGAACTCGGAATGACTCCGTTCTTTCGCCATTGGCTTTGTCTTTTCGTGCTCTTCGAGATGATGAGAAGAAATCTTGGATTCGAACGAGTTCCACTGGGTCTTTTTGCTCCAAATGACTCCATTGCACCTAATAAACTCAAAAGCACCCATAAGATACATAATTTACAAGAAAACTCGCAAAGAAAGCATAAATACTAGATATTAAATACGGTGTATTCTACACCTATCAAATTCCCCCACACTTAGACTTTGCTAGTCCTCGAGCAAATCAAACAAAACAAATTCAAAAAGATACATACAACTCCGTGACGTCGAGGCTACGGTTAATTTTAGCATAAATAACAAGCCTTTAAACCCCTAGGTGTCCCTAGTGGACGAGTTATAGTCTCGTGAAGGTTTACAAGAGGTCTACCTACAAAACCTATATTTCAAACTCCGTCTATTTGTGACAAATCAATGAATGAATCCAAAATGACTACAGGAGGAGGTACCTTGCAAATTCAATTCAAATAAATAAACTCTAATTAGATAGTTGAACAAGCCACAATACTCGGAAACTAACAAACCACAATCACAATGAAAAGATTAAGAAGATGGATAAAGATGTAGATGTTGGCGGATATTCACAAGTGTTCGATGTTTCCCATATCTGTCTCAAGGTCATCGCTAAGATGAACCTAATCCTATTGGATTGAGCCATCAGTCTTGAATGCTACATCAAATCAATTGGCATATACAAGGGAACCAAAAGTGACTTTATTCAACACAATTTTTTTTTATATGATTGGATCAAACTGGATCCAATTTCTCTTTTTTTTTTTTTTTTTTTTTTTTGAGACGGCATGATTAGATCTTTTGGATCCAAGCGCATGCTTCTTGTCGCAAGTACATGATAGTTGCCTTGGATCCTGCATTCCACGCTTGTTTAGGCGACGGAGACAGGGACTACGTTTCACACATACTGCTATTCCCAAGTGTCTTTTTATTCCGTTTTGGTCTAATTGATCGGTCTTTTTTTTTTTTTTTTTTTTTTTTTTTTTTTTTTTTTTTTTTTTTTTTTTTTTTTTTTTTTTTCTTTTTCTAGTAACTCAACCACTCTATTTCATCCTAGCAGTAATAACACGTCGATGTTTAGTGACCCACCAAAGCACTTAGAGAATAATAGATAAATATGGAAAAATAAAAATAGAATGTGATATGGTGATATTCCGAGATATGGTAACAACTATCATGTTAATTGTGATTTCTGAGCTATATTCGTCCCCTTTAGTTAATTGGTTCCTCAACTCCTGCATTCAAAATGGTTCCATCCACTAATGGTGTCAAAAACAAACATATAAATGCTCCCCCACACTTAAACTTCACATTGTCCTCAATGTGTAAAACCGAAAGTTCTGAATTCTGACGTAACAGCAAATAAAACGCAAAAACTGTACAAATTGGTAAGGAATTTGGAAAAACTCCATTTCACAAAAGTTGTTCGCCTACGTGTTTTCTACACAGTGTCAAAATTTCACAGTGTTTTGATAAACGGTCTGACAGTTATGGTCTCTGGACTGAACTACGTGCAGTCTGAAATTTTCTGACGAAAAGGTATTCGTCATAATTCTCTTCTAAGATAGATTACGGACTCAATGAAATTAAACATAGGGATGCAAATATGATATAAAAACAGTAAAAACTAAATAAACGAAACAAAAATAAAAAGCAAAAGGATAAGAGATACAAAACCGGTGGGTTGCCTCCCACTAAGCGCTTGTTTTAAAGTCGACGGCCCGACCTAACTTCTTGTAAGATTCATTCCCCATACACCAATAATCGGAAAAGTTGAGGATCC
Source organism: Papaver armeniacum (assembly GCA_023531295.1). Classification (NCBI taxonomy): domain Eukaryota; kingdom Viridiplantae; phylum Streptophyta; class Magnoliopsida; order Ranunculales; family Papaveraceae; genus Papaver; species Papaver armeniacum. Next base: position 306,555 of record JAJJWW010014132.1, read on the forward strand.
TTCCATAGAACCTGTTTTGCAAACACTAACTTCACACAAATATTAGTAATATAAAGCAAAAGTGAAGCTATGAACCGATAAAAGTTTCCCCCACACTTATTCTTGTCCACACATGGAAGTGCATAAAGAATATAGACATCGGGTACTTCCACGGTTTCTGGTTCCATAACCTGCATAGTATGAGAATCAAGTGTCTCTAATGGCGGAAAACGAGAAACAAAGTCAGTCAACAATATTCTCGAAGCACATACATTCAAACCAATAAGAGGTAAAGGAGAAGAAATAATAGGCAAAGGGTTAGATAAACCTTTCACAATCTCTTGTATTACGGAATCCTCTTCATCCTTGAAAAACTCAAGTGAATTATTCACCTCTTTTATATCATGGTCCTCTATCAAACCTTGCAACCATTCTTCGTCCGTTTCTGCCGTAACCAAAGTCTCGACATAAACATCATCATTACAATCATTTGCAAGCTCAATTGGGTCTTCCACAATATTGGTCATAACGTTCTCATTCTCAACATATTCCTCCTTATTAGACTCACACCTTGTTGTAAGGAAGTTGTGTAACACACTAGTTTCATCATACTCAATTACCTTTTGAATAGGTGGTTGATCATTATAAAGATCAATAATTGAGTTAACTACACTAATGTCATCAAATATCTCCAAAGGTCGGTCCTTTTAACACATTCATCCTCGTCTTCATCTTCAGACTCACCATAATAAGAATCGTCGTCGGTTTCCCAACCCTTATCACGACGTCGTTTAAGTTCCATATGAATAGTCCTACTAATTTCATCGACTAGCTCTTCCGAGGCTCCATCATCTTCCAACTTGTATAATTTCTGCAAGCAAGTTTCTTGGACGTTCACACGCTTACCACCATTGACTACAATATGTTCTCTTTCCCATGACTCTTCCCTTTGAATGGGTGAATGATCATAACTACGATCTGGAGTCGGGTAAGAAGAAATATTCCAAAATTGGTTTGTGCGGCGTTCTCTCTATCACGGTCAAGTTGGTCTAGCCTTTGTTGCATGTTTTGTAACCCATTCATAATCACGCATACAACTCGAATAAAGCCAATTAGATGTAGAATTATCCCACCTAGGTGCTTGACTTACATACCCACTACAAGGTTGTTGTTGGTATGTATGAAAATCACCATAAGGTTCTCTAGGATATGCATCATAGCCAATAAATTGGTTTTGATTGCATCCCATAGATGGTGGGTAATTTTCATAGTGTTGAGGAGGTTGAAAATCATATCCATTGCTCCAATATGCTCCTTCCATAGAAATAAGCACCTGAAATAATTCCCAAACCAAGGTTAAAACCCAGAAAATAAGAAAAAATAAAACAAATAAAAATAAAACAAAAACTAAATACAAAAATAAGAAACCAAAAACAATTAACAACCGCTGCCTCCCGTAACGGCCCCAAAAAATTTGGTCATTTGTCGTAAGCGACACAAATATAATTACACTTTCTTACTACTCAAAATATAAATATAGCAAGGGCAAGAAAGGATCGATCCCACAGAGAGGTCTAGGTTGTCAAATTGTTATGGTTTCCTATATAAATTACTAGGAAGAATTTTCGATTGTGTAAATAAAAATAAACAAAAAGCAAATAAAGAAATAAACAAATAGATTCAAGGATAAGAAATATTGGTTAAGGATTTCGTTTTCATTCACTAACATGCTTTTCACAATAACTAGAATTGATATTTAATCTCAACTTTTATCAAAGACCCTAGAATACCTTGATCGCAAGAATATCCCGCAAATCTCCTCTTGTCATCAACAAACACATTAAAAGATGCGAATATGAATTCTACCTAAAGGAACAACCTAACGTGTAAAAGCACTAATCAAGTTTAATTCCCTAGGTGCGTTAAGTTCTATGAAATCAGGCCAATCAAAGCAATTGAACGTGGAAAGCGCACTAATTCAATTTAACAAAGGTTACGATTCACATATGATCATAAGAATATATCACTACAAACTATAATCATATTATGCTACTTGTATCCAAGGAATATCACTTTTGCGTATAATAAACCCTAAACTAGCAATAGATGTGATTAAGTTCTACCCATTTGCAACTTGACAAAACAATCAATCAATCATAAAACAATATTTCCAGAGAATTGCAAACGATAATTATGAGACAAAACTAATATATTGAATCAAAGAATCATGCTTTGTGAAATCCAACTATTCCATAACCAATAATAAACTTAGGTACTCATATTCAAGGAGTTCATCACAAGAAGAAAGAGAAAATACTTCATGGTCTAAAACCCTAGAATAAAGTAGAAGAGATAATAATAAAACGTTCTAAAAATCCCCCATATTTGTGCCTAGGCTTCTATATATGGAGTTTTGTAACCTCCTCTTGAAGAAAACTAGGAAACCTAGTAAAATTAGGAAAGTGCACTTCTTAAAATTGTGTCCCGTGCATCAAATCCGGACGAAGTAACTTGCCAAAGCAGGTTACCAAAGTCACGGCCAAACTTCCAAACTTGGAATAGCCGCACCACCCTTTCTGTTTGTGTAAGATAATGGCTCAATAGCCTAATGCACTCGTGCAACAACTTGTAGAAGCCCATCTCATATATTGGCCTATTTCTTGGCTTCAAACTCGGGGCCCAAAACTCAAATACCCTTCACGTCCAAGGCTCGGCCATACAAAGCAATTGAGAACAACCAAGTGCTTTGCAGATCGTACACAAACTCCAAATCCGTACTTCCATTTCTCGGCTAATCCCATCTCCGGCTGTCATGGCATCGACTAATCCATTTTCTCAGCTTCACATCACTTCGTACTACGCACCTCGACTCGAGCTCCACCGTACCTTAATCCCCGTATGATCTCGAGTTCTTCTCAACTGTCAACAAACATTGAGCTCTTCATTCATGGCGATGAACGACTTCATCAATCACTGCCAATCTCCGTTACCCGAGTATTCCCATGACTACAGCTCCATCTCGTCTCGTCTCTGCCAGCAGCCCACCAATTACTCCATGCCATCAGTGACCGATCACAGAACTCCACTCTCCCGGCTCATCTTATTTCTCAGTAACTCCTTCTCAGCTCCCATACAAACTGAGCACACCATTCTTCACTGCCAAGCTCTGTTCGCATCACTTGAAACTCACTTGTCACATGGTTACGGCAGCAACACCATATTCTCTGCCATCACCACGATCACCGGTGCCGCAGCCAACACCAACTACTTCCAAGCTCGAGTTCCTTTCAACCCTCATCTCAGCGTCAACTCCATGAAACAATAACCGATAGTACAAATCTTCCAACAACGAAGCTAACTATTCCATCACTACTGTACTTCTGGAAGAGAGTTTCATCGTCACCACAGCTCGAGTTTTGCTCATCGAGATCAGCACAGCACTCCCACGACAATCACCATCACGAGCTCTCCATATCTGAATCACCGAGAACATTGAAGCACAGCACCGCTTGTCCCATCGTCATCATCATCGGCATCATTGGCTGCATCATCTACTTATCTCCATTCTTCCGTCAGCAGCATTATCATTCTCAATCACCGAGACTCCATCGTCACTTCATCGAAAGCACAGCAGCGTTCCTTCTCTTCTTCGTTCAATCAGTAACAGTACCATTCTCGAGCTTCACCTTCTCTCTGTTGTTCCAGCACCATTCGATATAATTCCATGGTTCATATAATTCCACAAACTCGAGTACGTTCAACAATATTCAACGACAGCATATCGAGTTAGGGAAGAAGAAGTGGCATCCCCGTAACAATTGACTTGACTGCCTTTAGCATTTCCTTTGTAACAAGACACCCCTTAACATGATGACTGCCCCTTAACGCATAAAGTGGGGGTCCCAATAGCACATGCCCTTTAAAAATGACCATTGAGCCCTTTTAGTCTCTCGAGTTCTTTTGCCCATAACTTCTTCATACGAACTCGGAATGACTCCGTTCTTTCGCCATTGGCTTTGTCTTTTCGTGCTCTTCGAGATGATGAGAAGAAATCTTGGATTCGAACGAGTTCCACTGGGTCTTTTGCTCCAAATGACTCCATTGCACCTAATAAACTCAAAAGCACCCATAAGATACATAATTTACAAGAAAACTCGCAAAGAAAGCATAAATACTAGATATTAAATACGGTGTATTCTACACCTATCAACCACCTACACGGTAGTATGATCGACCAAGACCGACCAATGTTGGTCGCCTCGGAACGCGTGCCCAAACTAGGGATATCACGCGGTTTCCAACTCCTTTGCGGCAAGGATTTCTGCAAGCAAACCGATCTCGACCACTCCTCTTTACCGGTCAAATTGAGTGGCCCAGATCGCGCTTTCATGAGGGAACGGAATACAGGCGCCTACACCATCATGCTGTCAACACGCATGTATGGTCGATCCTCTCTAAAATCCTTTCCATGCTTGGTTTCGACCAAGATGAAGAGTGATGCTTGCGCACCTCTTTAAAAACCCTAATTTCATCAACGGTCGCAGATGAGTGTCTCAAACATCATCTCATCCGTCCGAAGCCTCACCAAACTTGGTTATACAACCTTGGTCGAGTTATTTGGTTAGTGAGCGGTCATTACACATCACTTTACCACACCGTAATGCAAGACTGCATAAAATACACACGATATCTTGCACAAGATCGACTTTCGAATAACTTGATTATTCAATTCAGCATTACATGCTATCTTTCGTGGATCCACGATCCACATTCCAGACATCAATCATGTCACAAACGGGGATACTTACGGGGTATTGGTCTGGCGGTTTCTGGCGTGCGTACGCGTGCAACGCGCCATCACAAGAACGTGTTAGGGAGTCATGGACGGTTAGAGATGAACATGAAAAGTGGGCAAGACCGGTCGTGCGTTACCGACACACAACTCCACTACTCCATCATTCCACTACCTCCACTTCCCACGAGAAACGTGAATGAGGCTCAATGACTTGTATAAATAGGTTCTCCGCCGTCTTTTCCGAAAACAACAAGGAATAACGGAGACAGAACAACACAAGTTCAGTCGACAGAAAAACCAAGTGTTGATACCGTCACATTCAACCATTTTCTGTTACAAGTCATAAGCAAGCCAACACCTTCACAATCTCAACACCTTCTTCGCTTCCCTCCCTAAGATCAACCCCATCTCCTTCACTTTGTGACCGAAACAAGTCTGGAACGGCCATTTCTTGGTTTAGGCCGGACTTGCAGATTGATCTCTCGAATCTACAAGCACTCACCTTGTGATGCATTTGTTGTAAGTTTAAATTCATTCCTCATCACACCCCAAATTACCAAATTCAGCAGGAGTAATTTTCACCCATCAACACCAGCTGACTCTTTTCATCTCTTCTTGTCACTGCCATCATCATAATGGTCACGTACAACACCAAGTCTTGATCTCCTCCTTCACTGCCAGTATTAATGACAGCATCTTAATATCTTCTCCATCTCGATCACCTTTAATGGCAGCAACAACACTCGAGTCTCAACTGGTCTGGATCCCAGCTCGAGTACTCATCATCTTAACTCCAAAGCTAACAGCAAACTCCCATGAGAGCCGAGAGTATCATCATCTTCCGTCGTCCACTACCAGTTCCTCATCTTTCATTCTCGTCTCGCAGCAGCTCCACCCCGATCTTGCTCGCTCAATGGCAAGTCACCATTATTTCCCATCTTTCTCGAGCTCCGGCTTCTATTCACCGCCAAGCTTCAACTCATTATCGTCACCGAGTTCTACTACAATTTCGAGCTCTTCCTCTACTTCATTCATCATCACCACAGCGTCTCTATCATCAATGAATAGAAACATCACCTACAGCGCCAAACTCGTCTCTGCCAGCATTACACAGAATCCTCTTCCTTAAGCTCCATCGACAAAGAAGAGAACAACTCTGTTTCATCTTCTATCGATCCATGAGCTTCACCCATATCAAGACTCACTCCATTCTTTCCATTACTGCCAGCACCATTATCGTCCCATATGGAAGCAGCATCATGAGTTCGTGAGACGGAACCATGAAACTCGGCTCGGCTCCATCGAGTTCACCTCCTTGCCCGAATCAAGCCGAGCTCCATTCTCATCGCCATGTTCTCTATCTTTCATCACCAAGAACATCACTGCCAGGTTCGAGTCCCTTCAAAATTACCATCGAACAATGGTAGCAAGCCATTTCTTTCTCTCACAAGATCACACAAACAGCCGATCAATCTATAGTTTCGTGAATAGCCATGCACGTCTGCAACGAGTTATGAAGATGATGGCAACACTGGGTGGAAACAACCTAGTGCCTAAATTCTCAACCCCCACTGTCAGATACCGTGGAACCGACAGGCTTAACTCCTCTTTGCTCCTAGATTCCCATATGATGTCGGAATGAGCTCGTTCTTTCGCCAATTGCTTCGTATTTTCATCCTCTTTGAGATGATATCAAGAACTTTTGGATTCGAACGAGTTCCACTTGATCTTTGGCCCTTCTCCGCTTGCGGCTAACTTCTTTTATTGCACAATTAAGTGCAAATTCACTTCTTTTGGATGATTCACCTAGCAAAACATAAATAAGAGAAAACAAGAGTAATATACAATAATTTGCAAGAAACTAAGCAATTACTAGCATGGATTCGACACTAAATATATGCAAAATATGCACTTAACAGTGGGAAATCTTAACTGAAAAGTGACACAAAATCAGAAAAAGCAAAAACATGACAAGGAAAGAAAATAAAATATAAGAGATACAAAACCTATGGGTTGCCTCCCATTTAGCGCTTGGTTTAAAGTCGTCAGCCCGACTATCTCCTTGCTTTCTACGACTCCTCCAGAGGGAGTACTTCCACAAGATTAACTCCTTCCACGATATCCGAAGAGAAGTTCTCATAATATGGTTTCAACCGGTGCCCATTCACTTTAAGTTCATATGCGTCAAAAATAATTTCACTTTCCTAAAGTATATGATAATAAAGAGTTTGTTTCCTGTAGCTAAACTACGAATTTCCACTGCACCATGAGAAAACACATTAGTCACAATAAAAGGTCCAATCCAACGTGACCTTAATTTACCCGGAAATAATTGCAAGCGAGAATTAAACAAAAGCACTTTCTCGCCGTGCAAAATTGTTTCTTTGTAATCATATTATCATGAAATGCCTTCGTCTTTTCCTTGTAAATCCGTGAGCTTTCAAATGCATCATTGCGAATCTCCTCTAGCTCTTGAAGTTGCAACTTCCTTTGCCTTCCAAAGACCATCCAACTCTATATTGCATTGCTTAATAGCCCAAAACGCCTTATGCTCAATTTCAACGGGTAAGTGACAAGGTTTCATCAGTAAACAAGCCTAAAGGGAGACATCCCAATAGGTGTCTTGTATGCGGTTATCTACGCCCACAAAGCATCATTGAGTCGCATACTCCAATCTTTCCTTGTTGGATTCACCGTCTTCTCAAGAATGGATTTCACCTCTCGATTGGAAACCTTGGCTTGTCCATTTGTTTGTGGATGGTAAGGAGTTGCAATCCTATGCGACACATTGTACTTCCTTAACAAATTTTGCAAGAACCTTTTGAAGTGTGAACCTCCATCGCTAATTATAGCCCTTGGAATGCCAAACCTTGCAAATATATTAGCTTGCACAAAATCTGAAACAACTTTAGAATCATTAGTTGGGGTGGCTTTAGCTTCCACCCATTTCGAGACATAATACACAACAAGCAAGATATAATAATTCCCACTATAATTGACAAAAGGGCCCATAAAATCAATTCCCCATACATCAAAAACCTCAACAAATTGAATAATAGTTTGTGGCATTTGATTTCGAGCACCTAGATTGCCTGTTCTTTGGCACCTATCACATGTGGTACAAAATGCATGTGCATCCTTAAACAAAGTTGGCCAAAAGAAACCACATTCTAGTACCTTGAGAGCGGTTCTCTTGCTCCCAAAGTGTCCTCCACACGCATATGATGAGTGGCAAAAAGACAAGATAGAATTAAATTCAAATTCGGGAACACACCTTCGTATTACTTGGTCATTACAATGTTTCCATAGGTATGGATCATCCCATATGTATTGGTTTCCTAACTTCTTAAGTTTGTCCCTCTCGGAACGAGACAAGTTCTTTGGGATTTGTTTAGAAACTAAGTAATTAACAATATCAGCGTACCATGGCTCTCCAAAGGCAATTGAGAATAGTTGCTCATCCGGGAAACTTTCACGCAATGGGATAGTCTCATTGTCCACGGCAAGACGGCTCAAGTGATCCGCAACGGTGTTCTCAATTCCTTTCTTGTCTTTGATCTCAATATCAAACTCTTGCAAGAGTAAAATCCATCGTATGAGCCTCGGTTTCGCCTCTTTCTTTGTAAGCAAGTATCTAAGTGCTTTGCATGATCGAAAAGACAACAACTTTTGTACCAATTAGATAAGAGCGAAACTTTTCTAAAGCAAAAACAATGGCTAATAACTCTTTTTCAGTGGTTGTGTAGTTTTGTTGGGCCTCATTTAACGTTCTATAAGCATAATAAATGGCATGAGGTATCTTCCCCACACGTTGCCCAAGCACCGCACCAACCGTATAGTCACTAGCATTACACATAAGCTCAAAAGGCTTGCTCCAATCCGGTGGTTTAATGATAGGAGCTGAAATCAAAAGTTCTTTCAAATGATTGAATGCCTCCACACACTTTTCATCAAAGTTAAAAACCATATCTTTTTGCAATAAGTTACAAAGTGGTGATGCTATCTTGGAAAAGTCCTTGATGAATCTACGATAAAAACCTGCATAACCAAGAAAAGAGCGTATCTCCCTCACCGTAGTGGGAGGGGTTAAAGCACGAATAAGGTCTATCTTAGATTTATCAACTTCCAAGCCTTTAGAAGATATTATATGGCCTAAAACTATGCCATGAGTTACCATGAAATGACACTTCTCCCAATTTAGCAAAAGATTTGTTTTAACACATCGTTCAAGGATTAATGATAAATTGTTCAAGCAAAGGTCAAATGAATCACCAAAGACACTAAAATCGTCCATGAACACTTCGATTATGTTTTCAACATATTCTGAGAATATACTTACCATACACCTTTGAAAAGTAGCTGGAGCATTGCACAAGCCAAAAGGCATCCTTCTATAAGCAAAAGTACCGAATGGACAAGTGAAGTGGTTTTCTCTTGGTCCTCCGGTGCTATCACAATCTGATTGTAACCTGAATAGCCATCAAGGAAGCAATAATAAGAGTGTCCAGCTAAACGTTCAAGCATTTGATCAATAAATGGTAAAGGAAAGTGATCTTTTCTAGTAGTGGCATTCAATTTTCTATAATCAATACAAACCCTCCAACCGGTTTGTACTCGAGTTGGGACAAGTTCGTTCTTATCATTTTCCACCACCGTCACACCTGATTTCTTTGGTACTACTTGTAGCGGGCTTACCCACTTGCTATCGGATATGGGGTAGATAACACCCACGTCCAAAAGCTTGAGTATCTCCTTTTTCACAACTTCCATCATGGGAGGATTCAAACGACGTTGCACTTCCCTTGTAGGCTTTGCATCGTCCTCCACACGGATCTTGTGCATACAAACGGCAGGGCTTATACCCTTGATATCGGCGATTGTCCATCCTATGGCCGTCTTGTATGTCCTTAGCACCCTTAAAAGTTTTTGCTCCTGTAATTCATTAAGCTCGTTAGAAATAATCACGGGTAAGTATTCATTGTCACCCAAGTACAAGTACTTTAAGTGACTTGGAAGAGGTTTCAATTCTAACTTTGGAGATTTAACAATAGATGGTACAAGTTTTTCATCATTGCAAGGTAAAGAAGCATATGAAATATTCTTAATCGCTGATTTTTCCGGTAATGAGTCAAGAGAACCAATGGTTTCTTTAATCTCATCACCATACTCAAAACCATCATCAATGGGTGTAGTGAGCACGGTTTCCAAAGTATCAACACCATTCAACTCAAATATTTGTTGCGCCAATGTGTCCATCACATCAATGGAGAAACAAGAGTGGACATCACTAGGATATCTCATCGTCTCGAAAATGTTGAAACGTATTATTTCTCCATCAAACTCCATAGTTAGCGTTCCCTTGTCCATATCAATTATGGTTTTCGCCGTTTTCATGAAGGGACGCCCAAGTAGTAATGGAAGAGACGAGTCTGGTGAACCTTCATCCATCTCTAACACGTAAAAGTCAGCTGGAAACACAAGTTGATTAACCTGCACAAGAACATCCTCAACAATACCCATTGGGTAGACATTAGAACGATCGGCTAATTGCAACACAATTCCAGACTTTTTAAGAGGACCAAGATCAAGTGAATTATACATAGACGCAAGCATAACATTAACGGATGCACCTAAGTCCAACATAGCTTTGTTAAATATGGTGTTACCAATTGTGACAGGAATGTCAAAGCTACCGGGATCCTTGCACTTAAGTGGGAGTTTGTGTTGTAAGATTGCCGAAGCATTCTCCCCCACACTAAGCACTTCATTACCTTTGAGCCTTTGTTTATTGGTACACAAGTCCTTCAACACCTTTGCATACTTTGGAACTTGCTTGATTGCATCTATGAGTGGTATGTTCACATGGATCTTCTTAAGAATGTCTAAAATCTCCTTTTCTAGTTCCGCCTTCTTGGAATTTGCAAATCATGAGGGAAAGGTAAAGGAGGAACATAAGTAGAAACCGGAGTTTTAGAGTTAGGAATAGGTACCTCAGAAGTTTGGGGAGAATCCTCATTTTTCTCCTCCAAAACAGGTTCCTTTGGTGTTTCCACCATGCCCGAATCAGTAACTTAGGGCTGCACAAGTTGTGTACCACTTCTCAATGTAATTGCATTGACACCCTCTTTTGGGTTGATAGGTTGAGAAGGGAGTTTCCCACCATTTTGTGCCTTCAATTGATTCAACTCAATAGCCATAGAACCAACTTGAGTTTGCAAATCCTTAACCGTACTCTCCGTTCTTTGCATAAAAGATTTCAGCAACTCTTCCATATTGGACCCCATATTTTGAGGTTGTTGTTGTTGTTGTTAATGAAATTGTTGTCTTGGCTGAAATTATTGTTGTTGAGGTTGAATTCCACTCGAATAGTTGAAGGTAGGTTGTTGAACCGCTCCTTGCTTATTGGCATAGCTAAAATTGGGGTGATCTCTCCATCCCGGATTGTAAGTGTTTGAGTAGGGATCATACCGTCTTTGTTGATTTGGAAAGACCGCATTAGCTTGCTCGTCCTCATAAGCTTGAGAAGAACTTGGTATCACCGCGGCTGCAACTTGTTGCATCATTGCTGTCATGTTACCCATTTGTTGATGGAGTTCCTCGACCTCGCTCACTTCATTCACTTTCCTAAGAAGCACGTCCGAACCACGACTCAAGAATTGTTGGGAGTTTGCTGCCATGTTTTCAATCAACTCTCTAGCTTGTGCCACCGTTTTGCTCACTAGTGCACCACCACCCGCAGCGTCAAGAAGATTCTTATCACTTGATTGGAGTCCTTCATAGAAGTATTGGATGATCATAGCGTCACTAAATTGGTGGTGAGGGCAACTTGCCACCAATCTCTTATATCGTTCCCAACATTCATATAAGGATTCTCCCACATTTTGCTTCATCCCACAAATCTCCTTTCGAATTTGAGTAGCCTTTGATGCGGGAAAATATCTCTCTAAAAAGAGTTTCTTCAGCCCATTCCATGTCGTGACACTTCCGGGAGGCAAATAGTACAACCAATCCTTAGCACTATCCATCAAAGAGAAACGAAAAACTTTCAACATTGCACCATCCGCCTCAATATCCGCTGGAAGCATGGCCGTGACAATGGTGTGGAAGTCCATGAAATGCTTGTTTGGGTCTTCATTCACCATGCCATGGAACTTTGGTAATTATCTAAGCAATCCCGGCTTGATCTCAAAAGTAGAGTTTGTTTGAATACACCCCTGTTGTGTATCAAGCCTATGAGAAGCTAACTCCTTGAGTGAACGATTTGCATCAACCATTGCTTCTTCTTTTTCTTCAAAAGGTGGTTCTTGTTCACCCGAAACCTCTTGTTCTAAAACTTGTTCTTCTTGCTGGAAAGTCTCTTCTTCTACTTCCAACTCTTGTTCTTTTGTTGTGTCTTGACTTGGTTGGAGTATTGTGCCTCTTCGAGTAGCTATCCCGCACCGTGGATAATTCCAACCTTTAGAAGCCAGGGATTAGGTACCTGAAAACAATTCTCACAAACAAGTAAGAAACAAGACAAGACAACAAGAAGCAAAGATAAAAGAAAAAACTAAAATAAGAAACTAAAAACTTAATAACTAGCCGTATGCCTCCAAAGCAACGACGCCAAAATTTGATCGCTGTCGTATGCGTCAAAAATAATTTCACTTTCCTAAAGTATATGATAAGAAAGAGTTTGTTTCCACAGAGAGGCAATTGTAGTTATTATGTAATCAATTTCTTAAAGTAACCAATAGGGGGGATTTCTGATTTTTATGTAAGCAATAAAAGTAAATCAGAAACAAAGTAAATTGTAGAAAGTGATCAATGAGAGAAAGATATTGGTCAAGGAATTCATCTTCAATCTTAGACATGTGCTTGCATATATGATTAGAATTACAATTTAATCTCTTTTATTATCAAAAACCTAGAGAATCGAGAGAGCAAGATAATCTATTAATTTCCTTAGTTCATCAACACACATATTAGAGCTGCGTATGTGAATTCTACCTAAAGAATAAAATAATGCCTTGCGCTAATTAAGTTCAATTCCTAGGAGCATTGAGTTTCAGAAATAGGCTAATCAATGCAATTGTCATACATTGCGCATAACAATTCGGACAATGGTCAAACTCTACATATGATTACGAGAGTGTATCACTACAAACCGTAAACATTTCATGCTACTTGTATTCAGGGTTATCGCTCGATGAAAAACCCGAAAATAGCTATGGAAAAGGATGCAAATTGAATTGATTGGCCACTCAACTAAACAAACATCTAATCCTATCACAATACATCAATCATGTGATATTAAAACAGTAGAGATGTGAACGATAATCAAGAGAGAAAACTAATACATAAATCAAACACAAGTTTTAGAAATAAGACTACATCCTTAACCAATAATGTAGAATTTAGCTACTTATAGCTATGGAGTTCATCACAAAAATATGAATTGAATAAAGAAGAAGATGAACAAAAGCAAAACCTAGTAGCGTAAACAAAAGCGGCTCTCTCCTTAGCTTCCAAGAATAAAACGTGATATAAGTTGTAGAAATCTTTCCTTTAAATAACTTTGCTTTCCAAAATTAGGTCAAATCTCAAAGGTCCAATAGATAGAAGTCCACCAAGCCCATATGTGAGAAAAACCCATGTAGAAAATATGCCCAAAAAACTGTCTCCGGAAAACTGGTATTATGGCTGGAAATCGGCCGGAGAAGTGACCGGAAAACGGCTCAGGTGACAGGCAAAGTCCACCCGGTCACCACTCAACGATTCAAATCGGCCAGGTCAACTCAGTCAAGTCACTGAGTCAAACTGGGTCAAGCACCGAGTCAGATGACTCAACTCAGTAAGATCATGAGTCGAAGCCGAGTCGGGCCTGTTTCGGGGTGAGCTAACTGGACCGACTCATCGAGCCACGATCTTGCCTGAGCGAATCAGTGTCTTTGTACTCAAGATAGCACAACACAACTTCAATTCCAGCCATTGTGGCTATACACCCTGCAAACATCCTGGCATTCATTCCCATCTTTTTCCAGTTCTCATTCATGCAAAATTCAATTTATCTCTGCCGAAACACTAACAACATCGCCTCGTCAATGGCTTCACCTATTTAACCCAGACATCTTTCGTGTACAGTACGCAACAATTTCTAATATGCGGCGACATAATCTCAGCAACAATTCATGCCTGCGATTTCTATAGCCACAGCATCAGTCTTCTCATGCACCACTAAGACCTCCACTGTACCTGCAACAGCTCAAAGCCTAAAACCACTATCCCATTGCTTCAGCTCCACCATTAGAACACATACTCTCCATACTAATAGTAACAGCAAACAAACTCCGTTCCATTGCCTCAGCTCAGCAAACATCCCATTTAATCGTCAATAGTGAACTTGTAGTTCCCTGCTGTTTATGGGTAAAAATCGTTTCCGCCGATTTTGGTAAATTCGGTAGGTGAGTGAGAAACCGGTTTAAACCCTAAACAAATGTGTTGCACGTGAGCACTTTATAGATTCGAGAGATCAATCTGTACAAGTCCGGCCTAAACCAAGAAATGGCCGTTCCAGACTTGCTTCGGTCACAAAGTGGAGGAGAGGGGTTGATTTGGGGAGGGAAGCAAAGAAAGGTGTTGAGACAAAAATAGTTCTGGGAGAGTAGTGTCTCGACTTGTATTAGAAAGTGAAAGCTTAGGAAGCTTGCAAGAGATGAAAGCTTTTTGGAGAGCTTGCAAAGTTGCCTTTTCTGAGAGTGTTGTATTTTTCTCTTGACCGAGACTTGTTGTCTGGTGGAAATAGGTAAGACCTATTTATACAAGTCGAGATTGAAACGTACCCTGGCCTTATGAAGGAAGAGAGTAAAGGTTGAAATAATGGGAGGAGTTGGTAACCGCATGGTGTTTATGGGTGAAAACGTTTTCACCATTATTTCCTCATTTATTTGACCGCTTTATTCCTATTCACGCTTTCTTAATGTGAGCGTAGTGTACGCTGCATGCTGTGACCGCCAAAACAAGACCCTGGAAAGCATCCCCGGTTTGTGTTGATGTCTCGAGTGTTGGTTGCACCTTGAGTGCAAGTGGCGCTACTAGGGGCGCGTGTGGCATGTGCCAAGGGCATGTGCGGAATGCCTTTGTTGGGTGTTGCACCTCGAGCGCAAGTGGCAATGCCAGAGCTGCTAGTGGCGTCTGGTGGCATGTGCCAATGGCATGTGCGGAATGCCTTGGTGGTAGGTTGTACGTTGAGTATAAGTGGCAATGCCAGAGCTGCTAGTGGCGTGTGTGGCATGTGCCAATGGCGTGTGCGGAATGCCTTGGTGGTAGGTTGCACGGTTTGCAAGTTAGGCTACCAGCGTGCGTGTTTGGCATGTGTCAATGGCACGCATGGCCATTAGGGCTACGTCTTGGTAAGAAAAGCTACAAAGTGATGCATGTTGGCATGTGCCAACGGCATGCTCGGCCATTAGGGCCACGTCCCGGTAAGAAAAGCTACCAGCGATGCGTGTTGGCATGTGCCAATGGCATGCTCGGCCATTAGGGCCATGGCACAGTAAGAAAAGCTACCAAAGAATGCGTGTTGGCATGTGCCAATGGCATGCGTGGCCAATTTGGGTCACGGCCCGGTAGGAAAAGATACGCCGAGCGTGTTGGCATGTGCCAATGGCATGCGTGGCTAATTTGGGTCACGACCTGGTAGGAAAAGCTACCAACGAGCGTGTTGGCATGTGCCAATGGCATGCATGGCCAATTTGGGTCACTACTGGTAGGAAAATCTACCAACGAGCGTGTTGGCATGTGCCAATGGCATGCGTGGCCAATTTGGGTCACGCCCGGTAGGAAAAGCTACCAGCGAGCGTGTTGGCATGTGCCAATGGCATGCTCGGCCATTAGGGGCGCCCAGTGAGAAAAGCTACCCGAAAGCGTGTTGGCATGTGCCAATGGCATGCTCGGCCATTAGGGCCGTGCCTAGTGAGAAAAGCACCAGCGTAGCGTGTTGGCATGTGCCAATGGCATGCTCGGCCATTTGGGCCACGCCCTGGTGAGAAAAGCTACCAGCGAGCGTGTTGGCATATGCCAATGGCATGCGTGGCCAATTTGGCCGAGGTTGCACGGTTTGCAAGCCTAGGTGCGGGCGCTACTTTGGCATGGCGCGGCTAGGGCCAAGGTAAGGGTGTTTGGCTTGGCGTGGCATGACCAGCGTAGCTAGGGCCAAGGCAGAGTGCGTTTGGCATGGCGCGGCTAGTTTGGGCAAGGTGTGGCTGGCATGATTTGCCATTGGCACGGAGGTGCGGCTAGCATGGTTGGCATGATTTGGCGCGTTTGGTGTGGTTGGCATGATTTTCCATTGGCACAGAGGTGCGGCTAGCATGGTTGGCATGCTTTGGCGCGTTTGGTGTGGCTGGCATGATTTGCCATTGGCACGGAGGTGCGGCTAGCATGGTTGGCATGCTTTGGCGCGTTTGGTGTGGCTGGCATGATTTTCCATTGGCACAGAGGTGTGGCTAGCTTGGGCTAGGTGTGGCTGGCATGATTTTCCATTGGCACGGAGGTGCGGCTAGAATTGTTGGCATGCTTTGGCGCGTTTGGTGTGACTAGCATAGCTAGGGACAAGGCAGAGTGCGTTTGGCATGGCGCGGCTAGCTTGGGCTAGGTGTGGCTGGCATGATTTGCCATTGGCACTGAGGGGAATTAGGGTTTTGTTCGTTGTAACCCTAATTTGAAATAATACCCCTATTAATTCTCGACTACATGCATTAAATGTTCTAATAAATGTGTCAACGGTGACATTAGGTTATTTGGGGTTTTACGATTTTACCCTTTGTTTAAAAACCACCATCAACATTAAGTCCCCTGCTTAGCTTGGAACAAGAGCTTTGTTGCGAGGTAAGCATAAGATGGTGACAAACTATCAGCAGCACATCGTAAAGAGAATTGAGGAGGCTTGTCTGACCTTTTTTTAATAGATAGGACTTGGAATCCTTGCCTCTGGCAGTTTTACACAAATCGGGAGGCTGGCACAATTGGGAATTCAGCATCATTGAGAGACAGGAAGCTGGGCGGCATTGAGAAGTTGACGCGAGTTGGGAAACTGAGCGTGCTAGCTGGCGGGACCGGCGCAAGGTGTGGAAGCTGATCGTGCTAGCTGGCGGGACCGACGCAAGGTGGGGAAGCTGAGCGTGCTAGCTGGCTTGACTTGGGCGGTCATTGGGACTCGTATGAGGTGTCTCTCCTCCAATTACCGGAATGTTGGCAGTTTCCTGGTGCGTAAAGAATTTGTGGTCCTTTATACGAGGACATGGAAGACATACGACCATATCGCTACCAGGAGCGTAGTGAAGTGTTGTTCGTCCGCCTTGGTTTCCGTAGTGAACTTTCTTTTGCCAATGATTGCTGAGATGGAGAATATGTCCATCCGTGCTGCTGCCAGTCGACCATTCAAAGGTGGGAGAACATGGTGTCCACCCGTGAATCCTTAGAGTTTAATATCATCTGGATTTGCGGTATCGTCTCAATATTGTGAAAGTCGTGGAGCCGGTATTCTTGCTTTGGTGTGATTGGCGATTTTTAGCACCAGATCTTCTTCCTTAAAAACCCTGGATTTTACATGGCTGTTGTACGCCCTGGAAATCCTGTTTCTGTATGCTTGTACATGTTCCTCCGCTCGGGATCTTCTAGAGTCTATAGTATCTAGTTCCTCGATTCTGGCATTGAGTGTTTCGGCTTCATTCCACTGAGGTCCACTTGTCGCGGCGATTCTGGCAGACCAGATCTTGATTTCCGCTGGGAGGATCGCGTCTGTACCGTAGACGAGGGAGTAGGAAAACATGTCGGTGGAGCTTCTAGGAGATGCTCAGACGCCCGAGAGAGCCATTGGCAATTGCTCGTGCCAGTCTGGGATTGTCGTGTATTGTTCGGCTGAGGATTCGGATCAAAGTCTTGTTGGTACTTTCGGCTTGCCCATTTCCCTGGGGATAGTAGATGGTAGAGAAGACTTGTTTAATGTCGTACCTCTCAAGTAGTTCCTGTACTTGCTTGTTAGCAAAAGGCGTGTTGTTGTCAGTGATGACGTGTTTAGGTATGCCAAAACGGCAGATGATGTGTTCCTTGAAGAACGTCGCGATCGTGGCTCCAGTGGTTCTTTTCAGCAGGACAACTTCAACCAACTTGGTAAAGTACTCGGTCGCGGTTATTATGTATTCATATTGTTTTGAGGATGGCGGGTTGGTCTTCCCAATGATGTCGAGTCCCCAGCTATAAAAGGGCCACGGGCTACTTATCGAGTGCAGGGGTGTTGGAGGCGCGTGGATGAGGTTTAGTGAATCTGGCATTCTCGGAATTTTGAACGAAAGTAGTCGCGTCGTCTTCCATGGTCGGCCAGTAGTACCTCTCGTGTATCTGCAGGAACAGTTTGTTTCCCTTGGTGTTCGCCTTCGTGCATTTCTCTTAACATAACTGAGATTTCTGTATCGCCCAAACACCGCAGTAGACTTCCTCCGAAACTCTTGCGATATAAAACCCCATCATGGAACACGAATTTTTTGGACTTTTGTTTTAGCTTGGACGCATCCTCTTTGTCAGTAGGGAGAATGCCGCCGCGAAGGAAGCCGATGTACGGCTCCCTTGATCCCGGTGTGACCGATGTTGAGGACCTCGTCTCGACATGGGGGTGCTCGGCAATTGGGACACGCTTCGGGAGTAATCGAGATTGGTCTTCCATCTCCGGCTAATAGTATCTAGGTCGTTGTAAACGACGGTGAAGAGGGTTACTACTAATGTTATTCCACATACTTCGGCATGGACATGTTTGTGAATGCTTGCATGGTCGAAAAAGGCGCCCGGATGAAATAGGGGAGACGTTTCATTGCCGATGCGCCGCTATCAAGTCTTAGGGACTTTGTTATAAGTTAATCCTTCAAACCATCTTCTCGAATCTTGGACTATCGTACGAAATGGGATGCGGTGAGAAGTCCCCTTGGTCATACTTCGGTTTGATATGATGGCATGGATGAATACGTGAATGTAACCTTAAAGGCGTGCTTTTGGAGTTTTCGGTAGACATGTACGGCTTCATGTTGAGAAATTCTCGCGGCTCGTAAAACCTCGATAGTGATGATGTTGAAATCAGTAATAACCTGGTTGAGGGGAGTGAAAGCATCTCACGCTGGTAGTACCCATGCATAACCTACTTTCATTACATCGCCTTGAATCCCCCTCCATGGGATTTGATATAAGCCTATCGTACTCTCCCGAATGTGACACCGGGATGCTCGGAAATTACATGCCGACATATTCGGATAGTGCGGGCTCGGGATCCTCCGCATCCTCGTAAAGTGTTGAAGGCGTCTTTCAGACAGAGAGGTGATGATATTCTTGCGCCGCACCCTTAAAGAGTAGAGGACCTTGTTGTGGGTACGGCTTTTTGGTGGACTGTGTCTTCGGAGCTTTGACAGTGAAGGGATCCCGTGTATATCTTCCGTCCTCAAGGCAGAGTGCGTTTGGCATGCTTTGGCGCGTTTGGTGTGACTAGCATAGCTAGGGCCAAGGCAGAGTGCGTTTGGCATGGCGCGGCTAGCTTGGGCTAGGTGTGGTCAGGGCATGATTTGCCATTGGCACGGAGGGTAATTAGGGTTTTGTTCGTTGTAACCCTAATTTGAAAAAATACCCCCTATTAATTACTGACTACATGCATTAAATGTTCTAATAAATGTGTCAACGGTGACATTAGGTTATTTGGGGTTTTACGATTTTACCCTTTGTTTAAAAACCACCATCAACACCTGCAATTCCATAACCACTAGCAAAACCATTCATTCAATTCAACACCTGCAACCCAGATAACTCCATGTCTTCAATGTACTCATTACATCCCAGACTCATTCTAATCCACAGCAGCAACTACTTCAGCTCAAATACCACAGACCCACTTCGACTCTTGGTTGCAGTTGTCACAGCCATTGCAAACTGCAATACCATTAGTAATAACAGCACCACCATCTCCAGTTACTCTGCACCTGCACCTAAGTCTCCACAATTAAACAACATCAACACCATCACTGCATCGAGCTCGCACCATGTAGTTACATAGCACCACTTTGCTACCACCAGGTGCAACACCATCCATATCAGCTTGAACCTTCCATACTCAGCACCATCAGCTCAAGAACAAATCCCATTTCCAACAATTCACGGTTCGGTTTTGCGCACTTCAATAGCACCAACCAGCCTCATGAATATCAAAGCAAAAACTCCCCAATTCCACTTCATAGCATCACCAGAAGTATCTCCTTCTTCCTCTTCAACAGAGACCACCACCAGTCCTTGACAAACCACAAGGCACAGCTCCCAGAACCACTCGCAATCTGCTTCCTTCTTCCATAACCTGAAATTCTCAGCACTCATTCTAGCGGTTTCTTATACAGACTCGGGCCATACTATTCATTCACATACCACCAGACTCCAATTGCAACTACAGTTTCAATCCATTCTCTGTCACTCCATTATATTCCATTTCGGTTATCGGATTCCTTGCAGCAAGCTCCACCACAGCACAATTCATTATCACCTGTAACTCATACCAGAACCAATCTCACAACTCCATTCTCAGTTCAATACCACCAGTGCTTCATTTCTCAAGCATTAGCACCATAACTTCAGTTGCAGCTCAGATTCACCTTAATAACACCTTCAATTTCATGTCTAAATCGAATCCCTAATCCAATTTTTTTTTCGTCTCATCACAGTAGCAGATCCCCTTTCTCATCAACTCCTGAAGCATCATCACTCGACCCCTACAGATCCATCATCTTCTTAATCTTCATCTCAATCACTAACAAATACTTGGTTCAACTCAAATCCAGTAAAACCCATCTTTGATTCCATCTTCTCGACACAGTATCATCTCTTCAAAGCACCCAGAACCAGAATCAAATCGATTTACACCCAACACCAATTCAATCTCTTCCATTTTCTTTCCTTAAATCTCTTGATCTGATCTCTCACAGCTGCTCTCGGACACAACAGCATCAACGTCTAATTTTCTCTTTGTCTTGGTTTTGAGAAGATATTGATAGAGAGAATGCGAGAACCCTGTAATCTGGGGCTAGGTAGGAACCAAAATTGATATAGGCACCCTACAGATTGATATAAGTCACCCAGTGACCATTTGGCCTATCAGTCTCACAAAACTGACAGTCCATGCTTCATTCCTTGCGCAACCTTAGCCTGCTCCAATTGTCGCCTGAGAATCGATATTTTTGCTCCTTTTCGCTCCAAATGAATGCTTTCTCCTTCTTTTGCTCCAAATGACTCCAAAGTACCTGATTTGCTCAAAAGTAATCATAAGATACATAATTTACAAGAAAACCCGCAAAGAAAGTATAAACAATAGATAAATATCACGGTGTTTACAACACCTATCAACGACCCTTTACCATTATGTACATATTGGAATAACAGAAGGTTCAACGGATATGCTATGGATGGTCGATTAAAAACAGATGATGAGGAAATTCCGGGTAATAAGTCGTGGTACCTCAATATTTCGCATACTCGAGTGATACAAGTAGATGAGAGGCCCCAGATAGAGGACAAAGATACATCTCTCAAATTCCTGGTGCGTATTATTTCTCAATTACGGTTTTGTTAATTGTTTTAGCATTATCTGTTTAATGTTTGTTGTTTAAAATGGAAACAGAGAAGACGAATCAAGCACTTGATATCCCAAGCACATCTAAGAATCAGGCGAGGGAAAAATGTTAAAGCCAATGAAAAGCTGATTGATGAATTGAACAGTCTCGAAGATGTATAAGCGGGTACAAAAATTGTGGAACCGGTGGATGAGGAAGAGCCAAACAAAAAGAGGAAGAGAGTCTCCCCAGAAAAGTATTCTGAAGGTGCATCGAGCAGCGCCCTAACTGCTAAACGAGGACGAGGTGGTCGTGGTTGTGGAAGTGGTAGTGGACGTGGTCGTGGTGGGGATGTTGATGAATGAATAGTTTCAAACTTATGTCTTTAACTATGGATAATTATGATGTCAAAACTTATGTCTTAAACTTATTGTCGAATTATGTTTGGTTATATTCCTAGTTTATGAATGACTGAATCTGGTTTATTTTGAAAAGTATTTGTGTTTGTCTAAGACGCGATAAAAGAACCAACTACAATGTGTGTGTGCAAAAAATACATGATTCTGGAAGTTTTTCTGCCACAATCGGTTTACATTAACATGTATAAAATTCGATTATGACAATTCTCCAGGGGTACAATTTCAGAATCGGGTTTTGAAGTTTCACCACATAGACTGATTCTCAAAAGTTCATTCACCTGGTTTTTAAGTTTCCAGAATCGGTTCATAAGGATACTTTTAAAGTCCGATTCTGACAAAACAAAAAAATCCAGAGTTTCACAATCGGTTTATGTGGGCATCCCATGTAATCCGATTCTAGTGAGAAAAACTGACAATGTTCCTGTATCTTTTTTTTTGCCAGTAATCGCATTACAAGTGACATATTAAAATCCGATTGTTGAGAGGCAGATTTTGACAACTTTTATAATCGGTCTATGTTGGCATCACATGTAATCCGATTCTTGCAAGGAAAAGTGGCAGTTCTTTTGTAAGTTTTTTTTTTCCAAGAATTGGATTACATGTGCAATATTAAAATCCGATTATTGAGAGGCACAATTTTTATGTTTTTGCAAGGACACAATCGGACTATGTGGACATACCTAAACTCCGATTGTTTGAATTGAATTTGAAAAAAATATCCATTGAGTCTTTATCTATATAAAGACAACCTCTTTGAGCCACTACCACATCACACACTTAGCCTAGAAAATGGAGTAGGAACCGCATGAAGATTTGTGTCTCGTTAAATTGTTTGCTAATACGTTCCGTGAACGTCCGAAAGAAATATATTCAATGATTTGGAAGAGAGTTAAGAGTTCTTTTACGGGCGTACCGGGAATCCCAATAACCGCAAATGGAGAGACTTGGCATTCCGATTCAACTACATAAAAAGTTCAATGCGAGAGTATGTTAAAGTTAGAGATATGGTGTACCAACATCATCCACAAGCTCCTCTTAGGGAAAAAGTGAGCAATACGATAATATTTATACTTATGTCATCTTTAAAAGTTCGCATACTAACATTTAAGAATTCACTGAATTTCAGCTGGAACGTTTCAATGGGCTATGGAGAATTCGTAATGGGGAAACTAAGTTCATTCACCACAAAGAATATACGACGTTGTACTGACGTACTTGGAGGTTCATTGACGAACATTTGATGTGTCAAATTCTGGAATACCCATGCTGAATCATATCATATATATGTAATGCGCTAATTTTCTAAACTATGTAATGAATATTTTGTTTCTGAAAGTAAGGCCTAAACGGATTATGTCGGCATATATAAACACCGATTCCCACAATCACCCGATTCTGGGTTTACTTCGTCTTTTGAAACATCTCAACACATAATCGGTTTACAACTACACTAACATCAACCGATTCTGGATCGAGTTTGGAAAAAATAATTTAAATTTTTTCAACTTTTTGATGATGAATTAATGGTAGTTTATTTCAGGGTTAACTTGATTAAACATCATTTAATCACCCAAATTAGCACTAATCAATCAGGGGTAGTTTTGCCATTTAGTAAAATAATTGGATAAGGGGTTATCCATTTTACTTCAAATTATTCTTTTTTGTCTTGTAGTTGTAGGCCCAAATTAATCACATTAGGCCCCAATTTAGCCAGGATACAAAGGGATACTTGTATTTATGAAAAAATATTATATTTAATAATAATTCAATTTAGTACAAAGAATCACACAAAACAAAAAAAATAATTAAGTGGTATCTGGAGTATTTTAAAAAAAAAAATAGATAAGAGCTATCTAAAATCTTTCTCACCCATCACTCATCGATATTGTCTTCATCAAAGTACCGTTTCTGATTCTGGCTCATCAAGTGAAAGAATGCAACTTCAAGTTTTCCCACACCGTCCAGTGGATCAAATGCATTTCCACTGATATCCCACGTTCTACTTTCTCCTTTTGAATAATTTTCACTTTTTCGTGAAAATAGACGAAGTTTACTATGAACAAACACTAAATGAGTTTACTATGAACAAACATTAAATCCTCGGTTCGAAACTAGTGTAAATACATATAATTTTTATGTATCTCTATTATAAATACTAGCCTTGTTCTTAGATTAATGATTATGATTATTTTGTAGATTTTTCATGGTCCAATTTTGGAAGATAACGTTTATGACCTAATGATTTTTCGTGTTATTGTGTACATCTATCAATTGCACTATGAATCTCAATCCGTGGATGTTTTCTCGAAAATTCATTATTGAAATTGAGAGGCAATTGTAGAGAACATGAAAATCATAAAGTCTGATAAAGGTGGTGAATATTGTGAAAGGTATGACAAAAGGACAAGGCCAATTTATCCTAAATCTTTGGCAAAATGGTGTATGTCAAAAGGATAAATCATACTCTTATGGAAATAATTAGAAGCATTATAAGTCATCCATAATGGTCATATATTTGTGAGTGTATGTTTTTGCTACAACTGTATAATTTAAATAGATTTCCTAGTAGCAGTTTCAAAGACACACTTTGGACTGTAGAAAGAATGAAAACCTAGTTTAAACCGCCTTAAAGTTATGGTTGATCAGTTGGAGGTGAGGGCTTACATTCTCAAAGAATAGACTTGGATTTGAAAACTATTAATGGTTCATTAGTTTTCCTAAATAATCCAAAGATATACTTTAATGTTCTAGCTATCCATAGTATAATGAGATTTCTTCAAACCGAAAATGTAAATTCATTAATGATGGCATTAATATATGGGAGTACATGCATGGATATATCTATTTGAGAAGTCAGATAGCTTGTGACCGGTTACACCTTGCTTCCAGAAGTAGCTTGTACACTTTGCTTCACAAATTGCTTCACAAAGGTAGTGTTATGAATCAAAAAGTTGGATTTGAAGAACACATAACAAAAGCCTCTCTTCCAAAAGAATGAGCTGCGTTTGATTAATTTTCTTCTTACGCATTCAACAAATCATTTGGGAATAAATGCAACATTGACTCCTTCTTCCCTCAGCTCTAACTCACAACCGTTATATTGGACTTCACCTACTAATCCTGTGACTAACAACAGACTCCAATTGACCAGGAAAAATAAGATACGTACACTACCAAACCACCAACCGGGTAACACAGAAGTGACCAGTAGGTTCACTCAGATAGGCCCAATAGTAAGGTGCCTAACTAAGTTAAAAGAGCCCGATAATCATATGCCTAACTCAGCCAATATAGGTATATGACTATACCATCTCCTTCTAAGCATCCTTTTTCTCAAGGATGAACTATGGAAATTGAGCTTGTGTGTGTGAAATATCCTCCAATGTAGCATCCTCAAGTTGAGAGTTGGTCCACTGGATAAGCACTTTGTTTGACTGTAAGTCCCCCACGTAAGCTCTCTCGAAGATCCAAAACATCCACATGAGTGACAATGAATGCACCAGAAGTGTCCACCAATGGAAGAGAGGAGGATCACTTGATATTGATCCTATTGGTTTTGGTTATTACTGTACCTTTTATCAAAGTGATCACTTTGTTGTTGTATTGTCTCGATTCCATATCCATAGACGATCACACAAAGTGTATTGATTTTCTCCACTTGCCTTTGATATTTAATTCACGAGTTAGGCCAGTTCGGACTAACCCTATATCAAGTGGACACTGTGTTGAAATATTCCTTGAGTGATTGTTGCTCCAAGAGGTTTATACATAGTGGGTCTTGTATAGGTTGTGATCAAAATAAAAGATTGTGGTGTATTTGGGTACCCTCGCCTTTTCAATTGGTATCAGAGCAGGCAAACACGAAAAGATCTAACAATCTGTGTTTGGTGCGATCCAACCTATAAGAATTGAATCAGATGAGCGATTCGATTAACTTTTTAAAGATTTTAGATGGTCTTAAAGAAGACTCTGAAGAATATTTATCTGCTCTTGTTAAGATGTTAGATGAAGAGATTGAACAGAACCAGTCACATACTGACGAGATCAGTAATATCATGATTGATAGAACACTGGCAAAAAAACATAGAAGATTCTAGAACGAGAGATTCTCAAGGATGTCAATTCTTTCATCCAGACATCTTGAACAGTCTAATAAAAGACAGACTAGGAACCGTTTTCAAAAAGGATGGAATTGTTTAATTCGGAAGATTTTCTTTACAAAACGTCTGATTAATCGTATTAAGAAACTTTATAAGAACTTAACGAATCATCATAAATCTGGTGAACAATGTCTTGGAGCATTTGCACTTAAAAAAACTTCACAATTCCAATGGTTTCTAGATAGTGGGTGTAGTAGGCATATGACAGGTGATCTTTCTTGGTTCACAAAAACATATGACTACAAAGGAGGATCAGTAACCTTCGGAGATGGAAGCAGCTACCTTATTAGCAAAAAGGGTACTATCAAACTTCCAGGTATTCCCGAAATCCATGATGTTGTTTATGTTAAAGGAATGAAAGCAAATCTTTTGTCAGTTAGTCAAATTTGTGATAAAGGTCACAAAGTTATCTTCAATATGAGAAGATGTGATATTGAAGATAAGTCCGGAAAAATTATTTTTCGAGGACGTAGAAGTATGAATAATTGTTATCTCCTTGATACACAATCCAATATATACTGTAACTTGACAAAGGTTGAGTCAGCCCACTTGTGGCATGAACGTTTTGGTCATATCAACTACCGAATGCTAGGAAAACTCATTAATTGTGAACTTGTCAGAGGCATTCTAAAAATAAATACTAAAGTAGAAGGTGTTTGTGGTGCCTGTCAAAAGGGTAAACAAGGAAAAAATCCACACAAACTTTCTCGAGATATAGCCACTCGTGCTCCTCTCGATCTAGTTCATATGGATCTATTTGGTCCAATCCAACAAGCAACGGTTGGGGGAAAGAGATATGCTTTAGTAATGGTAGATGACTACACACGTTTCACATGTGTTGCTTTTCTGAAGCACAATAATGATACTCTTGAGGAGTTCAAAATTATTGTGAATAGAATTCAAAACGAACAAGGTCGCAAACTTAAGAAGATAAGAAGCGATCGTAGTACAAAATGCAAGAATACAAAAGTGTTAGAGCACTGCTCGGTCGAACTTGCATGCGTTGCTATCTCAAGCATGTTTGTCAATGTTAGTGATCAAAACTATAAGTCTTGAATTTATAGTCTACTATAGCTAAGTCTCGGACTAGGATAGAAAGTGTAGTTGAGATCAAGAACTCCACGGCGATCATCATACAAGACGAAGAACTACTCAAGGAACTGGTGGAACTTCATCGACTAAAAGGTATGTGGAGACTTGAACTTATCTATCACTCAAAAGTCTATCTAGTCTATCTCCTATCTTGAGACAAAAGTCGTTTTGCTATATAGACTTCGATTATACACATTTGCTATTTCGAGCCGAGTTTATCTCGCTTATCTATTTCTCGAAATATGTGTTGGTAAGTTTTCGCTTTGGCCAAGTTCATCTTTACCTAGTGACAAAAGTCATGTTATGTTTAAATTACTTGAAAATGGCTTTGACGAAAAATAGTTTGTGAATAACAACTATATAACGTCCTCTAAGAATGTTTCAATGATTGAAATGAGAGTTTATATTATATAACCATTGTTAGATATAAGCATTGTGTGGAAACGCATCGATCTTATAAGTCCTTATTCCTTGAACCAAAGTATGCTTAATTTGTTGATCAGGAAAAACGGAACAAGAGTCCGCGAACCCAGTCCACGTACTGTCGGAGGTTTTCTTCCCGAGAATATCTGCTGGAGTTTGTAAGCTTTTACAAACTTATTCCGGGTACTTAAGTCCGCGTACTTAGGTTGGTTATATTCTAAAAACGATTATTCGTGAACTTATACTTATATTAACTAAGGAATGCAAGTTTCCAAACCGTGGCTATAAAGTTCATGAATCGATTTGAGTGAATCAAATCGTTTTTGCTTCGATTGTATCTTGTATACTTTTATAAGATTTAAGCAATTGAACAACTCTCTAACTAGTTCATTTGAGTCATTTGAACTAGTTATGGTGAAGAAGAATATGGTTAATATGAAAGTGCTCATATGGATAACCATTTGGTTAACTATTGTTGAACCAACAAATGTACGTGTTTGGGTATGGTCACACAAACCTAAAACGGGTATTTCAATTGTGTGTAACAAGCTAAGTTTTCGATCTAACGGTTGAAAGATATTATCTTGAATCTAATCAGGTTTTCATCTAACGGTGAATATTGAATGCTTTATTACTAAGCTAACATTGATTGCAAACCCTGATTTGAAAGATTATATAAAGGAGAACTCTAGCAACTGGGAAACCTAATCCACACACCTCTTGTATGATACTAGTTGTATAAGCTAGAGTCGATTCTCCTTTAACCTTAGCTTTCTACCGAGACCCTGTAGGTTGACGACTTAAAGACTTCATTGGGATTGTGAAGCCAGACCGATACTACTTTCTTGTAGTTGTGTGATCCGATCTTGTCAAGTTTCTATCGTATTGAGTACAATCGTAACGATTGGCTTGAGATTGATATCTCTGATATGCAAGATATAAAAGTAATCACAAACATCTTTGTCTCAACGTTTGTGATTCCACAATATCTTCTTTCGCCGCGTCGATTAAGATTATTTTGAGGTGATTGATAATACTAGGCTATTCTTCGGGAATATAAGTCCGGGTTATCAATTGGTTCATGTTCACCTTGATTTATCAAAATATGGAACAAAACTCGTAGGTATTTCTGAGGAAGATTTATCTATTACCGTAGACTTTTCTGTGTGATACAGATTTGTTTATTAAAGTCTTCGACTTGGATCGTAGCAACTCTTAGTTGTGGGTGAGATCAGCTAAGGGAATCAAGTGCGTAGTATCCTGCTTGGGATCAGAGACGTAAGGAGCGCATTGTACCTTGTATTAGTGTGAGATTGATTTGGGTTCAACTACAATCCAGACCGAAGTTAGTTTGTAGTAGGCTAGTGTACGTAGCGGCTTAATACAAAGTGTGTGTTCAATCTGGACTAGGTCCCGAGGTTTTTCTGCATTTGCGGTTTCCTCGTTAACAAAACTTCTGGTGTCTGTGTTATTTATTTTCCGCATTATATTTTGTTATATAATTGAAATATCATAGGTTGTGCGTTAAGTTCAATCAATTAGAATATCCAACCTTTGGTTGTTGATTTACATTGATTGACACTTGGATATTGGTCTTTGGTACCATCCAAGTTATCTCTCTTGTATTTAATTAGACTCGCAGATTTCTATTTGCTTGAGTAAGAATTAAATCGATAGATCGAGATAATATAACTCTTTGATATACTTTATTAAGATTGAGTCTAGTTGATTCTCTTGAAAGTATATTGGAGTTAGTTCATACAGATTGCTAAGCGAAATATTGGGTGTGGTTGTTGTACCCCCATTTTTTTAATTGGTATCAGAGCAGGCAAACACTTTAAACCTGATAAGTTTGTGTTTTTTCGATCCCTAAAAATTGCCCTATAGGAAATTTCTTTGGAAAACTTTCTCTTGGCATCTGTAACGCACACCAGAAATCCTTAAAGATTGCTCAAATATTATTATGGATAAAACCTTCGGTTTCTCATGATAATCTCCTTTCATCTAAAAAGGAAAATTTAGATAATAAGAAACAATCTAAAGGTAAAAATAAAAAGAAGGGAAGATTGAGGAAACGTTCGTTACACTCAAAGATATGTACCCTCACTAGATTAACTCTTAATCTTTTTGAGAATTACTATCGTAATGGATCAATTGACAAAGATCTATTCAGAGCTTTCGAAAGCGTTTTTAGATTGGGTTATTTGGTTTTTAGTACTTACATTTTGACAAACATTATTGTTTGGTCTAACTTTTGTCCAAGTTAGTGCTTGGTACTTCGAATCCACGTTGACCCGCATTGACCTGGTTAAGTAACGTTGCGTCAAAAAATTTAGTGAATTAATTCGCAATTACCATAATGTATATATCTTTTGTAACAATGACTAACTGTATCCTTAACTTATCATATACGTGTACGGTTTAAATTAAATCTTAACCCATCTAAGTGATCAACGGTTAAGATCTTAATGTTCTTAATCTTATCTTAACCCATCTAAGTCTCTCGAACAGAGCTTCATGTTCTTCTTCTTCGTAGAAAACTATCTGCATATCCTTCTTCGTCTTGATATCCTTTACACACAGAAACCTTAAATCTAAAACCATCATCATCGCCTTTTTCTTGTTTAAATCACAATATTGACACCACCATGACAAAATTTCCCCTATTTTTTTTTTCTAGTTCTCTGATATGATTGAAGAACTTGAAATTTCAATCTGAAATTTGATGTGTTTTTCCAAACCCTAAACCATAACCCTTTTTGATTCGATGAAATCCCATTAATCGTTTGCCCGAATTTTTTGATACTATCTTGATTTTGATCTCTGATTTTTGGTATTTTGATTCGATGAAGTGACCTAATTTGGGTTGTTTTTTTTCGTATTTGATTCGTGGGTTTGAAGGAATTTTAAGGTTTTAGTGTGTCCAATCTTGGTTTGGGAGGTGTAAATTTTGAGGTTGGGGATGAATGAAATCAGGCTGTCTGATTGAAGTTTTAGAATGCCGAAATACTATTTTGGTGAAATTTTGGTTATACATGTGTTGTTGTTGTTGCGGGATTTCAAGTTGAAATAGGTTACGATTGATGTAAGTTCGATCTCTACTGAGTTTATCTTGTTTATATGATTTCAGTGTACGGCTATTTGATCCAAATGATTTTCCTTCATGATTTTGGCAGAAGAAGATTTATGTAGACTGAACTTATTACTATTAATTGTCTTTTTTTTTCTTTTTTTTTGATTGAACTTACTACCGGCGTTAATTATTTTTTTTATTTTTTTATTTTTTTACAATTATTAAACAAAAGTCAGATTTAATATAGTCAACGTTGGTCAACGGCATTTCCAAGTACCACCCCTAATTTGGACAAAAGTTAGACCAAACACTAATGTTGGTCAAAATATAAGTACCAAAAACCAAATAACCCTTTTAGATTCTTAGAAAAACTTAATTCTGTTAAATATAAGAATCAACCTGATAAAAGTTCTGTACATGTAAAACTATCGAATAATAATGTACATACTAAAAATCGGAAGAATCTTCTTTCTAGTCATCTAAAAAGGAAGATAGAAAGCTCCGACAACCCTGATTATCATCAGTACTTTAATTGCATCACTGGAACTGTTCATAAATATCAACAAAAAATGCTGCATGAGGATTTCTCTGCACATCATGCCTCTTGGTAACATGCCTGGCACTACCCCATTTGTATATATCTTGAGATGGGGCAAGAAATGGTTTAATTTGTGTACAGTTGGGTTAATTTTCTATTAAGCTTCCTACTGCATCCAGTTCCTCTCACAAATTGTGTTGTCACGGAATGCACAACATTGATGTGCGAACATCAAGGAAAACCTCACATTGTGGGTCACGGTTCATAAACGGGTTCTAGACCATAAATAACGCGGACCTTCTTCTTCCTCCCATTTGTCCGTGTTAGAGCACTGCTTGGTCGAACTCGCATACGTTGCTATCTCAAGCATGTTTGTCAATATTAGTTATCAAAACTATTGATTTCTAGTTTACTTATGACTAAGTCTCGGTCTATGATAGTTAAGTGTAGTTGATCCAGACTCCATGGCGATCATCTTACGAAGACGAAGAACTACTCGAGGAACAAGTGGAACTTCATCCGACAAAAAGGTATGTGGAGACTTGAACTTATCTGTCACTCAAAAGTCTACTCTATCTCCTACTCTTGAGACAATAGTCGTATAAGTATGATAGTTTTCATACATAAACCTTTGCTATTTCGAGCCGAGTTTACTCGCTATCTTTTTCTCGAAATATGTGTTGGTGATCTTTCGCTTTAACCATTTTCATCTTTACCCGTGACGAAAGTCATGATGACGTTTCAATCTTGAAAATAGCTTTGATGACGATAGTCATGAATAACGATTGTTATAACATTATAAAAGAATGTTTCAATGATTGAAATGTAGAGTTGAGATTACCAACTATGGATATAAGCATATATAGTGTGTTCGCACAATAGTGTATAAATCCATGTGCCGGAAACCAAGTGCGTGCATATGTGTGCATGCGGTATTGGTAAAGAGACAGGTTGAGTACGCGTACCTGAGGAAGTTTTCATACCGAAAATTTCTGTTGAGTTTGTAAGTTTGCAAACTAGTAAACCAGTCACCTTAGGTACGCATACTCGTACGCGTACCCACCGAAGTTTTCGAACCGAAAATTTATGTTGAGTTTGTAAACTCAAATCCGATAGATAAGGTACGCATACCCGTACGCGTACCCAAGATGGTTATTTCTCAAATCGGTAGTTCATGAACTTAAAACAATAAATTATAAGGAATGCAATCTTTGCAAACCGTGGCTATATTGTTCATGAATTGATTCAAGTGGATCAAACCAATTTTGCTTCAATTGTGTCTATGAATAAAGACCTAAGCAATTGAACAACTCTTGAACTAGTTCTTATGAGTCATTTGAACTAGTTATGAGAAAGATGAATACAGTTAATATGAAAGTGCTCATATGGCTAAGCATTGGTTAATGATGAGCACGAAAGTGCGATGCATTTTCACCCATAAATACATTAGTTGGGCCTCATTTTATCACTAATAAACTTGTTTGTAGGTGTTTTTGCGAAATAAGCTCTTATGGAGAAAGTTGATCGAAAAGTGGTTTTTGTACCCCGAAGGAACTTGTTATTCGGACTCTCACTGTTGGTTAAGGGGCACCCCAATTACTAAGGGGCACCCACCTACTATTCGCACCCCTACTCTGGATAGGGGGAGACCTTCTTCTTCACGGAATTACCAGATTTTGGCGGGAAAATGATTTTCAAAATACAGAAATTTCAGGGTTGATTTTGAACGTAATTTTATGCGACTTCTTCGTAGATTTTGTTTGATACTAACCTGTTTTAACCAAACAGGGATGGGAAGTGACTTTGAATCGAAGAAGGAAGGATATCTTCCCGATTTGATGTAAACAGGGGAAGATTAATATTACGGGATATTTTTGGATATTTTTTGGGAAATATGTGATACTATTGGGAGGATATCTTTCTGTGGATTTCAATAGAGTTTTAAAGAAGTCAAAAGACGCGTGAGAAGAAACAGGAGTGAAGATATCTCGGGTTTCCTGTTATTTTTCCACGAGTTGATTGTACTATTTTTGGGAGTTGCATGAGGTAACGGCATGGCTGAATCTGTCCCATAACGTGTTGGTAGCAAGTTTGAAGTGTGCAAACCACGAACAGAGATGCTAGAAAGAGATAATAATGGAATATATTACCGTGGAGAATAATGGAGTAAAGAGAGAATATTTGCGCATTAAACAAGAGAGATTGGGTGCTTCTAAGACTATATAATGAGTTTACGGGAGTCACAGAAGGGGCATCGAGAGTTGGGAGCAGTTACAAGAGTCGGCAGATCACTGCAGAGTGATTCTGCAGTAGCAGGAAGAAAAAGAGTTGTAGCAACACGGCAGAAGTGTCGTTCTCAAGAACACCAAGAACAGACGCATTGGGACTGTCGTTTAGGAACAGTGTCTGCGATAGTTCCATTGTAACAGTTAGTTTTGAATCTGCAACATTTTATTTAAATTTGAGACACCTGCTTTGTAACAGAGAGTCTGCAACGCATATTTGCGTAGCAAATTCGCTGCTTTATTAGTTTTCACTTCTTGTAAACACTGTTGAGCGATGAATAAATACTTTGAGCGTGTTTTCATCATGAGAAGCTAAGCCCCAACACTGGGTCGACGGAGGAAGCCGAGTTTCATACGTGGGTAATTTTAATTAATTCTTTATTTGACTTTTGCACTAATTAAAATAGAATTATGACTTGATTAAATTGGTTGTTATTCAATTAGATAGGTTATGCTTTGTTTAGATAATCTATGCTTAGGGATACAATTAATCTTTTGAGAGTCTACCTTGGCAAAAATAAGAGTCGGTGTTATTTTGTTTATTGAGCTTTAATTGTTGAGAATAAATAAATTGAACCTATTGAGATGAATTCGGTGGAATCCTAGGCCCACTGACTCTCGCCTTTGTTTATTATTTTCTTTAAACCTTTAAATTTAATCTTCGCAAGTCTGAGAGAACGAATCTTAATTACTACTACGAAAACTAAGAAAAATCTTAAATCATTTTGCGCCGTTACGCGCATTTGTTTTTAGATTAATTTTTAGGTTTTTTTTTTATTTTGTACGGTATTTTCTTTTTCCTTTTATGCGTTTCTTTTTGTATTTATTTTCAGGGAATTTTTGAGGATGATGACTTCTTCGAAGAGACGTCACCTACTATGACGCCGCGGAATATATGCGTAGAAATTCAAATTATCGTGCAACTTCATCCGAGATGACGCTTCTTTGAATATTTGCATAGGCAATGGTATGGAGTTTCTGCTCCACTTGAGGTAAGTGAAGAATCACATCAAACTATATATGAGAAGTATTACAAACACACACCGCCTAGTTTGGAACAAAGATTGAGAATTCTAGAATGCCAAAGATTATTTAATGATGATAATGATGATGATCGGTCTTATAGTGACTCTGTTCCAAACAGTAACGTATAGATGACCCTGTGGATGATTGTGTGGATGATTCGCCTAATTCCATAGATGAATCTACCTCACAAGATCATTCACCCGACTTAGAGGTTGTTTCTAGACCACTAGACTTCCAAAAGTTGCCTAATTTAGGGTTAGAATTGTGTGCTTCTAAAGTATTGTTGGATTACTTTGCATCTAAGTACCGGAGGATTTGCCTATTTCTAATACCATGCATGAGCCAGTTGAAATTTCCCCGAGAATCCCCATACTTTGTTCTTTACGCACTTCCATGTGCAGTAAAAACTTGGTTTAGGGGTAAATTTTGTTTTCCGACGGTTCAAAGTGTCCCCATTTTTTCATAAAATAATTGTGAAGTCTGTCATGTGTATATATTGTATTTTGGGTCGATCCCCAAGTTTTGAGTTATTAGTGTATGGGGATCCGTTTTTGTACAGTCCAGGAGGTATAATTATTTATTTATGTTTGTTTACTTTTGTTTATTTTATTTTTAATTTCCCATCTTAAATTTTACGTTGGATGACTCAATTACATTGAGGACAATGTAATATTTAAGTGTGGGGAGTGGTTATTAACTTTTTCTTTTAATTTTTTCAGGAATTTTCTTGCGTATTATGACCAGCTCTTTAGCGGGTCTAAAAAGATAATAAAAATATAAATATTATGATCAGCTGTGTAGCGGGTCTAAAAAAAAAAAGAAAAAAAAAATTATTATGGTTTTGGGTTATGACCAGCTGTGTAGCGGGTCTTTTGTTTTTCCTTATATAAAATGATCAGCTGTGTAGCGGGTCTAAAAAAAATATATATATATATATATATTGTGTCGCGTCTTATTTATGGCATTTGTCATGACCAGCTGTGTAGCGGGTCTAACTCCCTTTTATTTTATGACCAGCTGTGTAGCGGGTCAGTTTTCTGTTTTGCTCGAGGACTAGCAAAATGTAAGTGTGGGGGAATTTGATGAGCACGAAAGTGCGACGCATTTTCACCCATAAATACATTAGCTGGGCCTCATTTTATCACTAATAAACTTGTTTGTAGGTGTTTTTGCGAAATAAGCTCTTATGGAGAAAGTTGATCGAAAAGTGGTTTTTGTACCCCGAAGGAACTTGTTATTCGGACTCTCACTGTTGGTTAAGGGGCACCCCAATTACTAAGGGGCACCCACCCACTATTCGCACCCCTACTCTGGATAGGGGAGACCTTCTTCTTCACGGAATTACCAGATTTTGGCGGGAAAATGATTTTCAAAATACAAAAATTTCAGGGTTGATTTTGGACGTAATTTTATGCGACTTCTTCGTAGATTTTGTTTGATACTAACCTGTTTTAACCAAACAGGGATGGGAAGTGACTTTGAATCGAAGAAGGAAGGATATCTTCCCGATTTGATGTAAACAGGGGAAGATTAATATTACGGGATATTTTTGGATATTTTTTGGGAAATATGTGATACTATTGGGAGGATATCTTTTTGTGGATTTCAATAGAGTTTTAAAGAAGTCAAAAGACGCGTGAGAAGAAACAGGAGTGAAGATATCTCGGGTTTCCTGTTATTTTTCCACGAGTTGATTGTACTATTTTTGGGAGTTGCATGAGGTAACGGAATGGCTGAATCTGTCATAACGTGTTGGTAGCAAGATTGAAGTGTGCAAACCACGAACAGATGCTAGAAAGAGATAATAATGGAATATATTACCGTGGAGAATAATGGAGTAAAGAGAGAATATTTGCGCATTAAACAAGAGAGATTGGGTGCTTCTAAGACTATATAATGAGTTTACGGGAGTCACAGAAGGGGCATCGAGAGTTGGGAGCAGTTACAAGAGTCGGCAGATTACTGCAGAGTGATTCTGCAGTAGCAGGAAGAAAAAGAGTTGTAGCAACACGGCAGAAGTGTCGTTCTCAAGAACACCAAGAACAAAAGCATTGGGACTGTCGTTTAGGAACAAGTGTCTGCGATAGTTCCATTTAATGATTAGTTTTGAATCTGCAACATTTTATTTAAATTTGAGACACTCGCTTTGTAACAGAGAGTTCGCAACGCATATTTGCGTAGCAAATTGCCGCTTTATTAGTTTTCACTTCTTGTAAACACTGTTGAGCGATGAATAAATACTTTGAGCGTGTTTTCATCATGAGAAGCTAAGCCCTAACACTGGGTCGACGGAGGAAGCCGAGTTTCATACGTGGGTAATTTTAATTAATTCTTTAATTGACTTTTGCACTAATTAAAATAGAATTATGACTTGATTAAATTGGTTGTTATTCAATTAGATAGGTTATGCTTTGTTTAGATAATCTATGCTTAGGGATACAATTAATCTTTTGAGAGTCTACCTTGGCAAAAATAAGAGTCGGTGTTATTTTGTTTATTGAGCTTTAATTGTTGAGAATAAATAAATTGAACCTATTGAGATGAATTCGGTGGAATCCTAGGCCCTGTGACTCTCGCCTTTGTTTATTATTTTCTTTAAACCTTTAAATTTAATCTTCGCAAGTCTGAGAGAACGAATCTTAATTACTACTACGAAAACTAAGAAAAATCTTAGATCAGTTAACTATTTGTGAACCAACTAAGTGTACACGTTTAGGTACGGTTACTCAAACCTAAATGAATACATTTCATTTGTGTGTGACAAGCTAAGTTTCGATCTAACGGTTGGAAGATATTAGCTTGGTTGAATCATGTTTTTCATCTAACGGTAAATATTGAATGCTTTGTTACCAAGGTAACTGTTGATGGTGGTTTTTAAACAAGGGGTAAAATCGTAAAACCCCATGACCTAGTGTTACCCGCAACACATTAACTAAGAGCATTTAACTCAGGTATAAATAATTAATAGGGGTATTTTTTCAACACAGAACCCTAATTCCAAAACCAAGCCGCACCCTGCACACCATGGCAACAAAGCCAAATCAAGCCGCATACTGCGCACCATGGCAACAATGCCAAACCAAGCCGCATACTGCGCACCATGGCAACAATGCCAAACCAAGCCGCACCCTGCGCACCATGGCAACAATGCCAAACCAAGCCGCACCTCGCGCACCATGGCAACAATGCCAAACCAAGCCGCACCCCGCGCACCATGGCAACAATGCTAAAACCAAGCCGCATCTCGCGCACCATGGCAACAATGCCAAACCAAGCCGCATCATCACTGCGCGCCATGGCAACAATGCCAAACCAAGCCGCATCATTGCGCGCCATGGCAACAATGCCAAACCAAGCCGCATACTACGCACCATGGCAACAATGCCAAATCAGGTCGCATACTGCGCACCATGGCAACAATGCCAAATCAAGCCGCACCCCGCGCACCATGGCAACAATGCCAAATCTCCAAGCCGCTATGCCTTTGGCCCACGCCAAATATAGCGCCCTAGGTTTTCAAGACTTGCAACTAGGTCAACATGGCCGCACGTGCCATTGGCACATGCCAACACGTGTCGCAAGCCATATTTCCAAGCCGCTATGCCTTTGGCCCACGCCAAATATAGCGCCCTAGGTTTGCAAGACTTGCAACTAGGTCAACATGGCCGCACGTGCCATTGGCACATGCCAACACGTGTCGCAAGCCCTATTTCCAAACCGCTATGCCTTTGGCCCACGCCAAATATAGCGCCCTAGGCTTGCAAGACTTGCAACTAGGTCAACATGGCTGCACGTGCCATTGGCACATGCCAACACGTGTCGCAAGCCATATTTCCAAGCCGCTATGCCTTTGTCCCACGCCAAATATAGCGCCCTAGGCTTGCAAGACTTGCAACTAGGTCAACATGGCCGCACGTGCCATTGGCACATGCCAACACGTGTCGCAAGCCATATTTCCAAGCCGCTATGCCTTTGGCCCACGCCAAATATAGCGCCCTAGGTTTGCAAGACTTGCAACTAGGTCAACATGGCCGCACGTGCCAATGGCACATGCCAACACGTGTCGCAAGCCATATTTCCAAGCCGCTATGCCTTTGGCCCACGCCAAATATAGCGCCCTAGGCTTGCAAGACTTGCAACTAGGTCAACATGGCCGCACGTGCCATTGGCACATGCCTACAAGTGTCGCAAGCCATATTTCCAAGCCGCTATGCCTTTGGCCCACGCCAAATATAGCGCCCTAGGCTTGCAAGACTTGCAACTAGGTCAACATGGCCGCACGTGCCATTGGCACATGCCAACACGTGTCGCAAGCCATATTTCCAAGCCGCTATGCCTTTGGCCCACGCCAAATATAGCGCCCTAGGCTTGCAAGACTTGCAACTAGGTCAACATGGCCGCACGTGCCATTGGCACATGCCAACACGTGTCGCAAGCCATATTTCCAAGCCGCTATGCCTTTGGCCCACGCCAAACATAGCGCCCTAGGCTTGCAAGACTTGCAACTAGGTCAACATGGCCGCACGAGCCATTGGCACATGCCAACACATATCACAAGCCATGTTTCCATGCCGCTATGCCATTGGCCCACGCCAAATATAGCGCCCTAGGCTCGCAAGACTTGCAACTAGGTCAACATTTCCGCACATGCCAAACACACACGCTGGTAGCCTAACTTGCAAACCGTGCAACCTACCACCAAGGCATTCCGCACATGCCATTGGCACATGCCAAACACACACGCTGGTAGCCTAACTTGCAAACCGTGCAACCTACCACCAAGGCATTCCGCACATGCCATTGGCACATGCCAAACACACACGCTGGTAGCCTAACTTGCAAACCGTGCAACCTACCACCAAGGCATTCCGCACATTCCATTGGCACATGCCAAACACACACGCTGGTAGCCTAACTTGCAAAACCGTGCAACCTACCACCAAGGCATTCCGCACATGCCAAACACACACGCTGGTAGCCTAACTTGCAAACCGTGCAACCTACCACCAAGGCATTCCGCACATGCCATTGGCACATGCCACACACACCACTAGCAGCGCCACTTGCACTCAAGATGCAACCAACACTCGAGACATCGACACAAACTGGGGATGCTTCTTTAGGGTTTTGGTTTGGCGGTCACATCATGCAGCGTACACTACGCTCACATTAAGAAAGCGTGAAAAGGAATAAAGCGGTCAAATAAAAGAGGAAATAATGGTGAAAAACGTTTTCACCCATTAAACCATGCGGTTACCACCTCCTCCCATT
This sequence comes from Papaver armeniacum, assembly GCA_023531295.1. Classification (NCBI taxonomy): domain Eukaryota; kingdom Viridiplantae; phylum Streptophyta; class Magnoliopsida; order Ranunculales; family Papaveraceae; genus Papaver; species Papaver armeniacum. The sequence continues at coordinate 346,226 of JAJJWW010014132.1, forward strand.
ATTTCACCCTTTACTCTCTTCCTTCATGAGGCCAGGTACATTTCAATCTCGACTTGTATAAATAGGTCTTACCTATTTCCACCAGACAACAAGTCTCGGTCAGGAGAAAATACTACACTCTCAGAAAGGAAACTTTGCAAGCTCTCCCAAAAGCTTCCACCTCTTGCAAGCTCCCAAGCTTTCACTTTCTGATACAAGTCGAGATACTACTCTCCTCAACACCTTTCTTTGCTTCCCTCCCCAAATCAACCCTTCTCCTCCACTTTGTGACCGAAGCAAGTCTGGAACGGCCATTTCTTGGTTTAGGCCGGACTTGTACAGATTGATCTCTCGAATCTATAAAGTGCTCACGCACATCACATTTGTTTAGGGTTTGAACCAGTTTCTCACTCACCTATCGAATTTACCGAAATCGGCAGAAACGATTTTCACCCTTAAACAGTAACTTAGATTGAAAACCTTGATTTGAAAACTATATAAGGGGAACTCTAGCAACTGGAAAAACTAATCCCCACACCTCCTGTGTGATACTAGTTGGTTTTGCTTGAGTCGATTCTCCTTTAACCTTAGGTTTCTTCTCGAGACCCTGTAGGTTAATGACTGAAAGACTTCATTGGGATTGTGAAGCCAGACGAAACTACTTCTCTTGTAGTTGAGCGATCTGATCATGCCATTTTCAATCGTACGAGTTAAATTGAATAATTGACTTGAGATTATATCTCCGATAGAGCAAGATAAAAAGAAATCACAAACATCTTCGTCTCATCGTTTGTGATTCCAAAATATCTAGTTTCGCTACCATACGATTTAGATTATTGTGAGGTGATTGATAATACTAGGTTGTTCTTCGGGAATATAAGTCCGGGTTATCAATTAGTTCCTGTTCACCTTGATTTATCAAAAGAAGGAACATAAACTCATAGGTTTATCTGTGGGAGACAGATTTATCTATCACCGTAAACTTTTCTGTGTGATACAAATTTTTTTATTAAAGTCTTCGACTTTGGGTCGTAGTAACTCTTAGTTGTGGATGAGACCAGCTAAGGGAATCAAGTGCGTAGTATCCTGCTTGGATCAGAGACGTAAGGAGAGCAACTGTACCTTGAATCAGTGTGATATTGATTAGGGTTCAACTACAGTCCATACCGAAGTTAGTTTGTAGTGGCTAGTGTCTGTAGTGATTTAATACAGTGTGGTGTTCAATCTGGACTAGGTCCCAGGGTTTTTCTGCATTTGCGTTTCCTCGTTAACAAAACTTTCGTGTGTCGTATTATTTCTATTCCGCATTATATTTTGTTATATAATTGAAATATCACAAGTTGTGCGTCGTGTCGATCAATTGTGAAATCCAACCTTTGGTTGTTGATTGAAATTGATTGATCCTTGGATATTAGTCTTTGGTACCATCCAAGTTTATATCTCTTGTATTTGATAAAGACTCACAGATTTCTATTTGTTTGAGTATAGATCAAATCGAGAGATAGACTTATTAACTCCTTGATATATTTTTTATTAAGATTGAGTCTGACTATCTAGTTAATTCTTTTAAAAGTATATTAGAGTTAGTCCATACAGATTGCTAATCGAAATATTGGGTGAGGTTGTTGTACCCCCGCTTTTTTAGTCCGCGTACGTGAACTTTCTAGGGTTCATGAATTTCCTCCATTAAATCTTCCTTGGAGGAAAATAAGACAAAGGGGTGGTCAAAATTTATTCCAAGTAAGTGATTTCCTCTTGTTTCTTTCCAATTTGTAGATATCATGATGAATTTCAAGGGCTCAAAAAGAACTTCAAAAAGTTTGGTTTCCTCTAGTATGAATCTTTCTTTAGACCAAAATTATATTAGAATTAGATTTGTCAATGATTATTGTGCTAATGTTTTTGAAAGGATTTCATCTATGGGTTTTATTATAGAAAAGAAATTGGATTCTTCTAGTGAACATTAAGAGTATTTAGTTTGCTTTGAAAAATTCAATCTTGGAAACATCTTTGATAGTCTTGGTCAAGGATTTGATACTCTCACAAGAATTTTCTATGCCAACATTCATGATGTTGATCTTGGTAAAATGGAATTCAAAACCATGATAAATAGAGAAAGATTTCTTATTAATAGAGAGTTGATTTCGAAGATTACCAAAATTCCATTTGGTAATGTTCGTCTATCTAGGCCAAATGATGAACGACCATCACGTGAAGACATCTCTCTTGGACTTTGCGGTAAGAAGGTTTCTTGGAATCAAGGAAAGTTTCCTACTAATGTTCTTAGTGTTGAGTTGATGGCTTTTGGAAAACTTGGTATCTCTAATCTTTGTCCTTCCACAATTGAGAATTCTCGGTGGAGTCGTGAGTTTGCAGAATTGGTTTATTTCCTTGAATTGGGTGTTCCGAGTTTCGATATTTGTGGTTTCATCATTTCTCAAATGATCTTGATGACTTCACCCAACAAGAAGTTAGGTTACCCTTGCTTGATTAGTCAAATTTGCCGAGAACGTGGTTTTGACTCAATTGGCAATTCTCTTGGGGTTCCCAAACCAGTTCGTCCTTGTACTTTAAAACGTATAAGGGAGAATGTGTGCAAAATACAAAGAGATGATTCCTTTGACGATTGTGACCCTACCTCCTTGAGTCTTCTTCAAAAAATTCACAAGGGTGAAGTGCTGATAGGGTGTAGAATACATCCTATTTACTATCTATTGTTTATGCTTTCTTTGATATTTCTCTTGTAAATTATGTATTTTACGCTTGTTTTGAGTTTTATAGCTACTTTGGAGTCGCACGGAGGAAAAGAAGAAGAAATCACCCAATTTGAGCAAAAGGGCAAAATTGTCATTTCATGGGCGAACACTATATGGAGCCCGATAATAGTTAAGGGGAAATTCTCTGGAGGAGTACTAAACACAGACCATCCAAGGTTAAGGGGATACTATTGGGTGGCCACACCAGCTTGGGTGCAAATATCCGACCCAAGACTTATAACCTAAATTCAGTCGAGATTATCTTCTACTCTTCTCTTTCTTCTTTTGTGTTCTGAGATTGAGTCTGAAATCGAGTGAAATACAGGGATGAAGTAAGATTGTGAGATGATTCTGCTCTTGGATTTGAAATAGAAGTTGCAATCAGATCGATAAGCAATTGTGTAAGATGATACTGAGTCCAAAAACTGCTATTGATGGGAATTAGGTTTCGCTGCCATTAACAATTGAAGTGAGATTTGAAGAAAAATCGAAGATGGGTTTGATGATAAAGTGTCGTTGTTGAATGAATCGGAGATTGGTTCTGAGATTGGGTTTGTGGATCGATTTGATAAAGGTTTGAGATGATATTACATATGGGTTGGTGGTGAGCTGCTGCTGTGAGTTGTGAAGCAGATAAAGAATGTTAGGGTTCGAATTTCTCTAGAACAAGACTCGATGTTGCTGTAATGGGTTTCGAAAGAATTGATAAATGGGTTTGGTTTGAATCCGAGATAGAGAAATCGAGCTCTTGTTGTTGATTAAGTTTGCTGCCATGGAATCTGTGAATGGTGGTAACTAAGAGCTGCAGGACGGAATTGCTGGGGGAGCAGCTGTTGTTGGTGGTCTGAAAGAGGTGAAAGGAAGTTGAAAACAAGGAAGAGATGCTGCAGTTAACTACAGAGAAGAAAATGAGGTTGTTAATTCGATGGGAAGAATGAAGCAGTGGGTTAGAGTTGATTTCAGTTCGGACCAAGAAAATTAGAAAAAAGATGCAGATGGTGATGATCAATTGCTGCTATTGAATTAAGAAAAGATGTAGCAGGGAAGAAGAGATTTTGTTGGTGACGCTCAATGGTGTTGTTGGTTGCTGCTGTCGGAAATTGGTGGTGGAATTGATGGACTCAAGAAGTTATAGAAGGTGCTTTTGATGGCGCAGAATGGCTTTGTGAACTGCTAAATTAGATGTATGGTAGGATTGTTACAGGGACATGAAGAAAGAAGAGGCCTGAATTCGGCCGGGAAAACACCCAGAAACAAACGGAACTATGCCCGATTTTATACTCCGACGAGTTGACTCGTACCGGCCGATGACCGATCTATCCATGTGACTCAGTTGAGTAAGACGATTCAGGTCAGTCAGATGTCTAACTGACTCGGCTGACTTCCCATCCTTGACCCAGCTGACTGTTAAAGACCGTTATCTTGATCGTTAATCTTTGACGATTGACTGATGGAATATACCTTGACCAGAGGAGTATCTCAGGTTGCCGGCGGCGACTTTTCCGGCCGGATTCCGGTCATAATACCAGTTTTCCGGCGAGCCAAAATTTCCAGAATTTTCTATGGATTTCTCTCATGCGTGTGAAGACTTGGACTAGGAATTGGATGGAGAATTGGGCTCAAATTTGGAAAGAGAAGATGAAGAGTTGAGAAAGGCTTGGATTTGGAAATTGAATTGCTAAAGGAAAAGGGTTCTATTCCTTGGAAGATTTGGAGAATATTGAAGCCTATAAATAGAGAAGTTTTCTACATCTTTTACACACATCTCTACACACACAACACTTTTCTTTTCTTATTCTTTGTGTGAACTCTTTAGCATGAGTAGCTAATTTTCTTATTGATTGAGGATGAATTCCTAGTTCTTAATATATAATTTGAGTTTTGTTTTCAATTCTATCTTGAAGTTTTTCACATGATTATCGTTTGTTTTTACTAATAGGAATGATCTTAAAGACATTCATGATTGATTGATAGATTGTTTGGGTGGCCAACTAAATTGATTTGTTAATTTGATCTAAAGCTAGTGAAAGTTAAGAGATAAGTAATCGTTTCTTGACTTTTTACATAAGTAGCAAACACGAGACCTTGCGGAGGGATTCCGTGGAGCAATTGTGTGTGAAAACAACGTTAGCAAGTAGACCTTGATCTAAGAGTCTAACTACTAATATTAACCTAATAAGTTCATAAATCTTAATGCGTTTATTTAAATTACATCTAGAGTGATCTACTACTAGGTGGTTTGGTAAATAGAATCCAGTGTAGTCGAGAACTTCCGTATCCGGTGATACAAGGGATTTAGGGGTTTAGCACTGATCTAGCTGCTTTACCTACGGATGGTGATAATTTGTGACTAATAACAAGTAGAAAAGAACATAACTTGATTCATTGTTTCGTAACGAAGAAGGATTCCTTGGTCTTGTCTCTCTTATTGCTTTCAACTTTCGATTTTAATTACTTTGTTTATTTTCTTTTGCTTTTTACACCCCCCTTTTGTGACAATTTTTACAACTAGAATCTCTTGCTCCTCGTGGGAACGAACTTGACTTCCATTATATTATTTTTAATTGAGTGGAAATATTAATTAATTTGATTGCATCTACGACACGCATCAAATTTTTATTTTTGGGAGGGGAGCAATGGACGATTTTAGTTGTTTTTATTCTTTTTGCTATATTCTTGCTTTGTTAGATTCTATACCGTATCTGACTTAGTTTCTGAGAATCTTATTTCAGGTATCGGTTTTCCATGTATGGTGGACAAGAGCAAGCATATTACAACAATCAATACGGTTTTCAACCTCAACATTATGGCAATTTCCAACCATCCTTAGGATACAGACTTTATGGATATTCTCATACATATCAACAACCTTATGACGGGTATGTAAGTGGACAATCACAAGGATGGGAGGATAGTTTTGTTTATGATCAGAAATTCTCTAGTTTTGCAGATAAGATGTCTGCCATGATTGGGGATCTTCAACAAAAGTTGCAAGAATCACATCGAGAAATTCAAAGGAATTCGGAGAAATTATACGAACAAATTACTCAACCTTTGGAGACTTTTGAAGACGCTAGTGTAGCTTACTCGAGCCTTGATCTTATTAATGATCAAGAACCTATTCAAAAGGTAGAGCTTGAAGATGATGCATTTAGTTCTTGGAAAAAATTCCTTAGGGAAAGATATGAGTCCGCGGAAGTGTATGAGCGTTGCAACAATGAGGAAGTTATTCCAACTCCGGATCATAATAACGATCCTTCGCCTATTCAAAAGGAGGAGATTGGGTGTGACTTACCTATTGTTCTAAACGGTGTAACACCCTCACATGAAGATCTTACAATTTATACCGACGAAAATCATTTTAGTGAATGGCCCGATTCCGATGATGAAAATGTTGAAGAGATGATGCTAGAGGATGAAACCACATTGATTGATTTTGTGGAAGACCCAATTGAACTTGCCAATGATTTTAATGATGCCAAGACTTTGGTTAAGGTAGAAAACGACGAAGAATGGTTGCAAGGTTTAATAGAGGACCACGATATACAAGAGGTAAGTAATTCACTTGAATTTTTTAAGGATGAAGAGGATTCTATAATACAAGAGATTGTGCAAGGTTTGTCTAACCCTTTGCTTATTGATTCTTCTCCTTTACCTCTTATTGGTTTGAATGTTTGTGCTTCGAAAGTATTTTTGGATGATTTTGTTTCTAGATATCCACCATCGGAAACACTTGATGCTAACACCATGCAGGTTTGCCAAGAGGAATACATGGAAGTTCCAAAATTCTATGTTCTTTATACACTTCCGAGTGTGGACGAGAATAAGTGTGGGGGAAATTTCTATCGAGCGATAACATCACTATTGTTTTCTTGTGCTAATATTTGTATGGAGTTATTGTTTTCAAAACAGGTAATATGGGTGGATCCTCAAATTTTCAGATTGTTAGTATATGGGGACTGAATCCTGCAAGAGCTAAGTCGGGATTCAATTACATTGAGGACGTCGACTTTAAAACAAGCGCTTAATGGGAGGCAACCCATAGGTTTTGTATTTCTTTTGCTTTTTATTTTTGTTATTTCTTTTTCTTGTTCCTTATCATGTTAAAATTTCCCACCTTGACTTTACTAGGAGGATTCAATTACATTGAGGACAATGTAAGGTTTAAGTGTAGGGGGGAGTGGTTAAGCATGTATTTAAAAAATTACAAAAAATTAAAAAAAAAAAAAAGTTTTACATAAAACCTCCAACTTTTAAAGATTTTAGAGTCACTAGCATACTTCTAGGTATGTTACATAGAGATTTTGACCGACATAATTGAACTTGGAAATGTTATAGAACTACATTCGGATTTCTTGCTTGTTTGAGTGTTAAATAATGGATTTAATCATGCCAAATAGATAGTGACAAGGTGATTTTAAAAGGACTTGAATTTGGTGCAGGGAGACATGCATTATTAGAGTTGCTGATCAATCATTAGTGGAGACTGCCCGTATTCATATCATGTGAGGCACCGACCAGAAATTTTTCCGTCTACTAAAGAGCTTCTTTTGAGTGTGTGTCACCGTGACGTTAATTAGGGTAGAATGGTGAGCTACCCAACCTCCCACCAATAGAAGCACTACTCTTTGATCTCTTGAGTGCTAATTTTGTCAATCATAAGGGTGACGTCTATAGATGAAAGCCTCCTTCTTGTAGTTCGATTTGCAGTTAGCACCATTCTCTCTCTCGACAACAACGGGTCCATAGAAACACCACCATCATCAACAAGGAGCGACACCAAAATCTACAAGGAAAGTTGGAAAAAGTTCAAGGTTTACAAGCAACGGAACGAGAAAAAGAGCAAATTTCAAACTCAAGTAAAGCAACATACAAAGAGCAGATTTTTACATATATGTTGAGGACTTACAATACAATGAGCATAATTCTATATCCAAGTATGAAGACTTATTTATAAGAGCAAAGAATAGCAAAAGGTGAGAATTATTGAAGTTTATGATTTTGAGGCGATACAAGTTGTGAAGAATCAAGCGGTAAAATACTTCTCCCACGGCCATGGTTGTATTTAATTTCTCTTTTTTTAAAAAAAAAAAAAAAAAAAAAAAAAAAATATTTGTTTTGTTAATAAGCCGTGGGGAAGGAAAATATATAAGGAAGTTTCAAGCGACAAGGATTTAAGGTAAAGGTTACAAATTGTCAAGGATTTATGAAATTCGAGGGTTTATCATCAATAGTTGAAACCGAAGACGAAGGAGATCAAGACGAGGAGCGGAAGACGTTTCTATTGGATGCCGTGAGAGTGGTGTTATCATAATTGGCGATCGTATGTGAAGGTGAGTAAGTAATCTCATCCTCGATAATATGGTTGATTTCCTTTCTTAGAGATCGTCAGAAAAATGGTTTTTCAAAATATTAAAAGATGTGGGTTTTCAAAAATATTTCGGAAGTTGTCCTTCCCACCATTCAACGTGTTGGTGAATTCTCTCTTCATTCCTACCGCACACATGTGAGACCCATAAAAAGCCGTCTTTTTGAGTGCAATTATCATAAAATCCTTTTGGTGAGGCGAAGTTGAGGCGAAATGCTTATTGATCGTTTCTCAAACACGCGTTCTCTCATTATGGTGTGGTTATTTCTCACTCAACATTTAAGAATGAGAATATGTTCTTTAGTATTTCTAACTTCTTATTACTAGCATGCGAAACTCTATGTCCTCATAGCTCTTTGGATGCTTGGGACGCTTGAACGCTTTGAAGTTGTGAGTTTTTAGTTAGATTTGCTCGAGGACTAGCAAAGTCTAAGTGTGGGGGAATTTGATAGGGTGTAGAATACATCCTATTTACTATCTATTGTTTATGCTTTCTTTGATATTTCTCTTGTAAATTATGTATTTGACGCTTGTTTTGAGTTTTATAGCTACTTTGGAGTCGCACGGAGGAAAAGAAGAAGAAATCACCCAATTTGAGCAAAAGGGCAAAATTGTCATTTCATGGGCGAACACTATATGGAGCCCGATAATAGTTAAGGGCAATTCTGGAGGAGTACTAAACACAGACCATCCAAGGTTAAGGGGATACTATTGGGTGGCCACACCAGCTTGGGTGCAAATATCCGACCCAAGACTTATAACCTAAATTCAGTCGAGATTATCTTCTACTCTTCTCTTTCTTCTTTTGTGTTCTGAGATTGAGTCTGAAATCGAGTGAAATACAGGGATGAAGTAAGATTGTGAGATGATTCTGCTCTTGGATTTGAAATAGAAGTTGCAATCAGATCGATAAGCAATTGTGTAAGATGATACTGAGTCCAAAAAGCTGCTATTGATGGGAATTAGGTTTACGCCATTAACAATTGAAGTGAGATTTGAAGAAAAATCGAAGATGGGTTTGATGATAAAGTGTCGTTGTTGAATGAATCGGAGATTGGTTCTGAGATTGGGTTTGTGGATCGATTTGATAAAGGTTTGAGATGATATTACATATGGGTTGGTGGTGAGTCTGTTGTGAGTTCAGGAAGGATAAAGAATGTTAGGGTTCGAATTTCTCTAGAACAAGACTCGATGTTGCTGTAATGGGTTTCGAAAGAATTGATAAATGGGTTTGGTTTGAATCCGAGATAGAGAAATCGAGCTCTTGCTGTTGATTAAGTTTGCTGCCATGGAATATGTGAATGGTGGTAACTAAGAGCTGCAGGACGGAATTGCTGGGGGAGCAGCTGCTGTTGGTGGTCTGAAAGAGGTGAAAGGAAGTTGAAAACAAGGAAGAGATGCTGCAGTTAACTACAGAGAAGAAAATGAGGTTGTTAATTGATGGGAAGAATGAAAGCAAGTGGGTTAGAGTTGATTTCGGATTCGGACAAGAAAAATAGAAAAAGATGCAGATGGTGATGATCAATTCTTGCTATTGAATTAAGAAAAGATGTAGCAGAAAGAAGAGATTGTGTTGGTGACGCTCAATGGTGTTGTTGGTTGCTGCTTCGGAAATTGGTGGTGGAATTGATGGACTCAAGAAGTTATAGAAGGTGCTTTTGATGGCGCAGAGAATGGCTTTGTGAATTGCTAAATTAGATGTATGGTAGGGATTGTTAGGGGACATGAAGAAAGAAGAGGCCTCGAATTCTAGGGAAAACACCTTAAAACAAACGGAACTATGCCCGATTTTATACTCCGACGAGTTGACTCGACTTAGAGCCAATGACCGATCTATCCATGTGACTCAGTTGAGTAAGACGATTCAGATCAGTCAGATGTCTAACTGACTCGGCTGACTTCCCATCCTTGACCCAGCTGACTGTTAAAGACCGTTATCTTGATCGTTAATCTTTGACGATTGAGATGGAATATACCTTGACCAGAGGAGTATCTCAAAGTTGCCGCGGCGACTTTTTCCTACGGATTCCGGTCATAATACCGATTTTCCGGCGAGCCAAAATTTCCAGAATTTTCTATGGATTTCTCTCATGCGTGTGAAGACTTGGACTAGGAATTGGATGGAGAATTGGGCTCAAATTTGGAAAGAGAAGATGAAGAGTTGAGAAAGGCTTGGATTTGGAAATTGAATTGCTAAAGGAAAAGGGTTCTATTCCTTGGAAGATTTGGAGAATATTGAAGCCTATAAATAGAGAAGTTTTCTACATCTTTTACACACATCTCTACACACACAACACTTTTCTTTTCTTATTCTTTGTGTGAACTCTTTAGCATGAGTAGCTAATTTTCTTATTGATTGAGGATGAATTCCTAGTTCTTAATATATAATTTGAGTTTTGTTTTCAATTCTATCTTGAAGTTTTTCACATGATTATCGTTTGTTTTTACTAATAGGAATGATCTTAAAGACATTCATGATTGATTGATAGATTGTTTGGGTGGCCAACTAAATTGATTTGTTAATTTGATCTAAAGCTAGTGAAAGTTAGGACATAAGTAATCGTTTCTTGACTTTTTACATAAGTAGCAAACACGAGACCTTGCGGAGGGATTCCGTGGAGCAATTGTGTGTGAAAACAACGTTAGCAAGTAGACCTTGATCTAAGAGTCTAACTACTAATATTAACCTAATAAGTTCATAAATCTTAATGCGTTTATTTAAATTACATCTAGAGTGATCTACTACTAGGTGGTTTGGTAAATAGAATCCAAGTAGTCGAGAACTTCCGTATCCGGTGATACAAAGGATTTAGGGGTTTAGCACCGATCTAGCCGCTTTACCTACGGATGGTGATAATTTGTGACTAATAACAAGTAGAAAAGAACATAACTTGATTCATTGTTTCGTAACGAAGAAGGATTTCTTGGTCTTGTCTCTCTTATTGCTTTCAACTTTCGATTTTAATTGCTTTGTTTATTTTATTTTGCTTTTTACACCCCCCTTTTGTGACAATTTTTACAACTAGAATCTCTTGATCCTCGTGGGAACGAACTTGACTTCCATTATATTATTTTTAATTGAGTGGAAATATTAATTAATTTGATTGCACCTACGACACGCATCAAGTGCGTGCAAGAACAATTGTCATTGGTTGCAACTAAGTTTCCCGAGCTCAAGGAAGAATTGAACATGATTCAAGCATCTTTGAGTGTTTCCAATGATGAAAATAATGAGTAAATGTTGATTTTATATGCCCAGTAAATCTTCGGATGAGAATTTTATTTTCTTGTTTTGTTTAGAAGAATAACTAGAGGAATAACCATTATTGTGATTACACATAGCTATGTCCAACGTTTTCATCTTCATGTTTTTAGGTTTATTTGTTTAAATTCTAAAAAATTGTTTGGAAGATGATTTTTTGCAGTATTAATATCTTTGGTTTTATATATTGCAATTTGTTATGGGATATGTGTGTTTGCGTCCGTGAACTATGATTGTCCCATACCTTGTCAAAAGTTAAGTCTTTCGTATGTCGATATGCATGTATTGATAAAAGAATGAATGGACTTTTGACATTACAAAAGTTTGGAATCTATTATGTCATTATGCAAATATTGATGGAAGATTGGATGAACTTTTGTTTACAAGGATTATGTCTATTGTATGTCATTGTGCAAATAGTGATGGAAAATAGAATGAATCCTTGTCTATTCCGCAGTATTGATCTTCCCTGGTCCATATTTCATGTATATACTGTGAGGCTCCGTAAGTTCTCTTATGTTGAGCATTTCCGATTAGATTAATTATGGGTTCTCTTGTGGTTAATCTAATTGAGTATTTTTGGATTCAAATTCATATTCGTATGTGATTTGTTATGTCCAAAGAAATCCTTCTTTTGTTATGAAATTAAGGTCGCTCTTGTTGTTCTTTCGGGAATGACATATTATGGGGAGAGTTCTTAATTGAACTTCGCTTAATTGCCAAATCTTTGTGGGGAGTGCGGATGTGGAATATTATAGGGGTTATCTTGTATCTTTATAAACTCCTTGATGAAAGCATTTAGCTTCGGCTATATGATTGCATCTAAATAAGTTGATATGTGCTTGATTTTGGTCATGAAATGTCTCTTTGGAAATTTCATTAGGATCCCGTTTTCATTACCTTTGCCAATTTTATTGACAAAAGGGGAGAATTAATGTGTAGTTCACACAAAAAAATACATATGGTTTTCGGATCATTATGTAAGGGGAGTGGTTTCCATGTGAGATGGAGTATTGACTAAGGGGAGTGATACATATCACCATGGTATTGTTGTCAAAGTTGTGATACAACTGAACTTTGATACTGTGTAATAATACTATGACACTATATAACAATGATTGAGAATTCTCGTTTTCTCATTGTTCATTGGAGTACTTGGAAGTGACGAAGATTTCGAGTAACGTTGAAGATTAGGCATGTTTAATAGGAGCTACAAAAGTTTATTTATTTATTTTTGTATTCCATATGTATTGATAGTTTTGTCACTAAAATTGACAAAAGGGGGAGATTGTTAGAGCACTTTGCTTTCAGTCGAACTCGCATGCGTTGCTATCTCAAGCATGTTTGTTAATGTTAGTGATCAAAACTATAAGTCTTTATTTCTAGTCTACTATAGCTAAGTCTCAGACTAGGATAGAAAGTGTAGTTGAGCTCAAGAACTCCATGGCGATCATCATACAAGACGAAGACCTACTCAAGTAACTTGTGGAACTTCATCGACTAAAAGGTATGTGGAGACTTGAACTTATCTATCACTCAAAAGTCTATCTACTCTATCTCCTATCTTGAGACAAAAGTCGTTTTGATATATAGACTTTAATTATACACATTTGCTATTTCGAGCCGAGTTTATCTCACATATCTATTTTTCGAAATATGTGTTGGTAATCTTTCACTTTGGCCAAGTTCATCTTTGCCTAGTGACGAAAGTCATGTTATGTTTCAATTACTTGAAAATGGCTTTGTGATAGGTGTAGAATACACCTAATTTACTATCTAGTAGTTTATGCTTTCTTTGCTATTTTTCTTGTAAATTATGTATTTTACGCTTGTTTTGAGTTTTGTAGCTACTTTGGAGTCGCACGGAGGAGGAAAAGAAGAAGAAAGCACCCAATTTGAGCCAAAAGGGCAAAAGGGTCATTTTACTGGCAATTGATATATGGAGCCTAACCACGGTTAAGGGGCAACTCTTCTTGGAGGCATACTAAACACAAACCCGATTCTGATTAAGGGTTGTCACACAGGTGCCCTTATCATTATTAGAGGTTGTAATTATCAATGGTGGTCTTTATCTTAGGCGCAAATAGCATCCCAATCATTCCCAACCCTAAAACCAAAGTGATTTTCATCCCATTCTATTCTTTCATTTCACTTTGAAGTTGAGAAACAAACAAGCAATGGTGTCCAAAATTGAGAGCCGAGAAAAATTAATGGTTTGTGTAAGAAATTCGGGGGACTCGTGAGAGAAAGATTTAATGGCAGAATGAAGAAGAACGAGCTGCTGCTTCCATGACAGAGATCGAGAGACGAGAGAACAGAGATGAAGATGAATTAGATGAATTAATGGATATGTGTTGGTGGTGGAGATTGAACTGAAAATCGATGATTCCAGGAAAGAAGACGGGGAAAATGGATTCGGTTCGATCGTGAGATGGGTATGAACTAGATTTGGATTTGGGGTTGATATTCGATGTTGATTTGAAGATTATTTTTGAGTTAGAGTAGATCGAGCAGAGTAGATGGATCTGTGGTCAAGCTGATTCGAATCTGAGAAGAGAAGATGGTCGACAGTGAATTGTTATATCGTATGAAGATTTTCTGGTGCTGTCAGGGGTTGTGAGCTGAGTTGCTATTCACAAGTCACAGGGAATGAAGATGGTTCTTGAGCTGCTTATGATGAGTGCAATACAGGGAAGTATGATATGCAAACAGTTAGAAAAGCAGAATGGATGGGACTGTAATGAAGTGCTTATTTTGCAGATGGTTTAGCTGGTCTTTGTTGGTACATAAGCACTGAGTTGGAGGATGGTGCTCAATTTAGACAAAGTTGAGATTGCAGAGCTGTTGATGAAAATGGAACTGAAATTGGCTGAGTTGGAGGAGATGAAGCTGCAGAAATTGGTTGTGCAGAGATAATTATCAAGGGAAAGAATGGGTTTGGATGATCCTGTTAATGGGTTTCTATAGGTGATCTGTCTTTGTTATTCTGAGGAATGATGGAATTGTGCAAATATATGTATGCTAGGATTTGAACAGGGAGGAGCTGGCAACGGCTTGGTAAACTAGCAAGAGATGGCAATGATGCAGTTCAGGGAAGGTTATGCAGCAAGGAAAGGCACGATGCCGATACAATGGAGTTGTTGCGGTGGCAATGGGATGATGGAGCTGTGGGCCTCGTAATGGTGAAGACCTAGGTTTAGGTTCGTGCAGATGGAGCTAACCGAGTTGGTGGAATAGCCTTCATGGTGTGAAGAGGAGTTACAGGAGAGTTGTTTATATATTGATGCAAAGATTATCATGGTGAAATGACTTTGTGTATTGAGGTGTTGGCTAATCATCAAATGCATAGGCCCTCGGCACAGTGATGTGTATTGAGGTGTTGGTGCAGTGGACCGAGTGGGTTGATAACTCGGTGCGGGGCCAACGAGCCGCAAGCGAGATGGAGATGTTGCAGGATTGGTTACGAGATGTTTATTCGGGGCCTGAGGTAACATGGCAGAGAGATGGGAACTGCAGGTGGTTATGATTTTAGCAGGTGATGTGTAGAGTTGGCATTTGTTCATGGCTGGGAATGAAATGCGAAGGTGCAACAGACATGAGCCATCTTGGCGCATGAATTTGCAAGGCAAGTGCAAAATTGCAAAGTGCTTCAGCTAGGACTATCGCCCGGAGTTAGCTAGCTGACTCGCTTCGACTGATGATTCCCCTTGACCGCCGACTAACGATTGGTGACGGTTGACCCGTTTGACCGTTAGTCCTAACAGTGGACCGACGGAATATTCCGTCGAATATTCTCCCGACGGCTGCATTTCTCGGTGACCCGTGGCGACCTATTCTAGCCAAATTCCGGCCACAATCCCGATTTTCCGCGAGCCAAAAATTCCAGAATTTTCTATGGACTTCTCTCATGGGTGTGAAGACTTGGGCTAGGAATTGGATGGAGAATTGGACTCAAATTTGGAAAGAGAAGGTGAAGAGTTGAGAAAAGCTTGGAATTGGAAATTGAATTGCAAAAGGAAAAGGATTCTAATCCTTAGAAGATGTGGAGAATATTGAAGCTTATAAATAGAGAAGTTTTCTACAACTTCTACACACCTCTCTACACACACAACACTTGTGTTTTTGCTTGCTTTTCTAAGATTTTCTTTTTAATTACTTGTGTGAACTTGAAAATTCTTCTTTTAATTATTATTTGTGTGAATTTCAAAAACATGAGTAGCTAAATTTCTTATTGATTGAGGATGAATTCCTAGTTCTTAACATGATTTGAGTTTTGTTTTCAATTCTATCTTGAGATTTTTCACATGATTATCGATTGTTTTTACTAATAGGAGTGATCTTAAAGACATTCATGATTGATTGATAGATTGTTTGGAGTGCACGCTAAATTAATTTGTTAATTGATCTATATCTAGTATAAGTTAGGGGAATACGTAATCGTTCTCGACACTTTACACAAGTAGAAAACACGAGACCTGCGGAGGGATTCCGTGGAGCAATGTGTGTAGAAACAACGCTAGAAAGTGGACCAAGCGAACCGAGTTTAACTACTAGTACTAAACCTAAATTCATAAATCTTAATGCATTCTCGGGGAATTACATCTTGTAAGCGGACCTCAAGGTGGTTCTTTTGAATAGAATCGATAACTAAGCGGACCGTTACTCAAGTGAAATTAGGATTTTGGGGCTAGCTAAGCGGACCTGCTATCCTACGGTTGGTGATAATCTGTGACTAATAACAAATAGAAAAGAACATAACTTTAATCATTGTTTTGCAACGAAGAAGGATTCCTTGATCTTGTCTCTCTTATTGCTTTCATCTTTCAACTTTCGATTTTAATTGCTTTGTTTATTTTTCTTTTACTTTTACACCCCCTTCGTGACAACTTTTACAACTAAGATCACTTGCTCCTCGTGGGAACGAACTTGACTTCCATTATATTATTTTTAATTGAGTGGAAATATTGAATTAATTTGATTGCACCTACGACACGCATCAAATTTTGCGCCGTTGTAGGGAGCAACAGGCGATTTTTTAGTTGTTTTTATTTTTGCTTTATTCTTGCTTTGTTAGATTCTTTACCGTATCTAACTTAGTTTGTGAGAATCTTGTTTGGTGTTATACCTTTGGTGAATGCTAAAAGGGGGTAGACCGAGTCCAATACGTCTTCGATCCTAAGACTCAACTAAAGGATTTCATTCGTGCGATTAACACTCCACTTCCTCCTTCTTCATCAAGTGATTCGGACAAAGAGGAAGACACAATGGCTGATCGTACACTAAAGGACCTAGCTTCTCACAGTGCTTGATACCCAACAATGGTGTATCCAAACTAACTCAACCTTCAAATCAAGCTTGGGTTGATTAGAGAGTTACCAAAGTTCCATGGCATGGTGAATGAGGACCCAAATAAACATCTTATGGACTTCTATGCCATAGTTATGGCTATGCTTCCACCGGAGACTAATGCGGATGGAGCATTGTTGAAAGCTTGCCCGCTTTCTTTGGCGGGCAATGCTAAGGAATGGTTATATTATTTGCCTTCCTAAGTATCACAACATGGAATGGGATGAAGAAACTTTTCCTCGAGAGATATTTTCCCGCATCCAAAGCTACTCAAATTCGCAAGGAGATTTGTGGATTGAAACAACAAGTGGGAGAATCATTGTATGAATGTTGGGAGCGATACAAGAGGTTGGTGGCAAGCTGTCCACACCATCAATTTAGTGACGTTATGATACTCCAATACTTCTATGAAGCTCTTCACCCAAGTGATAGGTCTCTTCTTGACGCCGCGGGTGGTGGTGCACTAATGAACAAGACGTTGACCGAAGCTAGAGAGTTGATTGAAAGTATGGCGGCAAACCGCAACAATTCTACACAAGGGATGAACCAATGGTTAGGCGAGTGCATGAAGTTAGTGATTCTTCATCACATCTTGATCAAAGAATAAGTAACATGGAGATTATGATGCAAAGGATGGCCGCGATAATTATTCCGGATAATGAGACCGAACAAGTGAATGCTTTATATCCAAATCAAAAGCCAAGGTACGATCCATACTCCAATACCTATAATCCCGGGTGGAGGGATCATCCTAATTTTAGTTATGCAAACAAGCAAGCGGCGGTTTCTAATCCATATGAGCAACAAGGTGGTTTTCAACAATCACGTTTCCAACCTCAACAACAATTTCAACCACAACAAGTCAAGGAGCGTGATTCTTTGAATGATGACAAGCTCAATGCGTTGATGCAAGGTATGCAAGGTCTTACTTCTATGTTCCAACAAAGCCAACAAATCCAACAAAAGACCGATTCGGCCATCAAGGACTTACAAACTCAAATGGGACAATTGGCGACCGATGTGAATTTATTGAAATCTCAAGCATCCACAAAACTTCCTTCACAACCATTTGTGAATCCAAGAGAGAATGTTAATGCGGTTACTTTAAGAAGTGGAAGACAAGTGGAGGGTCCAAGTCATCATGAAGAAGCTATTGAAGAGGTAGTCAAAGATAAGGAGGAAACCACACCAAAGGACCAATCCAAGGGATCGGTGCCTACTTTCACTACTCCACCTCCTTTTCCTAGTCGTTTTGCTAAATCCAAGAAAGAGGCTCAAGACAAGGCACTTATGGATATCTTCAAGAAGATTGAAATCAACATCCCATTCATTGAGGCCATTAAGACAATTCCAAGGTATGCCAAGTTCATGAAGGAATTATGCATCAAGAAGGATAGGTTGCTTGATAATGAAATTACTAAAGTTGGCGAGAGTGCGTCGGCTATGCTATTGAAGAAGATGCCTACAAAGTGCACGGATCCCGGTGGTTTCACGGTGCCAATTACTATTGGTAAACAAAGGCTTGAACATGCTTTACTTGATTTGGGAGCTTCCATTAGTGTGATGTCGGCCGAAATATATGACTCTTTGAATCTTGGACCTTTGAAAGAGACGAGTTATTATCCAATTGGCAAACAAGTCTAACATATATCCAAAGGGGCTTATAGAAGACGTGCTAGTGCAAGTAAATGAGCTTATTTATCGGTGGACTTCTTTGTGGTGGATATGGACAACAATGAGAACCGATCATCTACTTCTTTACTTCTTGGGAGGCCATTCATGAAAACCGCAAAGACGAAGATTGATGTTGATAAGGGTACACTCACTATGGAATTCGACAAGGAGATAATACACTTTAACATATTTGAAGCCATGCGCTACCCAAGTGATGTGCATTCCGTTTACTCCATTGATGTGGTTGATTCATTAGCGCAACAAATGGTGGAATTGAACCAAGAGGATGAACTTGATGTGGTGTTGCAAAATAGCATTGAATTGGACGTCCATGGCTTGTCTAACTTGGATGTTGAAATCTCCAAGGAATTGGTGGAGATGTGTGGTGCTTTGGCGACATTGCAAGAAGCTAAAAAGGGTGATGTTTCATATATTTCTTTACCCGTGAATGATGAAGTACTTGTACCATCTATTGTGAAGGCGCCCAAGCTAGAATTGAAGCCACTTAGGACCATTTGAAGTATGCTTTCTTGGGAGATGGAGATGAGCTTCCGGTGATTATTTCTAAGAACCTCACACCGGTACAAGAAGACCGTTTGCTTAGAGTCTTGAAAGAGCACAAAACGGCTATTGGGTGGACAATTGCGGACATCAAAGGCATTAGTCCATCCATGTGCATGCATAGGATTCTAATGGAAGAAAACGTGAAGCCGGGTGACGTGATGCTCAACGTCGGCTTAATCCTCCCATGATGGAGGTTGTGAAAAAAGAGATACTCAAATTGCTAAGTGTGGGGTAATCTACCCAATTTCCGATAGCAAGTGGGTAAGTCCGGTTCAAGTGGTACCAAAGAAACCGAGTCACGGTTGTTCGAAATCAAGACGATGAACTTGTTCCTACAAGAGTTCAAACCGGTTGGAGAGTGTGCATTGACTATAGAAAGCTTAATTCCGCAACCCGCAAGGATCACTTTCCTTTACCTTTCATTGATCAAATGTTGGAGCGGTTAGCGGGGCATTCTTATTATTGCTTTTTGGATGGTTATTCGGGATACAATCAAATTGTTATTGCACGTAGGAGGACCAAGAGAAGACCACTTTCACTTGTCCGTTTGGAACGTTTGCATATAGACGGATGCCGTTGGCCTTTGCAATGCGCCGGCTACTTTTCAAAGATGCATGGTGAGTATATTCTCGGATTATGTGGAGCGCATCATCGAGGTATTTATGGATGACTTTAGTGTTTATGGCAATTCTTTTGATGGTTGTTTAAATAACCTTGAACTAATTCTTAAACGATGCATAGACACAAACCTTGTCCTTAATTGGGAGAAATGTCACTTTATGGTAAACCACGGCATAGTACTTGGTCACATTGTGTCCTCTCGAGGGCTCGAAGTGGACAAGTCGAAGATAGATTTAATAAGAAACTTACAATATCCCACTTCGGTGAGGGAAATCCGTTCTTTTCTTGGTCATGCGCAGGTTTCTATAGGCGGTTTATCAAGGATTTCTCCAAAATCTCCATGCCGATGTGCAAGTTATTACAAAAGGAGGTACCTTTCGACTTCAACAAGGAATGCGAGGATGCTTTTGACAAATTAAAGGAGATGTTGACAAGTGCGCCGATTATCAAATCACCGGATTGGAATCTTCCATTTGAATTAATGTGTGATGCTAGTGATTATGCGGTTGGAGCCGTTTTGGGTCAAAGGGTGGACAAGTTGTCCCATGTTATCTATTATGCATCTAGGACCCTTAATGATGCACAAATCAATTATTCTACCACGGAAAAGGAGTTATTGGCTATAGTTTTTGCTTTGGAAAAATTTCGATCATACTTGGTGGGTACAAAGGTTATTGTGTATTCCGATCATGCCGCACTAAGACACTTGATAAAGAAGAAAGAAGCTAAGCCAAGATTAATTCGGTGGATCCTATTGTTACAAGAATTCGACATAGAAATTCGTGATAAGAGGGGTGTGGAGAATACCGTTGCGGATCATCTTAGTAGACTTGTTATGTCTCAAGAGGAACTTCCATTACATGACCGTTTTCGGACGAACAACTTTTCTCCATGGACGAATCAACACCTTGGTATGCGGATATAGTGAATTACTTGGTGACAAGGAAAGTACCTAGTACAATGTCTAATTTCCAAAAGATGAAACTTAAGAAGGTCGCTAAGCAATATGTGTGGGATGAACCATACTTATGGAAATATGGCGTTGATCAAATAATGCGAAGGTGCGTGCCTAATTCCGAATTTTCAATCCATTCTCTCCTTTTGCCACACTTTTGCATGTGGTGGCCACTTTGGTTCGAAACGTACCGCTCTCAAAGTTCTCGAGAGTGGATTTTATTGGCCCACCTTGTTTGAAGATTCATATGTTTTCTGTAAATCGTGTGATAGATGTCAACGAACGGGAAATCTAGGTGCTCGAAATCAAATGCCACTCACACCAATTCTCGCCGTTGAGATTTTTGATGTGTGGGGTATTGATTTTATGGGCCCTTTTGTCAATTCGAATGGAAACTTTTATATACTTCTTTGCCGTTGATTATGTTTCGAAATGGGTGGAAGCTAGAGCCACCAAAACTAATGACTCTCAAGTTGTTTGTGATTTTGTAAGGGAAAACATTTTCAATAGGCATGGAACACCAAGAGTGGTGATAAGCGATGGAGGCTCACATTTCAAGAAGGCTTTCCACGCTCTCCTCAAGAAGTACAACATAACACACAAAATTGGTACGCCTTACCATCCACAAACTAGTGGACAAGCGGAAATTTCCAATCGTGAGATAAAGTCCATTCTTGAGAAAACGGTGAATACCACGAGGAAATATTGGAGCTTTAAGCTCAATGATGCACTTTGGCGTATAGAACGGCGTATAAGACACCAATTGGTATGTCTCCATATAGGTTGGTTTATGGTAAGGCTTGTCATCTTCCGGTTGAACTTGAACATAAGGCTTATTGGGCGATAAAGAAATTCAACATGGAGTATGATGAAGCGGGGAAACAAAGGAAGTTACAACTACATGAGTTAGAGGAGATACGTAATGATGCTTACGAGAGTGCTCGGATTTACAAGGAAAAGACTAAGCTTTTTCATGACAAGATGATTTCGCGGAAAAGTTTTGTTGTGGGGCAAAAAGTTCTTTTATTTAATACTCGTTCACGTTTATTTCGGAAAGCTTAAGTCCCGTTGGGTGGGACCATTTGTTGTTACTAATGTTTATGCTCATGGTGCGATTGATATTGTTAATAAAAAAACAGGACAACAATTGAAAGTCAACGGCCATAGGTTAAAGCCATATTATGAAAACTTTCCAACGGAGCATGTGGACATAATTGGACTTCAAGATGCACTCCCTCCGGAGGAGTAATGTGCCGTAAGAGCTAAGTCGGGCCGTCGACTTTAAAACAAGCGCTAATGGGAGGCAACCCATCGGTTTTGTATTTCTTATCCTTTTGCTTTTTGTTATTTCTTTTTCTTGTTTCTTATCATGTTAAAATTTCCCACCTTGACTTTACTAGGAGGATTCAATTACATTGAGGACAATGTAAGGTTTAAGTGTGGGGGAGTGGTTAAGCATGTTTTTAAAACAAAAATTACAAAAAAATTAAAAAATTAAAAAAAAAAAAAAAAAAAAGTTTTACTTAAAAATTCCAACTTTTAAAGATTTTAGAGTCACTAGCATACTTCTAGGTATGTTTACATAGAGATTTTGATCGACATAATTGAACTTGGAAATGTTAGAGAACTACATTCGAATTTCTTGTTTGTTTGAGCGTTAAATAATGGATTTAATCATACCGGTGATGCGAATTTGGTGCAGGGAGAAATGCGTTACTAGAGTTGCTGATCAATCATTAGTGGAGACTACCCGTATTCATATCATGAGAGGCACCGACCAGAAAATTTCCATCTACTAAAGAGCTTCTTTTGAGTGTGTGTCACCGTAAGTTAATTAGGGTAGAATGGTGAGCTACCCAACCTCCCACCAATAAAAGCACTACTCTTTGATCTCTTGAGTGCTAATTTTGTCAATCATGAGGGTGACGTCCATGGATGAAAGCTTCCTTCTTGTAGTTCGATTTGCAGTTAGCACCATTCTCTCTCTCGACAACAACGGATCCATAGAAACATACTCATCATCAACAAGGAGCGACATCAAAATCTACAAGGAAAGTTGGAAAAGTTTAAGGTTTACAAGCAACGGAACGAGAAAAAGAGCAAATTTCATATTCAAGTAAAGCAACATACAAAGAGCGGATTTTTACATATATGTTGAAGACTTACAATACAATGAGGTAATTTTATATCCAAGTATGAAGACTTATTCATGAAAGCGAAGAAAATTAAAAGGTGAGAATTTTTTGAAAGTTTATGATTTCAAAGACGATACAAGTTGTGAAGAATCAAGCGGTAAAATACTTCTTCCACGGCCATGGTTTATTTTGTATTTAATTTCTCTAGTTCTTAAAAAAAAAAAAAAAAAAAAAAAAATTGAAAAAAAAAAAAAAAAAGAAGAGAAAAACAAGAGAAATATTTGTTCTTATTTTTATTTAATGAGCCGTGGGGAAGGAAAATTTATAAGGAAGTTTCAAGCGACAAGGATTTTAAGGTAAAAAGAGTTATAAATTGTTAAGGATTTATGAAATTCAAGGGTTTATCATCAATAGTTGAAACCGAAGACGAAGATCAAGACGAGGAGCGGAAGACGTTTTTATTGGATGCCGTGAGAGTGGTGTTATCATAATTGGCGATCGGATGTGAAGGTAAGTAAGTAATCTCATCCTCGATAATAATGGTTGATTTCCTTTCTTAGAGATCGTCGGAAAAATGGTTTTTCAAAATATTAAAAGATGTGGGTTTTTCAAAATTTCGAAGTTATCCTTCCCACCATTCAACGTGTCGCAGAATTCTCTCTTCATTCCTACCTGCACACATGTGAGAACCATAAAAAGCCGTCTTTTTGAGTGCAATTATCATAAAATCCTTTTTGGTGAGGTGAGTCGAGGCGAAATGCTTATTGATCGTTTCTCAAACACGCATTCTCTCATTATGGTGTGGTTATTTCTCACTCAACATTTAAGAATGAGAATATGTTCTTTAGTATTTCTAACTTCTTATTACTAGCATGCGTAAACTCTATGTCCTCATAACTCTTTGGATGCTTGTGACGCTTGAACGCTTTGAAGTTGTGAGTTTTTAGTTTGATTTGCTCGAGGACTAGCAAAGTCTAAGTGTGGGGAATTTGATAGGTGTAGAATACACCTAATTTACTATCTAGTAGTTTATGCTTTCTTTGCTATTTTTCTTGTAAATTATGTATTTTACGCTTGTTTTGAGTTTTGTAGCTACTTTGGAGTCGCACGGAGGAAAAGAAGAAGAAAGCACCCAATTTGAGCCAAAAGGGCAAAAAGGTCATTTTACTGGCAATTGATATATGGAGCCTAACCACGGTTAAGGGGCAACTCTTCTTGGAGGCATACTAAACACAAACCGATTCTGATTAAGGGGTTGTCATACGTGGTGCCCCTTATCATTATTAGAGGTTGTAATTATCAATGGGTGGTCTTTATCTTGGCGCAAATAGCATCCCAATCATTCCCAACCCTAAAACCAAAGTGATTTTCATCCCATTCTATTCTTTCATTTCGCCCGAAGTTGAGAAACAAACAAATGTTTGTCTCGAAAATTGAGAGCCGAGAAAAATTAATGGTTTGTGTAAGAAATTCAGGGACTCAGGAGAAGATTTAATGGCAGAATGAAGAAGAACGAGCTGCTGCTTCCATGACAGAGATCGAGAGACGAGAGAACAGAGATGAAGATGAATTAGATGAATTAATGGATATGTGTTGGTGGTGGAGATTGAACTGAAAATCGATGATTCCAGGAAAGAAGACGGGGAAAATGGATTCGGTTCGATCTGTGAGATGGGTATGAACTAGATTTGGATTTGGGGTTGATATTCGATGTTGATTTGAAGATTATTTTTGAGTTAGAGTAGATCGAGCAGAGTAGATGGATCTGTGGTCAAGCTGATTCGAATCTGAGAAGAGAAGATGGTCGACAGTGAATTGTTATATCGTATGAAGATTTTCTGGTGCTGTCAGGGGTTGTGAGCTGAGTTGCTATTCACAAGTCACAGGGAATGAAGATGGTTCTTGAGCTGCTTATGATGAGCGCAATACAGGGAAGTATGATATGCAAACAGTTAGAAAAGCAGAATGGATGGGACTGTAATGAAGTGCTTATTTTGCAGATGGTTTAGCTGGTCTTTGTTGGTACATAAGCACTGAGTTGGAGGATGGTGCTCAATTTAGACAAAGTTGAGATTGCAGAGCTGTTGATGAAAATGGAACTGAAATTGGCTGAGTTGGAGGAGATGAAGCTGCAGAAATTGGTTGTGCAGAGATAATTATCAAGGGAAAGAATGGGTTTGGATGATCCTGTTAATGGGTTTCTATAGGTGATGCTGCTGCTTGTTACAGGGAATGATGGAATTGTGCAAATAGATGTATGCTAGGATTTGAACAGGGAGGAGCTGCCAACGGCTTGGTAAACTAGCAAGAGATGGCAATGATGCAGTTCAGGGAAGGTTATGCAGCAAGGAAAGGCCTGATGCTGATGCAATGGAGTTGTTGCAGGGCAATGGGATGATGGAGCTGCTGTGGCCTGTAATGGTGAAGACCTAGGTTTAGGTTCAGGCAGAGATGGAGCTAACCTGAGTTGGTGGAATAGCCTTCATGGCTGTGAAGAGGAGTTACGGGAGAGTTGTTATATATTGATGCAACATTATTGTGGCACTTCGAAATGACAGCACTGTGTATTGAGGTGTTGGCTAATCATCAAATGCATAGGCTGGCACAGTGTGATGTGTATTGAGGTGTTGGCCGCAGGGGTGGAGTGGGTTGATAACTCAGTGCGGGGCCAACGAGTCGGGGTAGCGAGAGATGGAGATGTTGCAGGATTGGTTACGAGAATTTATTACAGGCCCGAGGTAACATGGCGAGAGATGGGAAGCTGCAGTGGTTATGATTTTAGCAGGTGATGTGTAGAGTTGGCATTTGTTCATGGTGGGAATGAATGCGCGAAGGTGCAATGATGTGAGCCATCTTGGCATGAACTGCAAGGCAAGTGCAAAATTGCAAAGTGGCCAGCTGGGACCGATCGGTGAGTTAGCTAGGCCGACTCGGTTCGACTCGAGTGATTCCCCTTGACCGCCGACTAACAGTTGGTGACGGTTGACCCGTTTGACCGTTAGTCCTAACGGTGGATTGACGGAATATTCCGTCGAATATTCTCCCGACGACTGAGAATTTCTCGGTGGCCGCGACGACCTATTCCGCCCACAGTCCCGATTTTCCGGCGAGCCAAAAAATTCCGTAATTTTCTATGGACTTCTCTCATGGGTGTGAAGACTTGGGCTAGGAATTGGATGGAGAATTGGACTCAAATTTGGAAAGAGAAGGTGAAGAGTTGAGAAAAGCTTGGAATTGGAAATTGAATTGCAAAGGAAAAGGATTCTAATCCTTAGAAGATGTGGAGAATATTGAAGCTTATAAATAGAGAAGTTTTCTACAACTTCTACACACCTCTCTACACACACAACACTTGTGTTTTTGCTTGCTTTTCTAAGATTTTTCTTTTTAATTACTTGTGTGAACTTGAAAATTCTTCTTTTAATTATTATTTGTGTGAATTTCAAAAACATGAGTAGCTAATTTTCTTATTGATTGAGGATGAATTCCTAGTTCTTAACATGATTTGAGTTTTTGTTTTCAATTCTATCTTGAGATTTTTCACATGATTATCGATTGTTTTTACTAATAGGAGTGATCTTAAAGACATTCATGATTGATTGATAGATTGTTTGGAGTGCACGCTAAATTAATTTGTTAATTGATCTATATCTAGTATAAGTTAGGGAATACGTAATCGTTCTCGACACTTTACACAAGTAGAAAACACGAGACCTTGCGGAGGGATTCCGTGGAGCAATTGTGTGTAGAAACAACGCTAGAAAGTGGACCAAGCGAACCGAGAGTTTAACTACTAGTACTAAACCTAAATTCATAAATCTTAATGCATTCGGGAATTACATCTTGTAAAGCGGACCTCAAGGTGGTTCTTTTGAATAGAATCGATAACTAAGCGGACACATTACTCGGTGAAATTAGGGATTTTGGGGCTAGCTAAGCGGACCTGCTATCCTACGGTTGGTGATAATCTGTGACTAATAACAAATAGAAAAGAACATAACTTTAATCATTGTTTTGCAACGAAGAAGGATTCCTTGATCTTGTCTCTCTTATTGCTTTCATCTTTCAACTTTCGATTTTAATTGCTTTGTTTATTTTTCTTTTACTTTTTACACCCCCCTTTCGTGACAACTTTTACAACTAAGATCACTTGCTCCTCGTGGGAACGAACTTGACTTCCATTATATTATTTTTAATTGAGTGGAAATATTGAATTAATTTGATTGCACCTACGACACGCATCACTTTGACGAAAAATAGTTTGTGAATAACAACTATATAACGTCCTCTAAGAATGTTTCAATGATTGAAATGAGAGCTTAGATTATATAACCATTGTTGGATATAAGCGTTGTGTGGAAACGCATACATGTATAAGTCCTTGTTCCTTTAACCAAAGTATGCTTACTTTGTTGATCAGGAAAACCGGAACAAGATTCCGCGAACCCAGTCCGCGTACTGTCGGAGGTTCTCTTCCCGAGAATATCTGCTGGAGTTTGTAAACTTTTACAAACTTATTCCTGTACTTAAGTCCACGTACTTAGGTTGGTTATATTCTAAAAACGATTATTCGTGAACTTATAATTATATTAACTAAGGAATGCAAGTTTGCAAACCGTGGCTATAAAGTTCATGAATCGATTCGAGTGAATCAAATCGTTTTTGCTTCGATTGTGTCTTGCATAATTCTATAATATCTAAGCAAATTGAAAAACTCTCTAACTAGTTCATTTGAGTCATTTGAACTAGTTATGGTGAAGAAGAATATGGTTAATATGAAAGTGCTCATATGGATAACCATTTGGTTAACTATTGTTGAACCAAAAAATATACATGTTTGGGTACGGTTACACAAACCTAAAACGTGCATTTCATTTGTGTGTAACAAGCTAAGTTTTCGATCCAACGGTTGAAAGATATTAGCTTGAATCTAATCAGGTTTTCATCTAACAGTGAATATTGAATGCCTTGTTACTAAGCTAACATTTATTGCAAACCCTGATTTGAAAGACTATATAAAGGAGAACTCTAGCAACTGGGAAACCTAATCCCCATACCTCCTGTGTGATACTAGTTGTATAAGCTAGAGTCGATTCTCCTTTAACCTTAGGTTTCTACCGAGACCCTGTAGGTTAACGACTTAAAGACTTGATTGGGATTGTGAAGCCAGACCGATACTACTTTCTTGTAGTTGTGTGATGCGATCTTCTTTGTTTCTATCGTATTGAGTACAATCGTAACGATTGGCTTGATATTGATATCTCAATAGGAAAGATATAAAAGTAATCACAAACATCTTCGTCTCATCGTTTGTGATTCCACAATATCTTCTTTAACGCGTCGATTAATATTATTGTGAGGTGATTGATAATACTAGGTCGTTTGTCGGGAATATAAGTCCAGGTTATCCATTGGTTCTTGTTCACCTTGATTTATCAAAAGACGGAACAAAACTCGTAGGTATTTCGTGGGAGATAGATTTATCTATTATCATAGACTTTTACAGTGTGATCTGATTTGTTAATTAAAATCTTCGACTTTGGGTCGTAGCAACTCTTAGTTGTGGGTGAGATCGACTAAAGGAATCAAGTGCGTAGTATCCTGTTGGGATCAAAAGACGTAAGGAGCGCAAATCGTACCTTGGATCGGTGTGAGATTGATTGGGGTTCAACTTCTGATCCGGATCAAGTTAGTTTGTAGTAGGCTAGTGTCCGTAGCGGCTTAATACAGTGTGTGTTCAACTGGACTAGGTCCTCGGGGTTTTCTATATTTGCGGTTTCCTCGTTTACAAAACTTCTCGTGTATGTATTTATTTCTTTTCCGCAATATATTTTGTTATATAATTTAAATATCACGAGGTTGTGCGTTAAGTTCAATCAATTATAATATCCAACCTTTGGTTGTTGATTTACATTGATTGACACTTGGATATTGGTCTTTGGTACCATCCAAGTTATCTCTCTTGTATTTAATTAGACTGCATGATTTCTATTTGCTTGAGTAAGAATTAAATCGAGAGATCGAGATAATATAACTCTTTGATATACTTTATTAAGATTGAGTATAGTTGATTCTCTTGAAATTATATTGGAGTTAGTCCATACAAATTGCTAAGAGAAATATTGGGTGTGGTTGTTGTACCCCCGCTTTTTCAAAAATTATATGAATACTACAATGATCTTGGAATTAGTCATCAATTCTCTGCCCCTATTACACCTCAGGCAAATGGTGTAGCTGAGAGAAAGAATAGAAATATTCAAGAAATGGCAAGAGTAATGCTTCACAATAAAAACCTACCTCTAACCTTCTGGGAGGAAGCTGTATTTACAGCTTGTTATCTTATAAACAGAGTTTATTTAAGATCAAAAACTCTAAATACCCCATATGAATTATGGTATGGAAGAAAACCCAATCTAAGTTATTTAAGGGTTTTCGGAAGCAAATGCTATATTCTCAAAGACAGAGAACGTAGAGGAAAATTTGATTCCAAAAGTGATGAAGGAATTTTTCTTGGCTATGCTTCTGACAGTCGTGCCTTCATGGTATACAATGTCAGAACCAAAGTCATGATGGAGTCAATTAACATGGTTATTGATGACATTATCGATTTTTGTCAAGACAATTACACTGCAGCAGAGCTTGCTTCCTCTGAAACTCTTATTAAAGAAAAACAGACTGAAGTCGAACCATCAGTTGTTCCTTTAATTAGTGACACAGATGATAAAGACGATAATGAAAGTATTGTTGAACAACCCAATGATACTATCTATCATCTTTATGGATTTCCAATAGTATATCCTTGAGTAGTTTTTGTAAAAAGCTCTTCCCTAAGTTAGGCATTGTGTTACATATGAGCATTCCATATCACCCTCAAACTGATTGCCAAGCTGAAAGGATGAATGTTTGTCTTAAAACATGTTTGAGGTGTATGACTAGCTACAGACTAACAAATTAGGTTAAGTGGTTTTCTATGGTTGAATGGTGGTTCAATAACTACCTACCACACTAGCCTTCACTTGACATAAATTCAAGCTGCTTATGAGGTTTACCTCAAATTAGTATGGTCCATCCTCCAGCTCTCAATGCTTTTGTTGATTACTATTCACAAAAGAGTAAAGCAATGGAATTTTAAACTCAAATCTATACTAGAAGAGGCTCAACACATAATCAAGAAACAAACTTATAATTAGAACTCAAGCTACATACTGTCTCCTTCCCCATACCACACTCATTTACTGGATACAGATGGGTGCATGAAGATGACTTCACTGCCAGTCCTAAATTCTCGACCCATTAAGAAGAATAAGCATAATGTCGCTCAAATTTTAGTTCATCGGGCTTAATACTCTATAGTATTCCAGAGGAGGCTACTCTGGAGGATTCAGTTTTCATGCAACTACAGTTTCCAGACTTGATTTTTGAGGACAATGATCATTTGAAGTAGAGGGTATTTGTCATAACCTACTAAGGGCACCCCTTAAAATCGTCAGTGTGGTTAGTCCTTATCCGAGCTAGTTTACTTATTTGTCTTCTCTTTTTGTTCTCATCACATAATATACGTGATCAGGAATTATGTAAAGCATGTGACTCTTTTTTTTTATGTTTATGTTGAATTACGCTAAATCTTTTATTCTTAAAAAAAAAAAAGAAAAAAAAAATCTCCCTTACTTGCACCCCTCTGCTCTTATCTCCGCCCTCTGGAATTTTTCTTATCCTTTTCTCACCTCTGTTCTTCCCTTTTCCATTATTTTGAGTTGACCTTGACACTGTAGACCAGTCCATTTTGGATCGGTGGATCGTTATGTTAACCAGTCAACTAGGTTATATCGGCAAAAACATTAGTAAAGATCATTTAACACGTGGATTATTGAACGGCTAAAAATCCATCTTTTACCATCTCCAAACAAGAACTTGGGGTAATTTTTTTGAAATTAGGATTTCAAATCTCTTTAGAGATGGAAAAAAGATTTGGGGTACTGTCTCAAAGATTAAGATCTTCATCATGATTTAAGAAACCACCTGAACCATTACCAATAGCTATTGCTGATTGTTTATCTTCATCTTCATTATCTTTCTTCTTCTCCTAATGGACACTCTTCTGCTGTTGCTTCTGAAGCTACTGGAAATCTAAAGGGTGTGTTCGGTTTCAATTTTGAGGTTTTTTTGTGTCTGGGTTTTGTGATCTTTGTTAAAATTTGGCCAATTTGATGTATTTGAGATTAACAATTTTGTTTTAAGTTAGTGATTGATTTGATTTTGATTGGAATTTAGAGAATAGGGGATTTCAAAATTCAGGGTTTATCTCCTTGTTAGTTGGCATCA
The DNA here is from genome assembly GCA_023531295.1 of Papaver armeniacum. Classification (NCBI taxonomy): domain Eukaryota; kingdom Viridiplantae; phylum Streptophyta; class Magnoliopsida; order Ranunculales; family Papaveraceae; genus Papaver; species Papaver armeniacum. Next base: position 377,208 of record JAJJWW010014132.1, read on the forward strand.
GTATATCCTACCTTAGTTGACCGAGCCATATAGGAATGTTCTCCGTAAAGAGTCCGAATTCATAACATTGCTAATTCCACGCCGTGCTCGCAAGGGCAGAAGATTATTCCCATGTCGCATCCAAAATTTTGTTTGGCAAATTGTGTGGTTTATAAGATATCTCCCTGTAGAATCATTTAGTGACATTTTGTTTGCTTTTGTTTACGCTTCCAAGTCTTGCTCGCCTCTAAGCTAGTTGCATGGTCGAGATACTATTTCCATGTAGAAGAACATTGTGACATTTTGTTTGTTATCTTATCGTTTTTGTTTTCAAGTTCAAAGTCTTGCTTGACTCTTAATCTATTACTTCTAGTACGTTCTGTATTTGTCGATGTGAATGATCTCTCTATATAGGAACCACTTAACGTATACCTGAGATATAGCATCCAGCAATCTCATAATCTTTTTTATTTATCTTGAACACAAACTAATGGTGTTTAATAAGATGAGCTTCGTATTGGTCATTTGTGTCACCTTTGCTGTATTGTCTTTGAATTTCTTACCTACATCTCAGTATCTCATTGCTGAAACTGATCGATTAGCTTTACTTTCTTTTAAAAATCAGATAACCAGCGACCCATTCGAAGCTCTAAGTTCGTGGAATGAGTCGTCTCACTGCAGTAACTGGACAGGAGTTATATGCAATAATCTGCATCCAAGCAGGGTTACTGTCTTGAATCTGCAATCCATGGGCTTGGTAGGTTCAATATCTCCATATATAGGTAACCTTTCATTCTTAAAAGCTCTCTTGCTGTTTGAAAATCACTTTGAAGGTGAAATTCCACAAGAAATTGGTCGTTTATTTCAGCTTGAATTCCTTGGTTTGCAAAATAATACACTTACTGGGAAAATTCCTAGGAACCTAACCTCGTGTAAAGAACTCGAGCATCTTTTATTATATAATAACAAGATAGTAGGGGAAATTCCTATCGAGCTTGGTTCCCTATCCAAGCTTGAGTCATTATCTCTGTTTGGGAACAACCTTACAGGAACCATCCCAGTTTCACTTTCAAACCTTTCAGCTCTCACTATACTTGTTTTGGGGTCCAATAGTTTATATGGTAACATTCCATCCGAGCTTGGCAAGTTATCCAGATTAGTAGGTTTTCAAGTGTCGGGAAATAAGATATCGGGAAATATTCCACCCCAACTTTTAAACATCTCTTCGATCATTGATTTTGCTGTGGCCAAAAATGAACTTCATGGATCCATTCCACCCAACATTGGAATCACTCTCCCTAATCTCCAAACGATAGGTTTGGGTGGGAACAGATTTGATGGTTTGCTACCGAATTCAATATCCAATCTTTCTAGATTGGTTAGACTAGATGTGTCGGGGAATAAGTTCACTGGGGGTGTACCCCCGAACTTGGGAACCTTGCAGGCTCTCAATCATCTAAACTTTCAAATGAACCTTCTTGGAAACGGGGAAGTAGATGACCTCAGTTTTCTTAATTCATTATCCAACTGCAGTCGCCTACAAATACTCTCTATAGGTTCTAACAATTTAACAGGGAAACTGCCGGGGTCTATTGCGAACTTCTCGACCGAGCTCACCAAGTTATCCATGCAGGACAATAATATATTTGGTGAAATTCCACCTGGAATTGAGAACCTAGTCAACCTCAACGGATTAACCATGTACGATAATCAATTAACTGGTAATCTTCCTGTTTCCATAGGACAGCTTCCTTATCTAATAACCTTAATCATGGCAAATAATCAACTCTCTGGAGAAATTCCATCAACCATTTGCAACAATAGCACTCAATTAGAAAAAATTATTTTGCTCAATAATAGATTCAAAGGTACAATTCCTGCTAGTTTTGGCAACTGTGGCAAACTGAATGAGTTGCTGCTTTCACAAAATCAACTTTTTGGTAGTATCCCCAAAGAGCTCTTTGGTCTTTCTTCACTATCAGTTATGCTGGAATTATCTGAGAATAACTTAACTGGTAATTTGCCTTCAGAGGTTGAGAATTTGGTAAAACTTGATGTCCTCAGCTTATCAAATAATCAATTATCTGGGGAAATTCCGAGCTCTCTGAAGAAATGTCTTGGTTTAAGTGAACTTTATCTACAGGGAAACTTATTTGAAGGGTCCATTCCTCCCTTACAAAGTTTAAAGGGAATTCAGTCCTTAGACCTATCACGCAACAACTTGTCTGGCCCAATCCCAAGCTATTTGGAGTCCTTTGATTCCCTCAAGTACCTGAATTTATCTGCCAATCATTTAGAAGGTGAAGTACCAGTGCAAGGTATTTTCAAGAACACAAGTGCATTCTCAGTTCTTGGAAATGATAAGCTCTGTGGAGGACTACCTGTACTGCACTTGCCAAGCTGCCCAAAACCTGGCTCTAAGAAACAAAGTAAGAAATATCCTCTCAAGAGATTGCTTTTCATAATCTTTGGAGTTATTATCTGTGTTATTTTCTTGGGTTCTTTTGTTGTGTGGTTTTGGAGGAGAAGAAAACCAATGAGATCTTATTCGTCTATGAGAACTCCTGTGGATGATAAGTTTCATAAAGTCTCATACAGCGAACTACTTAAAGCAACAGATGGGTTCTCCGCAGAAAATCTACTTGGAGCTGGAAGTTACGGATCTGTTTACAAGGGATTATTAATACTGAACCAGGAAGCACCAATAACACCATCAGTTGTTGCCGTGAAAGTACTGGATCTTCAAAGGCGAGGAGCTTCAAAAAGTTTCATGGCTGAATGTAAAGCAATGAGATGCATTCGGCATCGGAATCTAGTGAAGCTGCTGACTTCTTGTTCTAGTATTGATTATAAAGGAAATGAATTCAAAGCTCTAGTCTCCGAGTTCATGCCAAACGGGAATCTTGAGAATTGGTTGCACCCAACAGCTAATGAAGAACAACTTCAAAGGTCAGCAAGGAGATCACTGAGTTTAATGGAGCGACTAAATGTAGCCATTGATGTTGCTTCTGCACTAGATTATCTTCATCGAGACTGTCAAACTCCAATTGTTCATTGTGATCTAAAGCCAAGCAATGTTTTACTTGATGATGACATGAACGGTCATGTTGGTGATTTCGGATTAGCAAAGTTTCTTGGTGGAGTCATCATCAATGTTGAATCTGAACACCATACAAACAGTACTTCAGTCGGGATAAGGGGCTCAATTGGTTATGCTGCTCCAGGTAGAAATTTTTTTCTCACTTTAGTAGTTAATCTCTTAGAGTGAAATGTTTGCTTTAATAAACTTTCTTACTGATATGCAGAGTATGGAATGGGTAGCGAGGTCTCGACTAATGGAGACGTCTACAGCTACGGGATCATGGTGCTAGAGTTGTTTACAGGAAAGAGACCTACAGATGGCATGTTCACAGATGGTTTAAGCCTTCACACATTTGTTAAAACAGCTCTACTTCGAGATCGAGTAATGCAGATTGTTGATCCTACAGTATTACTTGCTCCTGTGCATCCCCAAAACAATGATGCTAACAACAATGAAATTCTAATTGACAGCACGAGAGATGCCAAGTTACAGGAAGCTTTATCAGGGATTGTCAGCCTTGGTGTTGCGTGCTCAATTGAATCACCCAGGGAACGGATGGATATGGTACAAGTCTTGAAAGAGCTGCAATCAATCAAGACCACATATCTCTCCAGATTGGGATCCGGTTAAAGTACAGTGCTGGCAAACCCATTCCTACGCGTGAATCTCTTTGGGGGATCACGAAAGATACTTGTATTCAAGCTGTCGAATGAGCAACACAGTAAAATTGTAGTAATAAATGTCTGCAGTTGGAACTTGTTTCAAGGATTATATAAATAATTATATAAATAAGAAATCAAAATGTTCCATTTCAATAGCACTAATTTGCAGTCATTCTTGCCATTGTCTGAACTCTGGACACGCTGAAAAAGTGAAATTTTCTGCTAACACGCTGTGCACAAAAGTCTGACATCAAATTTTAATTGAACATAAATTAGGTAAAATCTAGAGAGAAATAGATGAATAAAGAGAGAATGCATTCTACAGATAATGCATCCAGATTTCTAAATTTGACCAACTTAGACTGCAGCGTAGTGACTCTCAAGACCAACTAAAGCCTAATCTCGACACCTGATTACATTCACACAACACAATGGACATTAAAGCGTATAGTTATGCTGAAAAGAATTCATCGGTTTCAATAAGAATACGGTGCGCTTGATAACTTAACCACACAATCTACTGAAGCCCATTTGCACTTTAATAACCGCTCCATAATTCTTTCATTGAAATCTTCTACATCCTTTGCAGTATGTTGCCTCTTCTCTGAGTTTACGAAGGATTGTGATGAAATATCAATACTCACTGTCTGAAGAACCTTTGCATTCTGCAAAAATAGCTGAACCAAATCTAGCTCCTCCAATTCCCCTTTAAAGTTTTGAAATTTAATCGACTTGAGGCACACCAATAAACAATGCGGCATGACATCCAATGTCAAAACATCCTCATTAACTTCATCACGACAGCAGATCTGTGAAACACGTTGTGAGTTCAGAGGAAACCGATTAGTACAACAGCCCAAAATAGTTCAATGAGTTTTCTCTACTGATTCCTTTCAATATCTCCTGATGAGTTTGTCAATGTATATACATAATAAGACCCATACATCCTAATGCATTTAAAAAAAAATTCATCTTCTTGTCATAACGGCATAAAAAAAAATTTAAAAAAATGTCAAGAAGTTAGTGTATTATTTACCCCACTGAAGACAAGTGACTCCAGATTTGGTGAGAATTGTAGAAAGGTGAATAATGATCCAACTTGCTGAGTCTTGATAAAAGACACTTCCATAGTGATCAAGTTAGTGAAGGTACGGAAACTTGCAGATAAAGCATTTGCCAGTTCCAAATTCTAATATAACGGCATACAAAGTATATTAAGTATCATGATACAGAGAAACAACTTACTTTGACCTTGTTAGAAAAAATAATCAGCAAAAAAAAAAGGGAACTTCCAAAGTAAGCAACCATACCTGAAAGATGGTACCCGATAACTTCAAGTGCTTTACATTAGAGAGCTTCTTTACAAAATTTGGAATAACATCAATCCCATCATCTTCCTCACTATACATGCGGTGTATATCTGCATCCACTAGAGATGGAAAGCTATCTACCACTAAACTCTCTCCTAGAACATCGTTGATTGTGATAGACATTAGATTTGGTGCGTCAATCTTGGTTACGGCACCAAACCAAGCACAAATTCTTAAACAACCAACCAGAGTTAATACCTTCAGTGTGGACGATATGAGACTTACCCGCTTCCAACTACAATATCTCAAACTCAATTCTTCAAGGACAGGACAGCCAGAGAAGAGTTGTTGAGTGAATTTCTCATTACAGAACGAAATTTCCGATGGCGAAGTATCTTCAGTCTTGGAAAGTATATTAATTGTGGAAGATAAAGAGTATCGTCAAAGAACTCAATGTCCAACAAAGTCAGTGATTCACAAGTGTAAAGGTCCACAGGGATTATATCTGAGGATTCGCCAACATAACCACACCTACAGACAATGAGCTCTTCAACTCTACACTGAATTGCTGTAGTAATCCAACCTTTTATCCGTTGGTTATTAAAGTACTTACCGTTACAAGTGAGACAGAATTTCTTAATATCTGACATGTTACGAAGAAGTAATACCCTGTCCATGAAATCCATGAAGCTATTGGTAGAAGATAGTGTTTCTTGGGTACCAGGAAATTTCCATTCGCGAAAATCAAGAACAGGAAGAGATATCCAGAGATTATTCCATCCTCTAGCCAAAACTGTTGTTGCAACAACACATTTGGTGGGAAGCAAAGAGAGAATGTGATGAATTAAGGGTTCAGGTAACCTACTGATCCTATCCTCTTCGCCCACACCCTCCTCCTCCATGTTGTTCCTAAAAAATAACCAAGATTTGTTCATTTAAAGCCAAAATACAACTAATCAATCATGTTCAAACACAAATACACATGCTTTGTAAACATTAGAGAAATCAACAGAATTATGATAAAAGGGGTTATAAGCGGTGAGTTTGTTTGTATTTCCTGTCATCAATTCTGTTTCAATATTGCCCAACATTCACGGTGGTGACATTGTCATCCTATGAGGCAACCAAGAATAACTTTGCAGTAAAAGGATACTGCCCAACAAGTGTTTCTGGTAAACTAGCAAAACACTAAGCAAATAGTCTAAAAAGGGCATGTCCAGTTCAAAGCAGATAAGCTGGTTATATCCAGTTAGCTCCAACTGTTAAATCTAGACAAATACAGCAATTAAAAACACTGGGATTGAACTTAAAACAGTTTTTGTTCTGCGATGAGCAAATCCCATTAATTTTACCCATAGAAACCATAAAAAACCCATCTAATCCCAAGTTATGAGCACTTTAGAATAATTTGATTGAAGTAAGAACAACTTTATAGTAGTTTCTGGTGAACTGGTGCAACACTGCGCAAATAGACTAAAAGAGGATCTCCAGTTAGCTCCAACAGTTCAAACTAGAATTCATGATTTTTAAACCTAAACATTCAGCTCTCAAGATGATACGATTATCAGTCATTTTCAACAACACACACATTTGTTAACATAAAATCAAGGAAACCCCTAAAGAATCAATAGCAAGAACTAAATTAAAAATCTAAAATGAACCCTAAAAGAAATTAAATTAGGAGAAGAAATTAAAGACTGAATCCGAAGTTCCCTATCCATCTATGTAGAATTAAATTGAAATTTACCTCTTCTTGAAACAGTGGAATCAAATTAAGGGGAGGGAGAAAACTGAAGCTTCAATTCTGACTGATCACCTCTTCTCAGGGTTAAAAGGCTCTGGTGAATGTGATGTAGCTGTGCGTATTCGGGTTTTGAAAAGAGCCTATTTGGTAGAAAGGCCTATTTGACCTCAAGGGTGATGAATTTTGTCCTACGGTATTATGTTACAGCGGACAGGCACCTTTCCTGACCCAACGACCAGGAGGAAGAGAGAGAGAGAGAGAGTCCTTGTCTCTGGTTTACCGCCACGATTAGTATAAATACGGTAGTAAATACCATTAGGTCCTAGAATTAATATATTAGAGAGAGTTTAGTTCATTTGACCCAGTCAAATGTCTGTTTGGTCCTATTTGATAATATAAATTATAGTTTGGTCCTAGAAAATATGGTTTGGTCCTAGGCCGATGTCATGGATGATGTAAATGTCACCTTTTAGTGGCAGAAATACCCTTTTGGATAAGGATCATATATATAGTCAAAAAGTAAGAGAAAAATCATTTCTCATATCTACTTTCTCTCTCCTCTAGATTTTTCTCCTTTTCTCTTCTTGCTCCAACGATTTCTAGGGTTTTCTTTTTTTCTGCTGCTGCAATTATGATGAAGACGAGAAGAATAACAAACTGATGTTGATGTTGATTTGCAGAGTTCATTCTGCTGATGATGTTCTTGATTACGATCTTGATTTTGAGGAATTATTTCTGCTTTTGTTTGATTACGATCTTGTTTTTGAATGTTTTTTGTCTCTGCTGCTGCTAATGATGATGATGATGATGAAGATGAAGATCTGCTGCTGCTGTTCACGATGAAGACGATGAAGTTCATCAAAAAAACGACCAAAATCTGATGCTGCTGTTGTTGACTATGAAGAAGATGAAGATCTGTTGTTTGTTGATGTTGTTGACGATGAAGACGACGATGAACCTGATCTATTTGATGATGACGGCGACGATCTGTTTTGAAGACGACGGCGACGATGAAGATGAACCCGATCTGTTTTGATGAAGACGATGGAAGATGATGTTTCTTCTTTGGTGTTTTTGAAGGCGGCGATGTTGTTCTTCTTTGTTGAAGACGTCGAAGAAGATGAAGATGATGTTCTTGATGTTTTTATATGGACTTCATTCCGGAAATGAATGTTTTTTTTTTTTTTTTTTTTAGGTTTTTATATGGACTTCATTTCGGAATGAATCTGCTACAAGAAAATAAGTAAAAATTAACACGAAGGGTATTTTTGTCAGTTTAATATTTTTAAATAATTATGGACCAAACAGTAAAGGCGTTTGACCAAAGGACCAAACAGACATGGGCCCACCCAAAAAAGGATCAAACGATATTTTTCCCATAAATATTACCAAATCAAAATGTGGTTTATTTACGATACTAATTAAACTTCTTCTCTTTTCCGCCATTTTTATGATTCCTTTCAACTCTTGATTCTTTATTTAGTTATCCTTGTTTAGTTTTCTTACTTATATGGTTCGAGTTTTATAATATTTTGGTCCATTTTATTTTCTTGTGATATAGAAGAAAGAGAATAAGAGACACAAAATAGTGAGGAAGAAGAGAGAGAAATCTTATTCATGTATGTGTGTTTACAAAGGTTTGTGACTCTATTTATAGAGTTTACATACTTGGTGCCCAAGTAATGGGGACCCACTAAAGTGGGCATCTACCTAATAAACTTCCATTTATAACACTCCCCCTAGATGACCACTGTATCTAAGCAATTGCCTCATTAAAACCTTGTCAGGAAAATCCAAAGGGACAAAACCTGGCCGAAAGGAAAAGAGTACAATTATGAGAAAATTTATAACAGAGTTGGACATGCATATGTTGCCTCATTAAAACTTTGACAAGGAAAAACCCAGTGGGAGAAAACCTTGACGAAGGAAAAAGAGTACAACGTGATAGTCCCGTAAAATACCTTTTACTATGATGCTCCCCCTGATAAGTAATTCAGTTGAATCTTGGCTTGCAAATCTTCGAGTCGAGACTTCCCAATTTTAACGATTTATGCTGGAGACAACAATGCTTTCATGAAGATGTCAGATAGTTTGATGAAGTATTCTTTTGTGTTAGTCTTCTAATGGTAGTGTTCTCGTGTCTTCATGCTTCTTCAAATACATTGAGGACTTGCTTCTTGGTTTGCTTACTTCTCGAAGATGATTTGCAGAAATAGTTGATGTAGTTTCTTCAACAAAGTGCCAATATGCATTTACAGTACCACAGGTGTACAAAATTTGTAGTCATAGTGTCATACCTTATATGGATCAAAATGATATCCAAATTCATAGGAGATAGTTATGTTGACGTGGGCTAACAAAATCACCTAGTTAATGGTGGGAATCCACCAAATAACCAAAATTAATACAACTCCCCCCTGGATGACCACCATGTTGAATTAAATTGCCTCACTAAAACCTTTCCAGTAAAAATCCAATGAGAAAAAATATCTGGAAGAAGGAAAAAGAGAACAATATCAACATTTTGAATAAAAATTCATCGTCAGCGAGATGTTGCCTCGTTAAAACCTTGTTAGGAAAACCATATGGGACAAAACCTGAAACGAAGGGAAAAGAGTACAACTTTTGACGATTTATGGATGGTAACTCAACTATATGAGTATTACTAAAAACAAGCATCAAAAAAATAACTCTAGTCTATCTGAAAGACGAGTTTATGCTAGCATAATTTTAACTGCAGATTTAATAAAGAAAAGAAAATAGAACTTATGCTGCAAAAGCGTGGATTTTGGTGTTTCTAAGGACTCCTCAAAAGACCTATAAAGTTGATATCATCAATCAACTAATCCGGATTTTTGGTTTTGTTCAAAATTTTTGAAAAACACATTAATGATTGCTAACCCTGACATAATCAAGTCAGGTGGCTGCCTGAATATAATCTGAATATTCCAAGGATCACAAATTTTCATATGTTCCCTGACCACATACGAGTCCTTCAAGGACTACCACGCCAAATGTGTCATATAAGAAGAACATTTATTGAACCAATCCTAGGGTCCGAGCAAAAAGAAAACCCTCAAATCGTTTATACAACAAACTTATTTCTCCTATAACGCGTTATGACTACACCAACCTGTAAGCAATAGGCTTGGTAATTTTAAGGTGTTAAGTCTTGGATCCAAATTACATTAATCGAGAAATTAGAATAATCCAATCTAATTTGGATTATATGCCAACCAATCACATTTGTCGATATTCCTCTACAGAGGTCGGGGTTCATAACCACCATCATTTATTATTTCAAAACCTAATATAAATGAATATTCGACAATTTATAGCTCACTACTACGATCCCACATAATTCTCAAATGTATGCATACTTTGAAAAATTCAAAATTTATTTGGTACCAGTGCCCACGTGCGTTATAATCTCTTATTATTCAAATAAGGAGATATGAGTTTTGAGAATGTGAACCGTATTATGATAGACTCTGTTGAAGCTATCCGTAGCCTATATATAAAAATGCTACATGCTTGCTAGATGTGATTGAGTTTGCCTTTTCAAAACGGCATAAGCTTATTGGAAAGCTAAATGAGATTTTTTTTCACGCCTATTTAATGACAGCTTTTTTCAATTTGATCATGATGGGAGAGAAATGATATAACATTTAAGTTAATTAATGCCAACTTCTAATAGCATAGAGTCTCCCCCTGATTCTGGCGGAATTATTGTCATCTCATAATCGAAGACATATACTCATAATAATTTCTGGGTTTTAATGTACCACAAAACTGACTTTCCAAGAGTCATAATAAACATTTATCATCAACCATGGACTACTTTTGGAATAAACTTTTTCTTCTTATACGTTAAAACCAAAAGCTTTAAAAATATGCAAACATTCAATAATTTTGTGACCTCAAGGGCCAACGAGATAATGGTTCAGATTGAAGTTATTGGACACTTTCTTTGTCAAAAGAAATTTATTTAAAGATCAATTTAGTCACTACAAGGACTAATAGTATAAGCTAACAAGTCGGGTGCGCACCCATTGATCTTTTATGTCCTACCTTATTCCAACATCTAGTTGAACATCTCAATTTCAGAGAGTAGCACTAGGAAGAAAAGAAAAAAAATTGTTCAATATCCCTCAGGAGTGTAGCAATTGGTGTTTGCAATTATGAATACATAATAACCAATCTCATCCTTTTAGGATCCATAGAGAAATCTAATTTCAATTGGTTTAAATGATTTGTTTTTTGAGAAAAATAAAGAATTATCGTATTCTTTGTAGAAAAATCTACTTTTTGGTTGACGAAGATTTCTTTGAAGGAATAGAAATCAATAACCAAAATTGGCTAAAAAAAAAAATTTCTTAGAATGCCAATTTTTACAACTCATTATAGAGAACTGTTGGAGAGAAACCAACGTCAATCGGCTTGTACAATTTAAAAAAATTGTATCGACACATAAAAAAAATTGTAGTTTACATCATCGTATACTCAACTTTATAGTTGACGGATGGTTTCTTGTATAAAATAAAAATAAAAAAATAAAAATAGAAACCATAAATCACATGATCTTCGTCTAATAGACAAAAGATACCAAACTTAATTAGCCGTAGGTTTTTCAACCATGCATGTGATTCGATACTGTAAAGATAATTTAATCACGATGACACCAATTTTTGGTGATTACAGTTTCATTAAAGGAATAGAAACTGTTTAAATCTTTCGATTGATTTTTTTTTTTTTTTTTGTTTCTCTAAAAATAAAAATAGAGGATAAAGAAAATACCAATTTTTGGTGATATAGATTTTTTTTTTTTTTTTTTCGTTCTCTGTGTGAAAAAATTAGAGAAGAAGGAAATCAAACTTTTTGGCAAAGTTGATCACCCACGTCCTTAAATATAGACTATGTCCTTTAGGACTAATCAATGGATTTTAATAACACCCAAAAAATAAATAAATAAGAACATCGAGAATAGCCATGATTAAATTCTCGTAATTGGGATTGTGATGTTATATAAAATCCATAAGGAGGAGTAGAGGATGATGTCATAATACACCCTTCAAAAACCCTCCTTTTATATTGATGGATAAAGATTGACGAACGCATTCATCTTCTGATCCACCACTCACCGGGTTGAACTTTGATATTAAAAGGGAAAGATTGACCAAAAAGGATTATCAGTAGCATTAATAACAAGCTTTAAGAAAAAATTGACCAAAAGGACAAAACAAAGCAAAAAAAAACAAAAAAACGAACAGGAGGATACTCTTCACAAAGTCGTTTATTTTATGATTGCTTTCTTTTGTGATCGTGCACAAACTCCCGTTAGAAGATTCCTGGTATAGTACCAACAACCCTATATGACAAACACCACGGAAACTTTATTAGAATCTTTAGCAAATTAAAGAAAAGAAAAATAAAATTAATAAAAGAGCAGGTGAGATATAGGTATAGAGAATCTTCTCCGTTCAGTTGGTAGAACAACGTGCGTGATAACGTCTTGTGATATGGAAGAAAGAGAATAAGAGACACAAAATAGTGAGGAAGAAGAGAGAGAAATTTTATTCATGTATGTGTGTTTACAAAGGTTTGTGACTCTATTTATAGAGTTTACATACTTGGTGCCCAAGTAATGGGGACCCACTAAAGTGGGCATCTACCTAATAAACTTCCGTTTATAACATATTTTAAATTTTCCGGCTACTTAACTGTTGGTACCTAGTAAATGTCCGACATATTAACTTTGTGTTCAACATTTGAAACATTAAGGGATGGTGCCTAGACTTACAGAATTTCAATAACAAAGAATGTGAAAGGTATGAATTACACAATTTCATGCAAAATAATCGCAAAAGAAAGTTCAACTCGTACGTATTAGTAGAAATTGTTAAAATTCTTCCTAAAACCATAATCTCATTACCAATCACATATCATTGATGACGTTCCAGCTTACGAAAACACACCTATGGAGATAAATAAACTAGTTTATAAACATTTTTGTCTTTTGTTTCTTTCTATAATTTAATCAACTAACAATGCCGGATAATTTAGGAACACGAGCCTTGCAACAATGAGATTAATGATCATGAGGATTACAGTAGTGATGATTGTTATAAAAAAATTGCAGATCATAGTTTGGGTTCTCCATGTGATGAAAAAAATATGAAGTAGAAGATCAGTATTGTGATAAGGTATAAAATCCCGAATTGGAGAAAGGATTTTCCCGTAAGATAATTAAATTTGGTAATAAAGAAAAAACGAAGGTTGGAATGATAATTGAAACAACACAAAAATCTTATGATTTTTACAATAACTATGCAAGAAATAATTAAATTTAATGTACATTTTCAAAGAAAAAACGGGGTGATCGTAGTAAAATCCACCGACAACAACTAGTTTGTTCATTCCAAGGTTGGTGTAGGAAAGTTAGGACACCGACAAAGAAAAAATATGAACGAAGATTTGGGCGTGAAGCGATCCAATATATAATTTGTTCTCTAAATTTACATTATGTTTTTACGTTTTAATTTTTTGTTACCAAACTTGTTTTTCTAAAATTTGTAAACAATATGAAAGGGATGCGGTTCTTTTAGAATAAAGTTATTAAGTAAATTCTTGTCGTTTTAACATCGGATATATGGGTAATTACCAGTAAATTTCAGTCCTTAATAGCACATGAGGTATCCATGGAACTACTCAGTGATCAAAATGTCATCTATAATTTTTTTATCTTGAGAAGTGACGAAACAAAAACCTTTCGCATCCTGCACATTTAACTACTGGATAGGAAAAATTGATGTTTGGGTAAGGATAAATTAACCATCTTGGATGTTTAATCTAACAAATATATCGATCCACAAAAGGGTATGCAAAATACTGAGAAAAATAATCAGATAAAATATCACAAACTTTTCTTGTAAGCAACAAGCAGATTAAATATATTAAACACCTTTTTTTCCTGTACATCATTATATCTTCGTTCCAGTTTTGAATGTTTAAATAAGTTATCACATCCCAAAGATTTATATCTTTCCAATCATACTCAATTGCATATTTGTTACAAAACCTGACTAATTTTGCCGCCCAGATAACATTTAGTCTCATTACAAGAATAAAATCCTGAACTAAAAAATTTATATCAAATTTGGTTTTGCTTCCAAAATCTTCACTGATCCAGTATCGCCGATGACGAGCTTCTGCATACCTTCCTATCAACAGCGTGAGAGTTGGCTGAGAGTCACTTCTGAAAGTTATAATATGGCTACTCCAGTCGGTTTTCCATCGGAAAGCTTCAACTGCTCCAACTTTCTCTAGATCCTCTAGTTTCACAATCTACATGCATCCTTCGAGCTTCTCTAATAATTCCTGTATGATCACACAAAGTTAGAGCAATCCCAGCTTTTGCAGCTGAACACATCATAGTAAACGCAATGTCCATTCTGAGATCCATACTTCTAGGTCCCTCCTGTCTGCATTGAGTTGTAATATGAAGTGCATTGTCATTACTAGGATTTATAATAAAGATTCTGCATTATATTATAACCATGTTTGTTCACTGTTTTGTACCCATTTATGTACTTGATGAAACTGTTTGCAGTTAAAGCGCTATTTTGGCTCTCCTTCCTAAACACTACATTGCACATAGACTTCCAAATGTGCCAAATGATAGTGCTACACAAAACTGGCCAGTCTGTATCAAATCTTATTAATCGAGGATAAAAACAGTGTAAGTCATGCATTTCATTAATGAAATTTATTTCTTGTATAAAAAAGGGACCTTATATCATTTTTTCTGAGTATATTAAAAGGAAAAATTGGTTTTAACACAAAAATCAGGAGTAGATCCGATTTCTTAACACAAAATCCATAAAAACTATAATGAATTTCCTCATCTTTAGTCGATTGCTAAGTATATTGGACGGAGCCAGAGTTTTATATTAGAGAGGAAATTTTTTAATGATGATATTTTTTTAAAAATTAAACATATTTAGACGTCCAAAGTTCAATTACAACTTATTTTTACAAAATGAAATGATATTTATCGCCATAATATAGCTAAATCGGCTTTGTATGTAAAGCTATTATAAGAATTATTGGAATGAAACCAACATGGATTAGCTCAATAGACCGGAAACTGTCTTTCATGAATTATTGAAATGAAGCCAACATGGATTAGCTCAATAGACCAGAAACTATCTTTCATATTTGAGGTCATCGGATCCAGTTTCAACTCTAGAGTTTGGACTTTTGGACATCTCATAAGAACTCCTAAATTATAAGGTTGGGTTTGGTCTGCTTAGAGCATCCACAATGGATGACTAAACCCAAACTTTTGGTCCAGAAACGTGACGCAGCCGAACAGATTAAAGATCAAAAACCAGTCTAAACCCAAATTTCAGACTATATTTGGTCTGGAACACGGACCAAAACCAAATTTGGTCGAGCGAAGTTACAAATTTCGTTTGTTAATAGGCGTTTGTATAATGTACGCTTCACATGAAGCGGTTGTATATTTTCCGTCCCATGGTGAGGCGTTTATATAATGTACGCTTCAACCAGGCGTGAGTAAATTATACGCCCCACCAGGCTTGCATATAATATGCGCCTGATGACAGGCGGTCATAAAGTGTTCGCCCCATTGAGACGAACGTATTACATACGCCCCATTGAGACGAACGTATTACATACGCCTCACTCACAAAGGTCTGTTTTTTGTGCTTCTTCCGCAACGGATATAGTTAGTTCTGCAATTGAACCGGCAAGAAGCCAATAAAAGAACCAGAACTGGTTTAATTTTTTTGGCTCATGATGAGTGCCAAATATTGCATATTTATACATCTATTTATTGGCATTTAACTCATCTTTTGTGTTCAGAAATCAGATATTATCCCAGATTCTGAGTTTTCTTTGTTTTCAAGAATAAATATTTGTACTAATTAATTTTGTGTTTTTAGGTAATAAATAAAGCTCGGAGAAATTGAGGAGCCAAAAGAGCAAAGAATTGGAGTCGAGCGTCTATGGAGCGTAAAAGCCAAAGCGCACGCGCATCGGTCGCAACCCAACTTACAAGACATGGGCTTGAGCTAGCCATGACCGGATCCGAGCTCATCCACCCCGAGCCGTTGAGATCTCACCTAGCTACATCCTACGGTCGCTCCTTCGCTCACATCGAGTTCTCGCATTTGCTCCCGTTCAACACCAAATCACCCCAATCATCCCTCGGCCGTTCAGATCTCACCCGCCACATCCAACGCTCGCTGCATCCTTCCCATCGTCCGTCGCTGCACCCGCTTCACAAAAAAATCTCCTATACCTATACCCATTCGAGCCATACCCATTTTCTCTTCTCTTTCTCTTTCTTCTCTGCAGAGAAGAACCATCTTCTCCCCTCTCCCCGACCATACCTGTTGCAGTCGCCACCTTCATCACCTTCCTCCATCACCAACAACTCCATCAGTAGCACCTACTCCGCCACACCTAAGTCGTGGTTATCTCTCACATAGCTTCTCATAAACCTAGAAGCTAAGTTAGAGATAAACAAGACTAGGGTTTTCTCCAACACCACAAGCAAGCTACCAGAGCCGAATTGACAGAAGAGAGAAGCGATTCAGAGGATATGGGCGGTATGGGTTTGCATTTATTTCTGTTTTGAAGTCAAATTTAGGGTTTGTTGTGTTGCATGTATAAATAGAAATGAGTAGAAGATGTTTGGGGTATGCAGGCTAGCAGGAAGCACCACTTTAGACTAATTTGTGTTGTACTTGTCTTTAATTATGTTTTAATTTAGTTTCTTTGGGGTGTTTGATGAAACCCCGATTTTCATGTTGAGTTAATCCTTGTTCATATTTGTGTTCTTGGAGAGCTTTAATGTCTTAGGATGAATGAATTATCTAGTTGAAACTAGTTAACTTGTGATAGTTTGTACTGTTAGAAGACAAGCTATACTAGGAGTGAGTTAGCAAGACTAGAGAATACATCTTCCATTTTATCCTTTCCTGAAAGGAATCAAGAACATAAATTGACTAGATATTGCCTTAGCTAGGGTCAGGTGGTGGAATCAACCATCCTACTATCATAACAACTTAGTTCATTGTCACTAAAACAACTCAGTCGCTTCGACAAACCTACTTCTGTGTTACACATCCTTCGAATTCAGTTTAGCAAGCCTTAGATCACACACAGCACCACAAGTCTCTGTGGTTCGACCCGTATTTGCCCTTTTCTTCATTAAAGACACCGTGCACTTGCGGTTATAAAATGTAGGCATAAATTTAAACACATTTCCAGGCCTACCAAGTTTTTGGCGCCGTTGCCGGGGACTTGTCGTGTGCCCTGTTGATTTTTGGCTTGTTTCACTGAGTTTTCAACTATCCCTGTATATACTCACCTTGCATTGTATTTTTAGCTCTGTGTTAGTGTAGTATAGCTGTTAGTTTTCTTTTTCTGTTCTCTTTTTCTTTCTTGCATCTTGCATTACACTGTTATCATTGCATTTTAGCCCATTTGAGCTGCATATCTGCATTCCCATTGCAGATTAGCTGTTAATCTAGCAGCTTATGTACACTGCACAATAGCCCTGCATTTTGGTATTTCTTTGCTGTGCTCTGAAGCTTCAGCTCAGCTGTGCTCTGAAGCTTGTTTAAACCATTGATCATTATAACCTGCACAAACCTGGGAACTAAACTCTCCTTGTGAGCTCACAGGTGCCTGCAAATCTGTTGTGAAAGCTAAGGCAAGGAAGCGCAATTGTTAACAGATCAGTCCAAACAGGTTAGCATCAAACTTCAGTGGAAGTCAACTGAGTAAGTTGACACCACAGAACCTGTGAGCTAAGTGGCTCTGTGCACTTAGCATCATTCACTGTTAACCAAGATAAGCATTTTCACTCATTGAATGTTAACTTGTTGAGATAAGCATACTAGACCTTGAATGAATGAATGATATGTATGCTTGCTTGTTGACCCTGTGCCTAAACCCAGTTGATACAATTTGCTCTGTCCCTTAGATTCAACATAATCTGTGCTCAGCTCCAGCCCCTGTAGCTGTTGAGCTTGAGTAGCCTGTGTTATCTGCTGAAACTTGAGTGTAACCCTTAGCCTTCATCTACCCTGAGCCAAGCTCCAGCCCCTGAAGCTGCTGAGCTTGAGCTACAACAAGAACAACCATCTACCCTGACTCTTTGTGCTTAATCATCTTTGTCTTTGTTACCTATCTGTCTTTGTGACATTTTTGAGAGTCTGTGCACACAATCTGTGCATAAGCTGCTCAGATCATCTTGTTTTCCTTGCTCTGTGCAAACTGGTGCTGTGTACAACCTGCTCTGCACATCTTGAGCTGTGTTGAGAACTGCACTTAGACCTGCTTTGTGTTTGTGAATTGCAGGAGCTGTGCCATGGCTTAAGCTACCCTGTACAACTTGCCCCATTGTTATTTTTCTTGTGCTTGGCCTGACCAGGGCTTCACATAACTTACCAGGCTGTGCACACAGCCAGGGCTTGAGCTAGCCAATCTCTGCACAGACTGAACCCTGCACAAATTGCACTAGGCTGTGCAATAGACTAAAACACACATACACTAGGTTTCCCCTAATCTGAGCAACTGGGTTGAACCAAACCTTTAACAACTAAGCCCACATCATCTGAGTCTCTTTGGTCTGTGCTTTGCATCTTGAAACCCAACCATTGGGATCAACCTAAGCTGCATAAGCTGAGCCCACAACCACTGGGCTGTACCTTTTCACTAGGCTATACATTTTCACCTGAGCTGGGCTGCACCAAACCAAGCCCAATCACCGGGCTCTGCTTGACCACTTTCCGGTTTGTGCACAAAATTTTCGACCCACACCCTCTAGGCCTTGCATAAGCTTCTTGGGTTGTACAAAAACCAAACAAGGAGCCCACATAAGCCGAGCTCTTGGGCTACTCACAAACCTGAGGCCTGCTGTGCAACAACCCAAATCCCACACAAACCAAATCCCACATAAACCAAACTAAACCCAATAAACCAAACTGAGCCCACTACAAGTGGGCTTTTGCATAACCTTTGGGCTGTGCATTTGCATTACTTGGGCTTAGCTTCCCTATTTTGGAGACTTCATTAGTCATTCATGCTTTATGTGTGCTAGGCTATTTGAGTTGCTAGACCATGTCAGGATTTTGGTCTGCATCTGGGGATGGAAACAAATCCATTAGAGAGCTTGCTTACGGGCATGCTTCACAATATGAACTCCCCACATACCATAATGATTTTAGGGAATATTATGAGCCTTCTCAGGGCCCTGACTCCACATACCCTAATCATTATGAGCACATGTATCATCCACCACAGGTTGAAAATGAACACTTTTCTCATACCCAATCATCACTTTTAGATCAATTAGAAGCTCAAGTATCCGCTTTAGAAAGGCAATTACATGAGCAATCTGTCGAATCTAATCCCCCTAGGCAATATGAAATGTATGCTTGTACCTTATGTGGTAGCTTAGACCACCTGCTGAGAACTGCTACATTTTGCATGAGTTTAGGCGATCTAGGGAAAGTCATGACAACCATACACACATGCATCATCCATCACCATGGGAAGTTGAACAATGTTATACTCCCCAACTCCTTGTATGAAATCACTAATGGAAGAGCTCATAGAGAAAAACAATGATATACTTGGATGGAAAGCATTGCACGAGCATCCCTTCTCTAGTGAACCTTTTGCACAATCATACACTGAATATGAACCTAATCTAGAGGTAGATGAGTGCTCTTGGAAATGCTCAAATTTTGAATGGGGAGATAAATTTTTGTTATGATGATGATGATGATGAACATGATATGTTAGAAGAACATGTATATGCTGAAAATATGATGGAATTTTTGGGTTCAGAGACGTTAGGCGTCTCTTCTGTGAACCCTATGAATGATACTTCTTCTAACATTCATATATGTGATGTTAATTCTGAGCTTGTGTTTGTAAAATTCTTCAGTGAATGTGAGCATGCTACACAACTTGTTTGTGATTTAGGAAAAGATGAATCTTACTGACACTAATGTTCTTTTGGATCATGATATTATTGTTGTGTCGATTCCCTGCCCATATCAAAATATGTTGCCTGCTCTGATGATTATGACATGGAGATTGATGAATTGTTCTATGCTGGTGAGCATGATTTACCCTCTTCTGACCTTAGGAAAGTATGTGATGGTGCAAATGATCTTATGCATGAAAACAACTTATATGTACCTAACCTCTCTCCTAAGGCACAAATTGAAACTCCTCCACCAAACCTAGGTGTAGTTTGTAACAAAATTGCAAAACCAACTTTTCTGAAAATGCCTAACTTAGGCCTAGAGCTTTGTGCTTCCCAAGTCCTCCTGGACTATTTTGCATCAAAGTATAACACTTTTAAGGAACCACAGTTGGAATGTGTATATCTCACTGTTCTTAGCAAAACTCATTTTGAGTTAGACCTTTTGCATGATGTACCTTTAAAATTGCAAGATTTTGTGCTCTCAAACACACCTGTTCACAAGTTTAGGTTTGGGGGAAACTCATTCTCATACACAGTCTAACTTGCACTCTCATATTATATTTGTGTAAGGCTGTTGATGTTTGTATATATTTTCTATTGGGTTGATCCTTAACTCTTTAGATTGTTAGTATATGGTGAATTTTCATTGTATATAATCCAGTAGGACTTGTTAAATTTTTTCTTTTCTTGAATCGGTTGAGTCTTCTTATGCATATTTAATCCGATATGATCTCCACTGAGAATGTTGGATTCTAGCTTCGATTAATGAAGCTCTACCCTTGCTTCGACATCCGGTAATCTCTTCCCTTTTCTCTTATCAAACATAGTTCTCATGGTATGTGACTTTTTGAACTCTTATTATTTGTTGACACATTGAGGACAATGTTTGATTTAGGTTTGGGGGTGCATTTGCATATATAGTTTTTAGTCTTTCTTTTATTAACAAAAAAAAAAAAAAAAAAAAAAAAAAATTGCAAATAAAAACCTCCAACTTTTAGAGATTTTAGAGTCACTAGCATGCTTCTAGCTATGTTTACATAGAGAGTCGACCGAAATAACGAGAACTTGGAAGTCTTGGAGAACGCAATCGGGTTTCTTAGTTGGTTAGAGCGTTAAAGTTGGATTTAACCATACCAGAGAGCGAATTAGGTCTTTGTTTAGATATTCGGTAGTAGAATTGTGATCACCCATAGTGGAGACTACCCATTTTACATCAAGTGAGGCACCAACCTTCAATTTTTTGCAACTTTCTAGAAAAGTTTGTTAGAGTGTGTGTCACCGTACGTCAATTCGGGTAGGAATGGTGAGCTACCCAACTTCGCACCAATTTCGGCACTACTTTTGATCTCTTGAGTGCTAGTTTTTGTCAATCATGAGGGTGACGTTTAAAGATGAAAACTTCTTCTAAATACCGGGTTGCGGTTAGCATCACTCTCTCTCCCAATGTGAGACCCATAGAAACACATCATTGTCGGCAAACGGAGCATCATCAGAATATTGGAAGAAAAGTTGAGATAGCCCAAGGTTTACAAGCAACAAAGAAAAAGAAAAGAAAATAGGATGAGAATTAATGAAGTTTGTGAAAAATTAAGTTTTATTGTTTTATTGTAAGTTCTTAAAAAAAAAAAAAAAAAAAAAAAAAAATTGTCAAGTTTTTGTAAAGTTCAGAAGTTCGTCATCAACAGTTGAAGACCGAAGACCGAAGATTGAAGACGTTTCTATGGTTTCTTATGAGAGAGTGATATTAATTGCCGATCGGGTGAGAAGGTAAGTGAGTACTCCCACCCTTGCTAATGGTTGATTTCCTTTCTTAGAGATCATCAGAAAAAGATTCTTTTTGTCCACACTCTTGTGGAGTCTCCGAAATTATTTCGGAAGGTTATGTTTCTTACCTACAACGTGTGCGGGATTTCTCTCTTTATTCTCTGCACACATGAGAGACTAAAAAAGCGGTCTTTTTGAGTGCAATTATCATAAAACCCTAATGGTGAGGCGAAGTCGAGGCTTATGATCACAATCGAATCCGAATTCTTTCATATGGTATGGTTACTTCTCGCTCAAGACTTAAGGATGAGAATGCGTTCTTTGGTAGTTCTAACCACATTACTAGCATGCGAGAAACTCTATGTCCTCATAGCTCCTTGGATGCTTGAGACTCTTTTACACTACGAAGTTGGAGAAGGTTTTGTGGGTACACCTCTGGTAAACCCTCACGAGACTACAACTCGTCCACTAGGGACACCTAGGGGTTTAAAGGCTTAGTGCATACGCTAAATGCATTCGAGAGACTGGGACAGGGGTATAGTTAGGATTTCCTAATTTCGTTTCAATTGAGGACAAGTAAAATACAAGTTTGGGGTATTTGATGAGTGCCAAATATTGCATATTTATACATCTATTTATTGGCATTTAACTCATCTTTTGTGTTCGTAAATCGAGATATTATCCCAGATTCCGAGTTTTCTTTGTTTTCAAGAATAAATATTTGTACTAATTAATTCTCGTGTTTTAGGTAATAAATAAAGCTCGGAGAAATTGAGGAGCCAAAAGAGCAAAGAATTGGAGTCGAGCGTCTATGGAGCAGAAAGCCAAAGCCGCACGCGCATCGGTCGCAACCCAACTTACAAGACATGGGCTTGAGCTAGCCATGACCGGATCCGAGCCCATCCACCCCGAGCCGTTGAGATCTCACCTAGCTACATCCTACGGTCGCTCCTTCGCTCACATCAGTTCTCGCTGCTCCCGTTCAACACCAAATCACCCCAATCATCCCTCGGCCGTTCAGATCTCACCCGCCACATCCAACGCTCGCTGCATCCTTCCCATCGTCCGTCGCTGCACCCGCTTCACAACAAAATCTCCTATACCTATACCCATTCGAGCCATACCCATTTTCTCTTCTCTTTCTCTTTCTTCTCTGCAGAGAAGAACCATCTTCTCCCCCTCTCCCCGCCATACCATTGCGGTTCGCCACCTTCATCACCTTCCTCCATCACCAACAACTCCATCAGTAGCACCTACTCCGCCACACCTAAGTCGTGGTTATCTCTCACATAGATTCTCATAACCCTAGAAGCTAAGTTAGAGATAAACAAGACTAGGGTTTTCTCCAACACCACAAGCAAGCTACCAGAGCCGAATTGACAGAAGAGAGAAGCGATTCAGAGGATATGGGCGGTATGGGTTTGCATTTATTTCTGTTTTGAAGTCAAATTTAGGGTTTGTTGTGTTGCATGTATAAATAGAAATGAGTAGAAGATGTTTGGGGTATGCCTGGGCTAGCCAGAGTACCACTTTAGACTAATTTGTGTTGTACTTGTCTTTAATTATGTTTTAATTTAGTTTACTGGGGTGTTTGATGAAACCCCTGATTTTCATGTTGAGTTAATCCTTGTCCATATTTGTGTTCTTGGAGAGCTTTAATGTCTTAGGATGAATGAATTATCTAGTTGAAACTAGTTAACTTGTGATAGTTTGTACTGTTAGAAGACAAGCTATACTAGGAGTGAGTTAGCAAGACTAGAGAATACATCTTCCATTTTATCCTTTCCTGAAAGGAATCAAGAACATAAATTGACTAGATATTGCCTTAGCTAGGGTCAGGTGGTGGAATCAACCATCCTACTGTCATAACAACTTAGTTCATTGTCACTAAAACAACTCAGTCGCTTCGACAAACCTACTTCTGTGTTACACATCCTTCGAATTCAGTTTAGCAAGCTTTAGATCACACACAGCACCACAAGTCTCTGTGGTTCGACCCGTATTTGCCCTTTTCTTCATTAAAGACACCGTGCACTTGCGGTTATAACATGTAGGCATAAATTTAAACACATTTCCAGGCCTACCAGCTCACTATTATATAAAACATTTATATGGTTAAGCAGCCTCATTTCTCAGCTTTGACTTTGTCGAGGTCAAATATTTCATACCGCACCAAGGTTGGGCTCACATAGCCGGGCGGACTTTTTATTAACGCCCCATCAGTCGTGCATTATATCTGCATCTAATTATGGGGCGTATATTATACGTTCGCCCCAGTTCCGGCATTTGTTAAGTCTACGCCCGTTGTCGGGCGTAATGTTTATATACGATTCACCTAGGCGTGCATAATAACTACGCCCATCAGCAAACGAAGGTAAAATGTACGCTCGATCATATATAGTCCAGTACCGTAGCGTTACAACACGGACTAAACCCAAAATTTGGTCTTTTTTTTCCTCTTTAGTCTTTGGTTTTGATCGCACCAGTGCAGTTGCTCTTAGGGAATTGGTGGCTCCGGATCCGGCCTATGCTATCGGGAAAAAAAAACCTGGCGACATTGGGGTATACCCAATAAGACAAAATATGGTCATTTTGAAGTAAAACCAAGCCACCCCTTAATCTTGTATTTTCAAAATGGCAAAATTGCCCTCGTTTAATTAACACTAAAATTTTGATTAGATTAATTAATTAAGTTTAAATTGATTTTATGAATTTTAAGTTATGAAATTTTGTTTTTGATTGAACTTTTGTGGGATGATATTTGATGATTTTTTTTTTTTTTGTTGAGAATATCTCTTGCAACGAAAATGAAGCACACAACCGAAATACTTCTAAAAAGGGGATTGCAAATCTGTTATATGAAATCATACTCATAATCAAAGAATAAATCAACACTTTCAGTTCTGAAAGTATGAAAAGTCGGCAAGGTCGACTAATGAAGATCATGTCGGCCAAAAGTGGCCGGCAAGATCTTTATCGTCGACCTCGCCGGCCAAAAGTGGCCGGCAAGGTCTTCATCATCGATAGAGCTGGCAAACGGGCGGGCCGGGGCTGGCTTGTGACCAACCCGCGGGTTACGGGTTAATACAAGCCTAAGCTTGCGGGTTATAATTCTTCACGGGTGGTCATTTCTCCAACCGCACCCGTCCCGAGGTAAAGCTTGCGGGTTCACGGGTTAACCGGCTAGTTTAATTAAAAATTAATTAACTTAATTTATGACAAATCACAATGATCAAACACAAATTACGAAAATTAAACATCAATACAATACCCATCTCAAATTCATTAAACCATTTTCAGGCCTTACTCCTTCCATGTAACACCTAACATATATCTAATTACTTAATTTTCATCTCAAAAATTAGACCTCAATACAATACCCATCTCAAATTTATCAAGTTAATCTGTGATCCTGCTGATGTCCATCTGCTTGAATGTAGCAAAGTTGGTTTCAACCCATCACGGCCACCAGATCTTCTAACATTTCTCGGAGCCCCTTATATGTTCTCATCATCTGTATCTTCTCCGCTGCCAACAAACCCATCAGTTCTTATTTCAGGCAGCTTAGCTGCCGCATCTGCGACACTCCTTCCCTGAATTCCATTGTTTTCACTTCTCTACCATGAACATAAAAGCAATTACCCACAACAGTTTATACTCGTAAATCTACGAACCCTTAATTTCACCTCCCCAATTCAATTTCCACCGAGATAAATGAAGATTGCGACTCACTGTAGTTGTATTTGGACATCTCCATTAACATCAAATTCAAAACCCAATTTCCTGTCCATCTTAACCACAAGAGAAACCCATTTTAAAACCCTAATAACTTCTCAAACTCCTCTGATTCTCTCCGACTCCACCATCTTCAAATTAGCAAAGAAACCCTTCTTCCTCTAGATCTGATTTCTTCAAAATTTCATCACAAATCTGTGAGAATTTCTCAAACCCTAAAATTTATACAAACCCATTGACTCAATTCAGTTATAAAACTTCTATTTCTCCATTGTTCTTCTTTCTCTCAAAAATTTTCATTATCCTCTCTTAATTGGAAAAAACTACAGATTCATCTTCATCTTCATCGATCTCTATCTTCAATTGAAACAAGGGTAACCGGATTCCAGGAATAACAAAGCAAAGCGGGAGAAATGATGGAGGTGGTGAGGAGGCGAAGATGCAAGAGAAGACAATGGGGAGAAAAGAGAAAAGAGAGGAAGAAGAAAGATATCTGTGCTAGGATATTTGGTGCCTTTTATATGTTAAACCTAGGGATAGGATTAACCCTAGATAATCTAACGTTGGAAAATAATTCTAATTTATTATTTATTTACCGTACACGGGTTGACGGGCTGAATCCGCGGGTTTACAAGCCGGGACGGGTTAACCCGTTTTCCCACAAGCCGGCATTTCTCCAACCCTAACCCGGCTTGTTTAGACACCAGTAGAGCGGGTGCGGGTTTTTCACGGGTCGGGCCGGGCAAACCCGCGGGTTTTGGCTTGTTTGCCAGCTCTAATCATCGACCTCTCCGGCGAAAAGTGGCCGGCATGATCTTCATCGTCGACCTTGCCGACTTTTGTTTTTTGACATACAGGAGATGACATAAAAAATTTATTGGCCGGCAAGGTATTCAAAAAATACCCTGCCGGCTGTTGAAAAATTTACAGTCGCCGCCATGGCTGTTATGAAAAGTCGGCAAGATATGTATGTTACGACCTTGCCGACCAAAAACACAGAAATCATAATTTTCGATTTTTAACCTAATATAACAATCAAATCACACAACACAATGATGGGTTTGAGTTTAAACATCGTTTATAGTCTTCTTTTCATTTGGTAGAGTCAACAATTTTTTTGGAAAATCAAAGTTGAAGATTTTTATATGGCTTTGGTTGATGGAAGATGAAGATGAAGAAGAAGAGAAGAAGATGAAATGAAGAGAATAAAAACTGATTTATGGTAATTAAGATTATTAATGGGTAAGGGTAGTTTTGTAACTAACCCATTAGGACTCCCCCTAAAACCCACAAAAAGTGTCCTTTTAAAATTGGGTATACCCCAATTAGTTTGAGTATACCCAATCTCGCCAGGAAAAAAAAATATCGAAAGGAGAAATTATAAATTTTCAAGATTTTGTAAGGTTAGAATTGTCATTATAAGTTCTCGCCATAAGACCCCATGTGCTCCTGCTCCGTCCATCATCAACTTCAACTGAATCTCAAAAGCTGCTAATCGTAAAAACTCAAGCATCATGTGCGGTTCTCAGTTTTCTTCCAAGACTCATTTCCATCTTAAACGGGTAATAACCTCATCTCTTTTCCGCTCCGTTCATTGTTGGCCTAATTTGATCCTGTAATTGCATTCTTCAGCATTAATTAAAATCAGTGGCTTTGTTTGTGTATTATTGACATTTTAGGGTTCAAACTAAGATATTGTTTTAATCGATCAAGCATTATGTGAATGGTTCTTATAGGGACTAATTCACCCAATTGTTATTAGCTCAATAGTCTCTCTTTTAGGGTTTTGTTTGTGTATTATTCACATTTAGGGTTCAACCAAGTAAGATAGTGTTTTTAATCAGTCAAGATGAAATAGACAAGCCTAATCAGAACTGTATAGAGAGAAATAGTGACTAATTCACCCAGTTGTTATTAGCTTAATAGTCTCTCTTTTGCGTCTTTGATTTAAGCTGCAATTTTCCAATCCAATGGGAAGTCATAGAAATCTTGAACTGGTAATTTGTGTGGAAACCAAACTAGGAGCCTCATGCTTGCTTATGCTGGTTTTTAGTGATAACAGATTTTAAGCAAAGTCTGCTCCACCCAACTTGAATATCTTATTTCCTTTGTCATTAGACTAAGTCTTATGGGCTAGATTGGAGGTGCTAGATTAGCACTTAAGTGTTGCAATTCAAAAAAAAAGCGTGGCAAAAAAGTTAACACTAGTTCTCTCTCCTACCATTTGCTAGCATGTGAAGTAGCATGCTAGATAGTTACGTTGAATGATTCAGCGCTTGAAAAACTACCTTTTCGCGGAATGGTTCAGCGCTGAGGGGTTTATTTTTGATCCGACGGCTGAGATTTGAAGCGCTGAATGGTTTAGCGCTGGGCGCGGAATGGTTCAGCGCTGGGCGCGGAATGGTTCATCGCTGGGCTGACATGGACTGCTAATCTAGCTGCTAGATTAGCACTCCCATAAGACTTAGGAGGTAGTCCTGACTGCTAATCTAGGTGCTAGACTAGCACCCATAAGACTTAGTGGTGCATTTTTTTCTTTGCAATTTATGTGCAAAAATATCTTTCTGTTGCTGGTACTTTTAAGAATTAAAGAACACTACACTAACACTCCTCTCTGTCAGCCACTAGAGCTGCTTAATGGGGGCTTTAAATTTAAATGGGAGTTGTGCTTGTTGGTTCAAGGGACAACTCAAGTTACCTAGAGGCATGGTGCTGAGTGAAGAAATTTGCTGGAGAAGGTTGGGGAATGAGCAGACCAAGCATTAAAACTGATGGGGCGGTGGTTGGGTAATGAAGTAGAAGAACCAGTACTGAAGCTAGTAATAGCTTAAATTTAATACTTTGCACAAGGCAAAACAGGTTAGTAAAAGCTTAAGTTGACCATATTGACCTTTTAATGCAAGGAATCAGATATAATTTATCTAATATGATTGACATCTGATTAGAGGATTTTATTTTTTCTATGTTTTAATTTCATAGATGGAGAAATCTTGTAGTTTGTTGATTCATTTCGACAAGGGAACACGGGCACTAGCTAATGTAATCAAAGAATCAAAGGTTGATGCAACGAAACAAGCAGTAATATGAATGTGCTGGAACCCTCGTTTCACTTTCATCTGCACCACTGGCTACCAGAGCTACTGCCAACACCGAAACCTCAGACTGATAACAGTTTCTAGCTTATTGTGCTTGACCGATTGAATGAGCTCAAAACTCCTTACAGAGAGATTATGGTTGATATGATCATAGATGTGCTTAGGGCACTTGCAAGCCCAAATTTTGATATTCGAAGGAAGGCAATTAACATTGCTCTTGAGCTGATAACTCCACATAACATTGACGAAGTTGTTCAATCACTGAAGAAGGAAATTGTGAAGACTCGGAGCACCAAGCTTGAGAAGAATGGGGAATACTGTCAAATGCAGAAATGCTTGTTCAAGCTATACATTCTGGTACAATAAATTCCCTGACGTGGCAGCACTGTGGTTCATTTGTTGATGGATTTCTTGGGCGATAGCCATGTGGTCTCAGCTATTGATGTGGTTGTTTTCGTACGCGAGATTATTGGGACCAACCCTAAACTTAGGGTTTCAATTATAACTTGGCTCTTGGACACATTTTACCAGATTTGTGCGCCACGTGTATGTTCTTGTGCTCTCTGGATCATTGGAGAGTACCGTCTCTCGCTCTCTGAAGTTGAGAATGGGCTTGCTACCATTAAGCAGTGTCTAGGGGACCTGCCTATTTCACAGTGAAAGAAGAAGGAAATGACGCAGATACTTCAAAACCATCGCAGCAAGTAAAATTCCATCACTGTACCTTCTAGGAGACCCGCAATTCTTGCTGGTGGTACCTATGCTACTCAGAGTGCTGCCTCGGAAACTTCCATGTCTTCTCCTACTCTTGACCAAATAAATTGCACATATTGATATAAAAAAAATTAAGAGAACAATTTGGAATGAGAATCAAGAGTCAAGTTCAGGTTATACAAGAAGTATCATCACATGAAGAATTGCATATGCAAGTATTTTTGGTTGAAGAGACGGTGTATGTTTGGTGCCCAGTTTCAACTCCAGTTTTCTTTTTATACTCCTTCAGATCTCAACCTGGTAACCTCTTGTCTGTTTTCAGCTCCATTCATTTATGACCTAATTTGATTTCTTGTTAATATTCTGCACTCTTCAACAGTACTCAGGTTTTGCTTGTGTATTATTGACATTTTAGGGTTTAACTAAGATAGTTTTAATCAATCAAGATTAAATAGGGCTGGTAATCAAATGGAACCGATCCTAATTCATCCGATTATAATTAGCTTAGAGTCTCTTGGCCTCTTGATTTAAGCAGTAATTCTCTCACTGGAACTGGATTGAATGACTTGGTTTGAAACTTGGGTGTTGAAATAGACAAGACTAGAGTGATTTTACCTTCTCTAAATGGAATTAAGTCATTGTATCTATAAATGTATATTGTTTGATTTCTTAAGCTATTAAATAGCAATTTACACGATGGGTTAAATCCGACTCAAGACACGGAAAATGGATAAATGAAAATGTAGGGTATTAAAACACCTATGGTGTTGGAATAATATCTTTAATGATTGGGGGCAACCTGCAGTTATCAAAGGTGAGGCAGGAGTCACTTCAAGATTAGAAAGTGCAGAGAGCTGGGGTTGCAAGGATCCAGTAGAATAAGCTTAGCAGAAGAATATTCAGGAAGTCGTGTTGCTAGAGATAATTGGAACATGGTTTATGCAGTGCAGGGTATGATGATTCACATTGATTTCTTGTTATTATCCTGCGTTACTTGAACCTGTGGTTTTTTTGTGTGTGTATTATTGGCATTTTAGGGTTCAACTAAGATAGTTTTAATCCGTCAAGATGAAATAACAAGCCTAATCAAAGTTGCATAGAGAGAACAGGATTTTTATAGATTAATTTCTGATTTAGAGCTAGAGTACCATAGAAAGAATAGAGCTAGAGTGAACAAGTGTAAAAGAAAGAATCATGTGAAGTTTTTCGTATACATTGCTGTAGCTTTTAGTGTGTATAATCTGCTGTTAATTTAAGGGTTGTTATAAGGGTTTGTATGTAACATTTTGTGTGTGCTTATACCTTGTCATTTGTCGCTCACCAAGCTGATCTTCTTAAGTATGTTTCAGGTGGTATTGTTCTTCACCCGAATGAATCAAGGGGAATCAGTGGAAGCATTTGCGGGATGAGAGAATCGGTTGATACAGTTCTTGGTTTCATTCAAGCTGATGGCCGGTTGAAAGTTTTATGACAGATCAAATCTCTAGTGAGTCCTGAGGAAGAGGCCTTCCGTCATGGGCACATTAGCAGTTTCCCTCTTGGAGCAGGGGAAGATGCATTTTTTTTCGACGGGATTATGTGCGAGTCAAGGTGAAGAAAGAGGTACTGACGTACAACCCATTTACCCCTTCTGTTCATCCTTCTCAATATTTGGTTGACATCTTATTATCTGGCATATCTGTTTGGCCAGATAATCTCTCTTGGAATGCCATCAGTGTCACCCATTGAAAGAGTTGGATAGTACATGGACCCAAAGGAATTGAATGAATTGATTAGTGACCCATAAACTGAGTGATTGCTTTTAAAACTAGTCATGTAAGGTGTAACTCAAATTTTCTGCCATTTGACTCCTGCAGATAGTAATTGATGTTCGAAATTCTAGGATTGGGAAGTTTTAAAGGAGCTGTAGTCCATGTATGATGGCCTTCCAGAAATTACCATCTTGGGTGGATGATAATCTGTTACCAGCTGACTCTAATGGCGACAACAGCAGATGGAGGCTGATGGGTCAGGTAAATGTAGAAACGTCCACTGGCCAGCTGTGTGGTTCATTAATTGATGGATTTCTTGGGTGATAGCAATGTGGCCTGATGTGGTTTTATTTTTGGTACGGGAGATCAGCAGGAAACAATGTTGGTGCAATGGTCGAAGCAATGAAAAAAAAGCCGTAATATGAATGTGCTGGAACCCTTGTTTCACTTTCACCTGCACCAACGATATCAAGGCTGTTGCCAACACCTACTGCCAACTTCTACAATCTCAAAGTGATAACAATGTCAAGCTAATATGAAGAGAATGCAATGGGTTGTGAGGTTATGGAGACGTCTACAGTTACAGGATCATGGTGCTAGAGTTGGTTACTGGAACGTCCACAGTTACAGGATCACAGATGGTTTAAGCCTCACACATTTGAGCTCTACTTAGAGATCAAGTAATTCAGATCGTTGATCCTACAGTTTTACTTGTTCCTGTCCATCCGGAAGAGGATGATGATAACAACAATGAAATTCTAGTTGCCAGCATGCCAGCATGCCAGATGCCAAGTTGTACAAAACTTTGCCAGGGACAATCAACCTTGGCGTTGCGTGTTCTATTGAATCACCCAGACAAAGGATGGGAATGGTACAGGTGGTGAACGAGTTGCAGTCGATCAAGATCACATTTCTCCAGACTAGGAACCAATTAAAGTACACTGCCAGGAACCAATACTAATTCCTAGGCAGGAAAATTCCTTGGGGACTATGTAAAATTGGTACAATAGATGTCTGCAGCTGGAACTTGTTTCAAGGGATCCTGCTAATGATATATTTACGTTTGCAAAATGATATATTTACGATTCATAAGTATATTTCTGTCATACTTGGCCATTGTCTTCACAAACTGGGAAAGCAAAAATTTCTGCAGAAATTAGGTAATTCTAGAGAGTAGTTGCTGAATAAAGAGAAAATATGCACTCTACAGATTTTAGATAAGCAAATAACAAGCATCCAGATAACCTAATTAATTGTAGCCTAATCCATCAACCTGATTACATTCACACAGTAGAAACTAGTTATACTGATAAGATATTACTGGTTTTCATGGCGAGCTTGATAAGTTAATCACACATTCTGTTGAAGCCCATTTATACATCAATAACTGCTCCATTATCTTCTTATTCAGATCCTCCACATCCTTCTTGGTACGTGTCTCTGAGTCTACGGAAGAATGTTCAATAATCACCGCCTGAAGAACCCTTGAATTTTGCAAAAATAGTTGAACCAAGTCCAGCTCCTTTGATTGCCCTTCAAAGTCTTGAAATTTAATGGACTTGAGGTGCATCAACAAACAATGAGGCACTACGTCTAATGTCAAGGCGTCCTCATTTACTTCATCCTGACAAGAAACCTACATAATAATACATATCAAAGAAATTTCATCTAATGTCACAGATTAACGACAATATATAAGCAGGAAAAAAAAGATGTTCAGAAGTTTATTCTTACACAACCAAAGACAAGTGACTCCAAATTTGGTGAGAACCGTAGAAAGGTGAACAATGAATTAACATGCTGAGTCTTGATGAAAGACACTTCCAAAGTGATTAAATTATTAAAGGTAGGAAAACTTGTGTCTAGAACATCTGCCAGCTCCAGTTTCTATACAAAGTAAATCAAGTATCAAGATACAGAGAAACAATATGCCCTAACTTGCTAGAAAAAAATAATCAACCAATAAAGATAACTTCCAAAATAACCATACCTCAAAGATAAAATCCCATAACTTCAATTGCTTTACATTAGAGAGCTTCTTCACAAAGTTCGGTATAACATCAATCGGGACATCTGGCTCAGTAAACATGCGGTTTATATCTGCATCCACTAGTGACGGAAATCTCTCGACCACCAAATGTTGTGGTATATTATCATGGACTTTGATGGACATCAGATTTGGTGCATCAATCATGATGTTGATATCCGACATACAAATATGCAAAGAACTAACGAAGGTTAGTGATTTCAGGGTAGATGATATGATTTTCAAATGATTCAACAAACAATATTTCAAACACAGTTCTTCAAGAACAGGACAGTTAGAAAAGAGTTGTTGAATATTTCGCTCCCTGAATACTGAAATTTCCGATAGCTGAAGTATTTTAAGTCTTGGAAAAGATATTAACTGAGGAAGATTAAGATGTTGGCCACCATAAAGATCAATGTCTAACAAAGTCAGTGATTCACATGTGTACAGGTCGACAGGGATAATATCCACTCTTTCAATGGCATCCCTACTGACAATGAGCTCTTCAACTCTACACTTAATGGCCGTAGTAATCCAAGCCTTTATCCTCTGATCATCAAAGTACTCACCATTACAGGTGAGACAGAATTTCTTAATCTCTAACCTGTTACGAAATGACAACACCCTGTCCACGAAATCCATGAAGCTGTTGGTAGAAGATTGTGTTTCTCGTGTATCAGGAGATTTCCATTTGCGAAAATCAAGAATAGGAACAGATATCCAGAGATTATTCCATCCTTTAGACAAAATTGTTGTTGAAACAGCACATTTGGTAGGAAGCAAAGATAGAATGTGTAATATTATGGGTTCAGGCAACCTGCTGATCCTATCCTCTCCTCCCACAGCCTCCTCCTCCATGTTGTTTCTAGAAAATAACCAAGATCGGTTCATTTTAAGTCATAATACAGGTAATTAATCATGTTCAAAACACATGCTTCGTAAACATTAGAGAAATCAATAAAAGTAAGGGTTTGTTTGTATTTCCAGTCATCAATTATGTTTCACTACCCCCCGACAATCACAGTGGTGGTGATGTCGTCCTATGAAGCAACCAAGAACAACTTTACAATAAAAAGGATATGCCCAGCAATTGTTTCTGGTGAACCGTTACAAATACGGACCATCGCTAAAAACCAGACCAGGTTATTGTTCAAGTGTTCCCAACCAGAATTACCTACCTCAAAATGATTTCTTCTCACGCTGTAACAAGTTAATTCATCGTAAGCTGTGTTGTCAAAACATGGAACCAATTAGATTCAGGAACATCTCAGGCAAACCGATCTTACTTGATTTTTTAATCACAAACCAATGAAGAAAATGTAGGACCAAATAAGACCACCGGAAAAGAAAATATTCAAATAATATTTTGAGATGACATTACATCTGATCACCAACCATTTTGAGAAATTTTCTAATTCTTGCAGTACTGCAATAACACTCTCATGTTCGACAGTTTCTAGTTCCAAGTGTGCGGTGACCAGTCAAGTCCTATTTGCTTTTTGAAGTAACGTCCTACACAAATACAGTTGTAAATTACATACTGACTCTTTGCTAAAACCGAGATCCGGTTGCTGTTTAATTGTTCCCAACCAGAACCACAAAGACTGAGCTCATGGGACTCATGATGCCCAAAGTGAAAAGTAAACTAAAAATATTTGTACTTGATTACTCCATGATGATTTCTTCCCATGAGGAGAAGCCGAGAAGTTGTTTGAGGTAGGTAATTCTGGTTGGCAACACACAATAACCTGGTCTCGTTTTTAGCGATGGTCCGTATTTGAAACACCAAGCAAGTAGACTAAAAGGGCATGTCCAGTTCAAAGCAGATAAGCTGGGTATTTCCAGTTAGCTCCAAACTGCTAAATCTAGACAGACACAACAATAACTTGGGATTGAACTTAAAGCATTTTTATTTTACCATTATCAGCAAATCCCATATAATTTTACACCCATAGGAACCAATTTATGAACTCTTTTGTATAATTTGATTGAAGTGCAGAGTAGTTTTAGCTTTGAAACCCCAAAGATGACATTATTATCAGTCATTTTCAACAACCCACACATTTATTAACATAATTCAACGCAAACCCTAAAAGAAACTAATACAGAAATAAAATTAGGGGAAGGAATTAAAGATTGAATGATTAGTTGTATGTAGAATTACCTGTTCAAACAGTGGAATCAAATTAGGAAAAACTGAAGCTTCAATCCACACAGAGGCTCATCTTCTCAGGGTTTCCACTGAATCCACTCCACTGTAAACAATCGATGAAGCCGAGAGTGTGTATTTTGGGGTTTTGAAAAGGGACTATTTGTCAAAAGACATATTTACCCTCGAGTGCGGTGAATTTTGTCCTACGGTATTATGTTACAGCGGACAGGCACCATTATCATTCCCGGATAGAGAGAGAGAAATCGAAAAACGGCGAGAAAAAAATCCATCAGCTGAATCTAAGAAGGATTGGAAATGAGAATCTAAGAAACAGCGTATGTGCGATGCCCAGTTTCAGCTTCAGTTTTCTTAGACTCGTTCGGATCTTAAACGGGTAATAATCTCCTCATCTCTTTTCTGCTCCATTCGTTGTTGACCTAATTTGATCCTGTAATTGCAATCTTCAGTAAAATCAGTGTGTATTATTGAAATTTTAGGGTTCAACTAAGTAAGATAGTGTTTTTAATCAGTCAAGATGATATAGACAAGCCTAATCAAACTTGTATATAGAATCAACAGGCTTTTTTTATAGGGACTAATTAAGCCAATTGTTATTGGATTATCTCTCTTTTGCGTCTTTGAATTATCCTAGTCAAATGGGTAATCATAGAAATCTTGAATTCAGGGACTAGAGTAGCCCTTTTCAAATGGAATTAAGTCGTAATATTCATAGATGTCTGTTGTTTGATTTGTAAGCAGTTTATAAGGGAAAATGTATCATGTAAATCAAGTCTTTTACTATGTAACTTTTAATCCATTTGTAAATGAATTAGGACATATTAAGCGGAAAAAACCACTTTATTCTTCTCTAATCTCTCTATGTCTCATTAGAGTGAACTTTTACAGTTCAAAATCTCTTTTAAAGCTTGAACTGGGATCATTCTGGAAGACACTCAGAAGCCTAGATTCTTGGTTATTAGTGGTACATTTTTTGATATGTACGAAAATGTCTTTCTCTCTGGTGCAGGTACTTTTAAATATTAAAGAACACTACAGTAATTCTCCTCTGTCAGCCACTGGAGCTGCTTAATGGGGGCTTTAAGTGCTTGTGGGTTCAAGGCCACAACTCCAGTTACCTAAAGGCATGGTGCGAGCAAAGAAATTTGCAGGAGAAGGTTGGCGATTGAGCAGACCAAGCTTTAAAACTGATGGGGTGTGGTGGTTGGGTAATGAAGTAGAAGAACCAATAATGAAGCTAGTAAAAGCTTAAGTTGAATACCCTGCACAAGGCAAAACAGGTTAGTAAAAGCTTAAGTTGACCATATTGACCTTTTAATGCAAGGAAATGATCAACTGTAATTAATCTGTTATTTGGAAGGAAAAAAATCACTTCTCATCCACGTCAAGATCACAGAAAAAAGTCTTTGTCTAAAAACTGGGACACAATAAAATGTCAGACCAAGGGATACAACACTTCACTTATCAGAAGGAAAAATAAAAGAGAAATAGAAGAAAAAAACTTATAAGATTGGAAAAATAAAAGAGAAATAGAAGAAAAACTAATAAGATTGGACTAATAAGATGCTCGATGTGGGAGGTGTAGGAGTGTGACCTTTACTTCTTACCGTTGTAAAAAAGTTATAAGTTGCATCCGTATCAGGAAATCAGGTGGAAGAGCGGTCCTTGTGGGCATTAGCTGTTTTACAGAAAAACTGCTATTATATCAAACCACTATCTCTTTTGCAAATTCTCTGAGTGCGAATATATTATGATCTCTTGGCGAATCATAAAATTTGTGACGTTAATTTTCTCAACATGTTGTGTTATGCTGATCCTAGTATCGTTCATGCTACACAGGAAAGTGCTAGCCTGCATGGTCTGTGGTCGTCTGAAAACTGCATTCCAAATTGCTTCACGCAGTGGAAGCGTGGCTGATGTTCATTATGTATCTCATCAGGTTATCTTCTCCAACTAAAATTAATTCATTCGTTAGTTTTCCCCTGCTAATTCGGTTACAGAAAGCTAGCATAAAAAGAATTGTTAATGAAATTCTGTTGCATTGCTTTGTGCAGGCACTGCATGCAAATGCACTCTCTGTACTTGATTTGTGCAAACAATGGTTGGCTCAGTACATTTAGTTTTTCGTTCTGTGATTAATGTACATTGTATGTGAAGATCTCATCAAAAGAGTGTATCAGCAAGGGAAGCCACGAATGACCATCTGGGTAGCTGATTCCGAGCTTTATCTTCAAAATGACCATCTGTACATTTTTTTTTTTGTTTGTAGAGAACAATAATTTTAACATTAGGATACTATGGTGTGATTATTTGTAACATGTAACATATGTCTGCAAGGAGAACTAAAACAAAAGCAGTGCAAGTAACACTGGAAGTTTTGACTTCCCTTTAACCCTTTAATTGCTTTATCTATTCATTCATAAACTTTGTGGGCTTTGCGCGATGATGTTGAGGATCAAAATTGCCAGTAAGTGGTGGACCTGATAGTTGGAAAGAGCAACCCTGGAGCTGGAAAAGAGAGACAGATGAAACTCCTTTGGCAGGCGAAAGGCAGGCATTAGGGTTAGGAGCCCTTGACTGCCTCTTTATCTTATTCTGGAATTCATAGTCGGGTCAGATTTAAGCCACTCTTGAAGGTTAGGAGACCTTAGCTGCCTCTTTATCTTATTGCCAAGCAAAAACGCCTTCTCAATGAGACTTCTACAGCTCACCCTCTAGGTCTAGCTGTCACATGAAAATGCTACACAGAAATTGTACTTGGGAATACATTTTCAAGTAAAGTAAAACCAACATGCTTTATTTGCGTCTTCTGTTGAGATTTAATAAACATGTAATTTTTGCCTTCTGAAAAGCACAATTGTGGCTTATAAATAGTGTTATAGCACACTGTAAGTCTGTAAGTCTATTCAATGCAGATCAAGCTTAACAAAAAAGTGTTAAAGAGCTGTAAGTGAGAGTTGCAGGGAAATGAACCAGTTATAAGTGACAGTCTAAGATGTGGTTCAGTTTCCTCCAACATTTCACCTCCAACTTTCACTTATGAGCAAAAAGAAGGATGCAGATGTTTGAAGTAAGGATTGATAGTGATTATTGCCCTCTTACGTCTAGCATTTACTGTAATAACAAACACGGCTGGAAAGGCAAAACAAAAAATAGTCATGAAATTGTAAGTGAGAGTTGAAGGAAATTGAACCAGTTGCAGACTGCTATAATGTGGTGCAGTTGGGTTCAATTTCCTCCAACATCTCATTTCCAGCTTTCATGTCGAAGAGAAAATATGAACATGTTGAAGTCGCAGGTGAGAATTGAAGGAAATTGAACCAGTTGCACATTGCTACAATCTGATGCATTTGGGTTCAATTTCCTCCGGACATCTCATCTCCGGCTTTCACGTCGGAGAAAAGATAATGTCGATCAATGAAGGAGAAAATATAAACATGTTGAACTCACAGGTGAGAGTTGAAGGAAATTGAACCAGCTGTACAATGCTATGATGCGGTGCAGCTGGGTTTAATTTTCTCCAACATCTCATCTCCGGCTTTCACGTCAAAGTGAAGGTATCATCTGCAGTCTATACATGACAAGGTATGGACGTGTCTGTCTAAGTTATAGGTGAGGGTTGAGGGACATTGAATCAACTGCACTCTTCATATAAAGTCTACATTTGGGTGTATACCTCTTAAATTATATTAATAAAGAGTAGTAGGTGATGGATGAAAAATGAAATGGATGCAACAATCAAAATTTTTGATATCTCATTACCCTAAGGTTGAACAATCGAAATTGTTCTGACCCCTTAAGACTTGAACTGAGGTCGTTCTGGAAGCTACTCAGATGCCAAGATTCTCTTGGTTTTGCTTGCTTTTAGTAATAAACAGATTTTAAGCAAACCGGAGATGGAAAATACTTCGAAATATAGTGAAATTACAAGAACTTAGACTTAGTCAGTCAGGTTATCCAGAACAAGTTCCTGATAATTTTTCTATCTTATGAATCTGAGAATATTGCTGTTGGTTTCAGTAACCTATCTCACATTTAGGATTTGAATTTGATTTTATGTTAGCTGGTGTTGTTCCTTCAATTGTGCCTAATTTGGGGCATACAAAAAAATTTGGGGGCATACGAGATATTATGGCACCCAATGCAAAATTATAAGGGCTGCCATAATGATGCTTAAGTTACTATAATAAGAAGTTTAAATTACATTACTAACCTTCCACTTAATTAAATTCTAATCCTAAAACTTCTCCACTAATTAACCCATCCCTAATTAACTAACCACCCACTAATTAACTCACTAACCATTACTAATTTTTCTCACACTCTTCTTGAATCTTCTTCTCCAAAACACAAACAAAATTCTGAAAAAATTTCTTTGTTCGATTAAGTTCTCGATTAAACAAATTAATGACACCTCGTGTTAAGCGATGCCCAGAAATATGGTGCCGAACAGCATCTCAATCTAGTGGTTTTTAGAAAAGATGGTGATGAAGAGGATAGTGGATTGATTGGTATTGGAGAGCGAGAAATAGAGCCCGATTCTTTCAAATTGCACATAGAAAGGTATTTCCCACAAACCCATTGCTTGGTTTTTCGTATTTCGTTGATTTCTGACATGTAATCGATGATTCCTCTGGGTTTTGGAAGTTCCAGAGTAGTGTTAACTGACGAAGAAAACAGTTCGGCTTATGTTTTTTCAGCTCATTTTGATAAGTATCGAATGTGCCGAACTTTACTCTGTGTATGGCCAATAGTTTCCTATAAACTTGTCCATTTATACCTGACGGGGAAAAGGCGAAATGACATAGAACAAGAGGTTGATAATGACGAAAATAAGGGTGTAGTATGAGGTGATGATGAAGATGGTGGTGGAGGGGGGGAGGGATGATGAATATGGTGGTGATCCCGAACCTCTAACTTGACAGACCTTTGGATGTATTTTTTATGATGTGGAAGATAATATGAATGATAAAATGTGGTGTAAAGAGATGATAAAAATTGAAAGATCTCTTCTTAAGGATTTCCTTATATTTCAAAGTTAGGCTTTAGAATCCTTCCGAAACCGTTTTCCTTGAGATAAAAGTCAATTTTGCGTCCAAACATGAACGAACCTAACAAGTGAAATTTACCCTGTGTGGTTGTCGGGTTCGGCTAACTCGATTAGATTACTTTTGTAAACACTTGAAAATCTTGATTTTAAGGCTCAGGTTCGGCTTAGTGAACTTGTCTAGATGACGCTAATATCTCATTGATT
This sequence comes from Papaver armeniacum, assembly GCA_023531295.1. NCBI lineage: Eukaryota > Viridiplantae > Streptophyta > Magnoliopsida > Ranunculales > Papaveraceae > Papaver > Papaver armeniacum. The sequence goes on from JAJJWW010014132.1 coordinate 417,530, forward strand.
TGAATGAGTTTAATTTTGACCTTAATGTTCTCCATTGGTAGACTTCACCATCGTTTGGGGTTAGGTTTGTTCCTTTAAAGTTTCATTCGTGTTTGAATTGGAACCACTTTTTTATAGCTTATTGGGGACTAAAATTATAAGCCGAAATGTTCTTATTTATCAACTTGATTTAAGTTTTAATACTACAAAACGGACATTTTGTCTAGATGGGTTCCTCATCCATGTACTCATCTCTGGATTTGGCTCCAAAAAGTTCTTGTTTGTTTGATTCTTTTACGTGATGAAGAACCTTTGGTCAATTTGTATCACACATCTCTCAATGTCACAAAGTTTGTCTAAAATAAGTCACTAATTATCTTTAAAAAGATAATTATTATCCTAAATTAACACTAAACTAACTACAATCATTAACAACTAATTAATCAAATTAACACTAATTTAACACTAATCTCAGAAGGGTATTTTCGCATTTTTGAAAAGAGGGGATAAGGGCCACCCTAAAAATACTATTAGCACCCTTTTTTTGTCTTATTCCGTATGCCCCCAAATTTTTGTGTATGCCCCAAATTAGGGTTCTTTTTGAAGAGGAGACTTGATTTAAGTGTTAATACTAAACTTTGTCTAGATGGGTCTCGGGTTCTTGATTGTTTTGATTCTTTTGAATTTGGTGCCTGTGTCTGTGGAAGTAACAAAAATTTATGGTAATCTTATCCAACAACCCATTCAGTAATCTGATGCTAATCTTATTTTCAGTTGTTTTAGTGCAATCTGGAGAGAAAACATAGAGCTAGAGTGAAGAAGGGTTAAAAAAAAAAGAATCATGTGAAATCATATGCACTGCACTATGAGAAACACTAATGTTGATGGTACTCATATAAAATAAAATTTTCTATGATGCTTCATATGCTGAGGATGGCACATATGGCCTTGGTCTAATATCTATAAAAAATTGCGGCAACTTGCAGTTATCAAAGATGGCGCAGGAGTCAGGATTTGCAAGGATGCAGTAACATGAGCTAAGCAGAAGAATTTCCAGGAAGAGTTTCTGCTAGAGATATTTGGAACGTCATTCATGCAGTACAAGGTGCTAATATTGTGGGCAGGTGAAGTCGAGTGATTCTGGATGAAGTTCCATCAAATCCATAATTCATTGTAGGATTTTCTTCATAGAATTGAATTTCAAGATATGTCTCTTATTTTCTGTTTTGCTTGCACAATTATTTTGATACCTGTTCTTACTTTTGGCATTGTTCATGACATATTTGTGGTCAAGTCAAAGAAATCACCCCATGAAGAGGGCAGGGGCAGGGGCAGGGGCAGTTGGCCAGGCCTGCCTGTTTGGAAATTGAAACCTCTAAATACGTCTCCTACTATAACATCTCTTAAATTTTTCACTTCGTAGAAGAAGTCCTCGAAGCTTCTATAAGAAAGAAATAAAAAAAAAATTCAAAGTTCAAAGATTCAATACTGTGCATCAGTTTTTGTTTCATTCAATGAGAACAGTGAAGGTGAAGCCTTGGACTGAACCAAGTAAGACAGGGAAAGGTCTTTACGTATAAAAAGACCTTGTATCATTTCTGTAGAGAGCACATCAAAGACCGAACCATAATGGATCTTTTTTGGAGGGGAGGATTTATGGAGTCCGAAAGGGGTAAGTTTCATCAAATAAAATTAAAATATTTGCAGTATATACATGCGTGTTACAAGGCCTATTTGCCCATGGATGTGCGGTCCATCTAGTTACCCCTTTATATGTATATAATGTAACCTATGTAATAAAACTACAGATCTATCTCTCTAATAAGATATTCTCTTTCTTGTCTCTACATCTTCTTCCTTCAATTCTATTTCTCCTTAAACACGTTATCATGCACGAAGCTATACCGCAAAGCTAGATTTGATCGGTTGATTTTTTTTTCCATGGATGTGTTACCAGGTATTTGTTTTGAACAAAGAAATTTCGTTTCATAGTATATAATTAGGGTTTCACGACAGCATGATTATCAAACATAGAGATTTCACTGTTAGATTTTCATGAAAATTCAGTATGTGCAACCCAATTAGTCTTTATTTTCTATGTTAAAATTTAAATCAAATCGAAATATGATGCAATCTCCAAATTCGGATTTTCGTAGAACTGTTTTTGTTCAGAAATACCTAATTATAACAGCATCGAAAAACCTAAGTTTCGTATAATTTTAACCGTTGGATTATGCTTTAATTTTTATATGTGGTATATGTTATCCTCATGGACATACTGTAAAAATTTCATAAAGATCCAACCATGGAAATTACTCCAAACTACGTGATATTTCCTGTGTCCACAAAAACGTGAATTGGAATAGTCATACGACATCATACAAATCTTTTTATCTAGCCGTTGGATATCTATTTATAATATGTTTGTCAAAACATTATGATGAATCTACTGTAAAATTTTCATCATGATCGGACTAAGATGCATTTGTCTGTCGATCAGAACAGTTGAAAGAAGAATGTTTTCAATTTTTAGGGTGAACGATATGTTTTGGGCTCATATGCTAATAGTTTCAAACTTATTATCAATGGGCCTGAGATATATCTAGAATACAAATTGAGCTTGGCTAAGTTAGGATAGATAAAGAGCAACCGAGATTTGTCTAGGAGGGATAAATCTATGATGTGGTTTTTTCAACTAACCATTATAAATACTTTATTAATTAGTCTCCTATTAATAGCTCATGATGAATGATTAATTAATTTTTCATGATAAATGTTCATTTAATCAATATAATAAATACATATTTTTATTAATAAATAAGTTTATTAAAAACTATATATTGATCGGTAAAAAATTTGGTCTTTGTGAGTTTGAATCGGTAACTTGGTATCATCACCCAATGACTTTACCACTGTACTACAGTGACCCCGGTTAAAAATTATATTAATAATTTTTAATGGTGGTAGTGAAAGAAGCAGTGGGTAGTAGAGACAGTGGCGGGAATTTGTGAGTGGTGGAGGTGGTAATATTTCTGGTGGTGGAAAAAATAGTGGGCGTGACATGTTTTTACGTACGGTGGTGGATGTTAGTGAATAGTAGTGGACAATAATAGTTTTGTGTCTTTACAAAATGGGCAACATTTTATTGTGATAGATGTAGTTGGTTGTTTTTAGCACAACTGGCAAGGACAAAACACAAATATTTTGAGGAGGATACTAAATCATATAAGACAATATGATAATGACCGCTGGATCAACCAAATGGGGTCCGAGCTATTTATAGTACCCGATTGAATAAATCACGGTCTTTAGTATTATAATAAAATTGATTACATTTCCAGAATACAATACAAAGTTTGGACAAGTTATGCTAGATAAATAACGATCAAATTTATAAGTGATCACGTTTAATAATAAATGTTCAATTAATATTTCATAATAAATGTTTCTTTAATTAGTCAAATGAATATATTTTTGTTGATACATAATAAATTTATTTGATATTAACCATGTCCGTAAGCATTAATGGTGGTTGTGATGGTGGGAAGTGGTGGGGATAATGGTGGTGGGTATTGGTGAGACTGGTGAAGTGGTGGAGTGATGACGATAATGTGGTTGTAGTTGCAGGAAATCCTACACTACACCCCTCACTAGAATATACACAATTAAGTCATTTTAAGATGAACAATTATAATTCTTATTGATTGAATTCTTGAATGTTTACAATGTGAAATGGAAATGAGTTATAGAATTACAATCACTCTAAAACTTTCTCTCTCCTAATGACTTGCCCAACACTTAAAAAAGATCCCCCCCTCCAATAGGCCTGCTCGGCTCTTTATATAGGGTATTACATAATGGATGACAGCTAAGCTGTCCTTTATTTTCGGAAATGTCTTGTGAAACATCGCAAGTGTACAAATACATAATCTCGCAACCATCCTAGATCTCGCTAGGTCTTCACATCTTTCTTGTGTTTTGGCTGTCGTCATTCATTGCGTCACTTATATCACTCTTCTGCAACACCATCGCAATGCTGTCGTATATTAATCTCGCAAGGTATCGATGTCGCGATATTCTGATCCTACATCTTGCCTCTTCTCATGTCTTCTCTGCGAAGAAGAGAATGTCATGAGAACTAGTATTCTTGAAATGCCGCAACTGTTCATCTTTATCTGTGTTTGATATGACCTCGTACTTTTACACAGAATTTATTACACGTGTTTCTTCTTCCGTTCTTTTCTTGACACGTCTCTTTCACCCGTCTCCTCTCGCATTAAATGCATTTATTTTCTCGAGAACTCTTCTCTATATATAGTTTTTCCACCCTCTTCTTCTTCTTTTTTACTTTCTCTCTGCAATTTATCTTCCATTCTCCTCCTCCGCAATTTACGTCTCTCTTCTTTGTAAATCTTTCTTTTCCTTTTTCTCTTGATCTTCAACTCTATATTCATTCCCATATTTTAAGAATGGCTCCACCTGGTCGTAGATACGAAGTCCTTTTGAGTGAGACTCAAGAGAATATACAAGAGAAAGGCTTCACCTTATCCATCATTCCCAATCAAGAAGCATCATTTGTCCTTTCTGCAAAATTATTTTCTGATCATCATTGTGATAATCAAAAGATCATAATCTCGCTCGGTCAACTCCTCTCAGGCCTTCCCATTCCTCTCTATAATCCCGAATTGCCCTTATTCTATGAAATTCTAGCTCATGAGAAGTTCTCGCGATCTGTATATCAATTAAGTGGAGATTATATCCGTTTAATGCTGGAATTAGCCAACCGTGGCGCTGGTAAGGGATCTCTGTATTCTGATAAAGTCAGAGATCCTAAATTCACAAACCTTGAGATAGTTGCTGAGAAATATACGGTAGAGAATTTTTTTGAAAATTATGAAGTAATAAATATGAAGAACGATAGGTCTCGCTGGGGTGCACGGTTGAAAAGAAAAGATAATATTCCCAGCGACAAGCTACTTATGCAGGATATTGACTGGCACTCGGGCAAGAACAATGTTCCTCGCTACTCCAAAGACGACAAGTGGTGTGTACTTCCACTACTTTTGAATGGACCTTACATTTCAGGTTCAAATACTCTCCTACGAATCTCGCAGATTATTAGCCTTGGGTATTTAACTGGCCCGGGAAAGCAGAAGAGGTATATTTCCTAATTTTGATTCGCTTTGCGATACTTCCTTCCTCTTATATCTACTAATCTTGCAAAATTTTCAGATTATCAAATTGAGAAAGAGTTATGAAAGACATCCAAAGGCGAGTACTCTGGCGATACTCCGATCAATCACGGATGAAGTAAGAAATACTTGCTTTTGCTATTTTTAACAATATTGTTGCCTCTGTTTCTTATCTTCATTCGTGTGTGAAGATTGGTGTCGAAGTTGCCGAAGAAGGAGAAGCTCCCGAAGTTGCGAGGGTCAAGGGAAAAGGCAAAGGTCCTCTTCGCAAGGGGAAGTCCACTGTCCCACTTTCAAAAAAACGGAAGATTCATTCTTCTCCTCGTTCAAGTCCTTTACCCAATGAAACTTCTGATGAGGATGATAACAATGTGGGTACTTCTTTCGCAAAGGAAGATCAATCAACTGAATCCCCTATGGAGCAGTTATCTAATATCTTTTCAGACTCCATGCAAGGCCTTGGAGATGATCGCCTTTCCGGTACATGCGAGGCTCTCGCAAATATATGTGATGCTATCTTGCTAGAGGGAAACGATTCTCTTAAAGGGGTTTCTAGGTCTGTAACTCCTAGCTGTTTAAATGCACTTGGTGCCTTGGTATGTCCGAACTTCTATTTTTTCTCATAACTTTAATTTTAAATCATATCTTAACAATTTCTTTATCTTTCTTTGTAGATTGGGAGAGCTTCTTTTGCTGTTGCCTCAGATCTTGGGAAGAGGCGCAACAACCTTGAAAAGAAAAATCTTCAGCTTTATAAAAAGAACGAAGAACTAAAAGTTGATGCTGCGACATTTCGCGAGAAGAGTGAAAATGAGACTGCCGATCTTCGCGAAAGAATTCAACAACTTGAAGCTGAATCTTCTACCCAGAAGAATAAAATATCTACCCTTCAAAGTGCTAACCAGCAGCTTTATGGTATAAAATTCTTCTCTTTTCCTTGTTTTTACTTTGTCATTTATTTTTCTTTGCCTGACTTATCATTTTCGCAGACATTTATAACCTTTCTGACGAAGCCATCCTTCTCCATTCATTTCCTGAGCCTATGGATGATGATGCTCTTCTCGCTCATCTCAACGAATCTTTAAGTAGTTCTTCAAACAAAATTAACTCTCTTCCACTAAAAGAACTTCAAACCAAATTTCATCTCTTAGAAATTGAGCATAGATCTAGTTTAGGTTTAGCCAACCGATTTAAACATATGTATCTTGATTCCCACGAGAAGACCAAAATTTTAAGGAAGAAAATTAGCAGCCTCATAGATGACAAAGATCGTATTGCCAATCAAGGTGCCCAAGCGTTAGCGAAATTCCAAAAAACTCTTCTTGAAGTCCAAATTGAACGGGATGAATCTCTTCGCCAAAATGCCATCCTTAATGAGCGAGAAAATCAAATTAGTTCTCTTCTCGTCATAAATAGTGATGATGAATTCGCTTGGGCTGCGAAGGTTCTAGATAATGCCAGAAATAAATTAGGTGTTAACGTTATTCTTCACGCCGAGCATACTGCCTTGGTTAAAGATATGATCTCTGATAGAGAAGGTTGTTAATTGTTCTTCTTTACTTTACCGCTTCTTTTTTATAATATTGCTATTAAGTTATTAATTCATTGTCATATGTTCGCATAAGCTGAGAAGAGGTTTCAGACAATAATTAAGGAACTTGAATCTGAGAAAGCAAAACTTGCAAAGAACTTCTCTCTTCGCAATGACAAATATTCCAAGTTGAAGAATCAGCTACAAACTACTGTAGCGAATTTCAATAATGACGCTGTCCGCTTTCGCAATCAAACTATTAGGACAGTCTGCGATGACCACAATATCCCTCTTTCTTCATATCCTTGTCTCCTTGAAGATATTCCTGAGAATATACCTTCTTTGGATGTCTCTGATAGCGATGCTAGCGAAGAAGAGGAGTCTGGTGAGGAAGAAGAAGAATCAACAAAGAAATAACTTCATTTTCTTATTTTTCTTCTTGTAATATCTGTATATTTGTCCTTTTAATCTTCCATTTTTGTAATCCCTTACTGTAAACTTCTTGGATCTTCAAGCACAAATTCTACTTTTGTTTCACTTGTCTGCACATGTTAGAAAAGAAATTCTTCCTTGCAATACAGTTAATCAATATTATGAGTGCGTAAATCTATCATATGAAAATAAATAACAAGATTTTGTCCTATTCATTCCCATACTTTCCTCTGTTATTTGTTTTCAAATGAGAGATTAAGTCGATAACCTTTATGTAATAATATGCCTCGGTTTCGCAACTGTTGTTGCTAAGTTCTTGAGAGCAAATGTTTCCTGGTTGTTTCCGTGTATATATTCGCAAACTTATTTGTTTGCATATAATCATTTTCGCAAGCTTATTTGCTTACTCATTTTTTGTGTGGTCTTATTCTGCCTTCCTAGTTAAAGGTCTTATTGTGCCACCCCTTATCATTGCGACAAAATCGCAGGACGTCTTTACATTTTCATGTAATGACCCATTGATCTTGCCTTATCGTTTTCTTAGTATTATTGCCTCTGCATGATGTTTCCCTTGCGAAAATATGACAGGCCTAAAAGTTCTTGCGAATTTAAAGCCCCATGACATTGCCGTCTTGCGACGAAATCGCAGGACGTCTTTACACTTTCATGTAAAGAACCGTTGATCTCGTCTTACCCTCGCGTTAGTATTATTGCCTCTTTAGGATCATCGCACAAATATGACAAGCCTAAATTTTCTTGCGAAAATAAAGCCTCATGACATTTGCGTCTTAAGACACTTATCAGCTCCCTAATGGAGGGCGCCGCCCTTATCATCTCCCTGGTTGCCCCTTCAAGGAGGTGTACATCGGCCATACAAGACTAGCTCCTCCCATCCGGTCTTAACAACAACCAGTTGTTTTCGCAACCTCTTATCCCTTATACCTATAGGGTTTATGGTTACGAGACTGCACCCTAAGTGGAGTTTTCTTCGGGCCGAGTGCAGCATGTGCCAAGACTTGCCAAGAATGGCCGAGACACTTCAAATGCCCCAGGCACTCTTGGATCAACCGTGTACCTCGGCGCCTTGGTCATACAATGACTCCTTGGGAGAGACCCTCGGTCGTCCAACCAGAGTATAACCTTATATATATAGTTGGAAATCCAAGGTATCTCCCGGATGGGCTTTATTGACCCCAAATTTCCATGACTCAGGTTCCAGGTGTAGTAGCAGGTTTTCCCACACTACACCCCTTACTCGATTTTGCTTAATTAATTCATTGAAAGTAGTAAGATCAAGAATATTTATTGATTGAATCCATGAAATGTTTACACAGGATTATAGAATTACACTTAGAAATTAAAGCACTCTTAAACTTTCTCTCTCCTATTGACTTGCCTAACCATTCCAAAAAGATCCCTCCTTTCACAGACTCACTCAACCCTTTATATAGGGTGATACATAGTGGATGACAGCTAAGCTACCCTTTATTTTCGGGAATGTCCCGCGAAGTGTCGCGAGATGCACAAACATTCGCTCTCGCGACACTTCTTAACCCTCGCCAGTCTCACGTCTTCTTTATGTTTTGCCTGTCGTTATTCATTGCGTCGTTTATTTTAGCTTCTGCGACTCCCTCGCGACGCCGTCGTTCATTAATCCGCGAACCTTGTACGTTGCGATATTATGATCCTACATCTTGCCTCTTTTTCCTTGAATATTGCTTGAAGAGCGATTTGAAGGAAAAATTCATTGTTGTCATATTCCGTGGTTTCAATTGGTGAAGGAACGAGCAAAAGAATACTTTCCTTAAAAAGTACGTACTTGCCTCTATTCTTTTGCAAAGTTCAAGCTTTTTTGAGATATATACGAAGTATCGTCTCTATCTCTCCTTATATTTCTCCTGCGAGGGAAGAGTATCATGAGATTTTTACAATATTGTTTCACTTGATTGCTTATCTTTATCTGTTTCAGTTTTGTACTTTTACACGGATTTTGATTATTAATGTCTTTTCTTGACACGTTTCTTTCAACCACTTATTTTTGACCATTCATGTCTCTTCGCATTAAATGACCTCGTTTTTCTCGAGGATCTTTTTCCCTATATATAGTTTTCTTTTCCCCTCCTTTTCATCCTTTAGTTTCTCTCTGCAACTTTTCTTTGACTCTCTCCTTCCGCAATTTGCGCTCCTGCTACTGCAAATCTTTTCTTCGTCCTTTCTAGCGCTGATCTTAATCTCCAATCTTCCATCCATTCCCATACTGATAAATGGCTTTCATCAGTCGTGCATACAAAGCTTCTTTTGAAGAAGTTCAACAGAAGTTACTCGAGAAGGGTTTTACTCTGTCAACCATTCCTGATCAAGAACCTTCATCTATTCTTTCTGCAAAGCTGTTTTCTGATCATCAATGTGATGATCAAAAGATTATAGTCTCGCTAGGTCAGCTTCTCGCGGGACTTCCCATTCCCTTGTACAATCCTGAGATGCCTTTATTTTATGAAATCTTGGCCCATGAAAAATTCTCTCGGGCTGTTTATCAATTGAGTGGCGATTGCATTCGCCTAATGCTTGAATTCGCGAATCGTGGTGCTGGCAAAGGATCTTTATACCCTGCTACTGTTAGACACCCCGATTTCAAAGACTTGGAAATAGCTGCTGAGAAGTACACTGTAGAGAACTTTTTTGAAAACTATTCAGTGATAAAGATGGTTAATGCGAAATCTCGCTGGGGCATTCGCCTGAAAAAGAAGGATAATGTCCCCGAGGATAAATTGCTCATGCGGGATATTGATTGGCACCCGGGTAATAATACTACTCCTCGCCACTCCAAAGATGAGAAATGGTGGGTTGTACCCTTGATTTTAAATGGTCCTTATATCGCGGGCCCGCACGTTCTTCCTGCGAATCTCGCAGGATATCATCCTTGGGAATTTAAATGGCCTGATAAAGCAAAAGAGGTATATTTTCTACTTCAAATCTTGCTTTCGCAATTTTCTTTTTATATTTCTTTGAGTTTGTGAAATTTTTCAGATCTCCAAATTGAGAAGAAAATACAAGGATAATCCGTTGGAGAGTACCCTGTCGATACTTCGATCGCTTACGGATGAAGTAAGAAACACTTCCTTTGTTATTTGAAACAATATTGTTGCCTCTGTTTCTTATCTTTAACCGTATGCGAAGGTTGGAGTTGAAGAAGCTTTAGCCGCGAAGACTAAAGGTAAAGGCAAAACTATCATTCGCAAGGGTAAATCTTCTGCTCCATTAACTAAGAAGCGAAAGGTTCAATCTTCTTCTCGCCTTAACTCAAACTCCGAGTCTTCTGATGAGGATGACCATGATTCGAATCTCTCTCTTGCTAAGGAGATTCCGTTGGCCGGCTCTCCTATGGATCGATTATCTAGCATCTTCTCAGACTCTTTCCAAGGAATGGGAGATGCTCCCCTAGCTTCCCTTTGCGGTACTCTCGCAAATGTGTGTAACGCTACTTTATTAGAAGGCAATGATTCTTTCAATGGAGCCTCTAGAATCGTGTCTCCTGACTTCTTGAACGCCCTTGGGTCTTTGGTATGCATGCAGTCACATTTCCCTGTTAATTTTAAATTTTTAAATATATATGTACTGACAGTTTTTCTGTTTTCTTTCATAGGTTGGAAGAACTTCTTTTGTAGTTGCCTCAGATCTCGAGAGAAGACGCAACAATCTTGAAAAGAAGAACTCGCAGTTGAGCAAGAAGATTCGAGAATTAGAGACTGAAGCTGCGTCATCTCGCGATAAAGATGAGAGAATTCAAAAGTTAAATACTGAACTTGACTCCCAAAGGGATAGGGTGTCCACTCTTCAGAACGCTAATCAACAACTTTATGGTATAAGATTTTATTTCCTTTTGTCATTCCTATTTTATCGGTTGCATATTGCCGCCTAACTTATTACCTTCATGAGATGTATATAATCTCTCCGATGAGGCTATTCTTCTCCATACATTTCCTGAACCTATGGATAATGATCTTCTTCTCACTCACCTCAATCAATCTCTAAGTAGTTCTTCAAATAAAACTAACCTCCTTTCATTAAAAGACCTTCAATCCAAATATCATCTCTTGGAGATCGAACACAGATCTAGCTTAAATTTAACTAATCGCTTTAAACGAATGTACCTTGATTCCGAGAAGAAAATCAAGACTTTGAGGAAGAAAATTAGTGATCTCATAGATGAGAATGATCGTATAACTAACAGAGGTGCACAGGCATTAGCAGAATTCCATAAATCTCTCCTTGGTGTGCAAGTTGAGCGAGATGAACTCCTTCATCAGAATACCATACTTAAGCAGCGAGAAGAGCAAGTTCGTTCTCTTCTTGTTATTAATAGTGATGATGAATTCGCCTGGGCTGCGAAAGTTTTAGATAATGCCAGGAATAACCTAGGTGTTGATGTTAGTCTTCATCTTTGAGCATACTTCCTTGATTAAGGATATGATATCGATAGAGAAGGTTATTTATTATACCTTACTGCTTCTTACTTTTGTAGTATTGCTTGTAAATTATTAACTTGTTGTTGCTTATTTGCAGAATCGAGAAGAGGCTTCAGATCAGAATTAGAGAACTTGAATACGAAAGAAACAACTCGCCAGGAATTTTCCGGCGAGAATTGAAGAACTCGAAACCGAAAAAGAACAGCTCGCAAAGAATCTCTCCCTTCGCGAGAATAGATATTCCAAGTTGAAGAAACAATTTCTAACGACAGTGGAGAACTTTAATAATGATGCTGTTCGTTTTCGCAATGGAGGCATGGAGTATGTTTGTAAGGACCACAATATCCCTCTGCATTCATATCCCTGTCTCCTTGAAAAGGTTTCTGAGAATCTGCCTGTCTCAGACGTTTCGATAGCGAAATTTGGCGAAGAAGAAAATTCGCGATGAGAATAATCGATTGAAGAATCAGATGAAGAAGAAGAATCACCAAAGAGATAACTCTTTTTGTTTTCTTTCTCACTGCTTGTAATATTCGTACATTTACGTATTCTTATTATAGTGTATTTCTTGGATTTTTCCCCCCTGAATTCAATCTTCACTCCCCCTTTTTTTGGTAGTTCTTCCATGTAATATAATCGGCTAACTAACATTATTGATGTATAACTCTTTCATCAGAAGATGAATAACAATATTCCATCTTTTCCATTCCCATACTTGCCTCTGTTATTTATCTTCAGATGGAAGATTTTAGTTGTCATCATGTACGTTGTTGAATAATAATTTTATTGTTATTGAAATGTATTGTTGCGACGAGGTCGCAGGTATCTTCATAAATCAAGAATTCTACTTGCCTTGCCTTATCTTCTTAAATGTATTTTATCTCTTCTCATTGCGACAAGGTCGCAAACCGCCCTTACATTTTCAAGTAAGGGCCCATTGACCCTGCCTTGTCATTTTTGTGTGGTCTTCCGAGTTAGACCTCCTAATTAGAGGTCTTCCCCTCGCCACCTTTTATTGCGACAAAATCGCGGGGCGTCTTTACACTTGCATGTAAAGACCCATTGATCTTGCCTTATCATTTTCCAAGTATTTTTGCCTCTGCAGGATGTTTTAGTTGCGACAATATGACAGGCCTATATATCCTTGCGAACACGTAGCCCCATGACATTGCCGTCGTGCGACGAAATCGCAGACGTCCGTACACTTTCGTGTAAAGACCCATTGATCTCGCCTTACCCTCGCGTTAGTATTATTGCCTCTCAGGATCATTGCACAAATATGACGAGCCTAAATTCTCTTGCGAAAACATAGCCTTATGACATTTGCGTCTGTTTTGACACCCCCCCTAATGGAGAGCGTCGCCCTTATCATCTCCCCGGTTGCCCCTTCAAGGAGGCGAAACATCGGCCATACAAGACTAGCTCCTCCCATCCGGTCTTAACAACAACCGAGTTGTTTTCGCAGCCTCTTATCCCTTATACCTATAGGGTTTATGGTTACAAGGCTGCACCCTAAGTGGAGTTTTCTTGGGCGAGTGCAACATATGCCAAGACTTACCAAGAATGGCCAGGGTAGGTTCATCCATCCGGGCACTCAGCTCAACCGTGTACCTCGGCGCCTTGAGCATACAGCGACTCCTAAGAAGAGACCCTCGGTCGCCCAACCAGGGTATAACCTACATATATAGTTGGGAATCCAAGGTACCTCTTCCGGATAGGCTTTCATGGGCCCCAAATTTTCATGGTTCGGCTTCAGGAGCGGTGTAACCTTCCCCCTGAACCATGGCGAGAGATACCCCCTTATATGACGCACTTTAGGTCTTACATTTGCCTCTTACGAAATGTTATTCGCGAACTAGGGTGTACGCCATAAAGGTTCGTCCCATTCTTTTGCGCATTCATATTTGTTAAATCATTCAATCATTCATATTTCATTATTTCTTGATATTTGTTTGCGAAGTATTCGCATAGTTCCATTCCATTTGTTGTATTTCACTTTTCTTTCTTAGTCGAATTCTCATTTTACTCTTGGCTGCGAGATTCTCGCACATCATTACTTCAGCTGCTACTTTGCATTTTGCTTTTATTGATTATTCACTTCTTATGCCTTTTGTTCCTCATATCTTTTGCTTCTTTATTGTCATAATATTGGTCTGTCTCCAGGGATTCACCTCGCGAGATATGTTCAGCCTTCACTTCTATAGCATCTACCATCGGTTTCTCCTTTTCTGTTCATTTCTCACATGTTGCTTCCAACCCTTTCTTTTGGCATTTCTTTCTTGTGACTTTCTATATCGACCTCATGACATCTGTTGCGACTCCTTCCAGTCTCCCTGTATGATACCAATGCCGTTTGGATGTGGAAATTTTATACATTGATGGTATGTTGACGCGACCCCCAAGATTTCATGAAGCCATGGCCTCCCAATCAGTGCATTATACGGGGATTCCACGTCAACCATGAGAATAAAACATCGGTTGATAACCCTTGTAGAGGTATTCTCATGTGAACCTCTCCCTTTGGTTTGTTTGCGGTGCCATTAAAGCCATATATCTTGTATGTTGAGGGGATCAAATCCTCATCCTTTCCTCCCATCGTCTTATAAGTATGGTAAAAAGAATATTCACCGAACTTTCGGTATCGATTAGGATTCGGTTGATCGCCCGACAAGCTTCTGCTTCATCATCTTCTCCATCAACTGGTTTTGGGTTAATCTCTAGTTTCACAACCAACGGGCTATCATGTGTTTCTCTTCCTTTTGGCACTTCATCTGCAGAGAAAGAAATAGTCTTCAGTGCCACTTTTCTAATCAAGCGTCGTTCTCGCATGAGCTCATTATTTCTTTATCATTAGCATCTCTCGCAAAGACTCTACTGAGCACATTGTCATGAAAATCTTCAATGGTACGATAGGAGTGGACGATAGAGTTGCAATTCAGATTTTTAGCTTTTGTCCCAATTTCTATCACAAATGTTTCCTTTCCTTTCGCCGACACTGTTCTGTGCATCTCTGGTGGTGGTGGTACTTTTCTGCCTGTTTCTTCTCTCCCTTTAGAAAGTGATTTAGCTTCCCCGATCAATCATCCACGAGAATAATTCTCTTTTTGTTTCTACAATCGTTTGTTTGATGCCCATGGAAGCGATGGTAAGAACAAAACTCATGACTTCATGCTTTGGTGGTGGTTCCATCCCAGCGTTCCAAGGTCTTGGTACATCTTCCATCACAAGTATAGCCTCCCGGATCTTTTCCACACTAGCATTCGGTGGAGGCATCTTAATTGGTTCCCATACTATTCTACGACTTCTATGCCCTCCATGGTTATATTGCCTTCGTCCACCGTAAGTTTCTTGCGCATGATCTAGCCTCTTGAATCTTATTATTCTTTATTACGGTTGTAATAGTTCCTTTCTTGTTCAAACTCCTCTGGTCATGGCTTCCCATGGCTACTATCTTCCATTTGTCCCTCATTAGCCTTCCCTGCATGCTGTCCTTGCGAAGTGCTCGCCATTGTATTTATGAATTGAGGTAACAAGCTTGCGTTCGCAGCATTCGAGTTTGTGTTCGCGACCGGATAAGAATTCATTTCATTTTGTCTTTCTTCTAAGGCAATATATTCTTCCTGTGACTCTCGCTTGATTCGCCATCGTGATTGTATTTTTGACTCTAAAAATTTGAATGTATAACAAGTTAGTCGCGAAAGAGCATTCACAAATGAGAGAATGAGATATCTTTCCTCAACCCGATCCTGCCATTTCGCTACACATGGTTCTCCATCTTATTGTCAACTGCCTTAAGCTCGCCAACCCTTTGTTTCAACCCGAATACATCTTCAATACCTGGTCGTGAAGAGTTGTTACTTATGTATGCTCCCAGGGAATGTGGCTTGCAAATGATTAAATGACGTGATTGTGTTCCTTGGTAGACCCTCAAACCATTTTAGTGCTTCTCCAATTAGGCTTGATGCGAAATATTTTGCATAGTATAGCATCATGATTCTCCCATCTGCAAACATACACCTCATATAGGCCTTGATATGCTGTACCGCGCAGGTTGTTCCATCGAAGATGTTTGTTAATGCAGGAAGATTGCACTTAGGAGGTATTCCTCCCATCTGTACTTCTAGCGTGAAGGGATTCTTCGCAGCTTCGGCGATGGCTTCGTCTAATTGTCTCCTTCCTCCTTCCCTTCTATTGTTCAGCAATCCTCTCATTTCAGCCAGTTCTCTTAAGATTTGTTCATTTGCCTCAGGATTTGATTCTACTGGTCTTTTTAACTCTGCTTCTCTCCTTCTTCGCTCGTGCCTATCTTGACCTTCTTGCTCGTTATTTTCTCCTCTTCTTTCTCTGCGACGCTCTTCTTCGTTTCTTTCGTCAATTCGCACGCCATTGTATCGGTTGTTCTCTCCTCTTGGCTGTCTCTCAGCTCTCATCTGCACCCTCTCATATTCTTCATTAATATTTCTATTGGTACGATTTTGTTCCCTTCTTCTTTCGCGGTTGTCATGGTTATTCTGTCGGATTGCTTCTTCCATCTCTTGATTTTCCATTTCTGCTCTTATCCTTTCTCTCTCGCGAGCTAGCCGCGCTTGTTCAATGTAGTGTCTCTCAATGTCATCCTCGATTTCTCGGTTTCTTCTCAATTCTTCTCTCCCGTGCAAGATTATTCTCCCTTCGGCAGCTGGGTCATTCGGTTCTTGGAGTTGCACGTTTCCTTGATTTTCCCTATTCCGCTCATTTTGAAGATTTTCAGGTTGAGGAATATAACGATCTTCTATTTCCCCTCTTCTCTCGCCATGCTCTACACTCGGATTTTGTGTTTCTTCCTCGGTACTTTCTATTGGTAAAACTCTCCTTCTTTCTTCCCTATTCGATCTTGAACTTGATCTCACGCTACTTCTAGATCTCCTATTTTGCAACCTCATATTTTCCATCCTCAATTCATGATTCTGTCTTGTCAAGTTTGCTCGTTCTTCTGCCTCTAACCGTCTCTCTTCGTGTATTGTTTGTCTCAATCTTTCTAATGCTGCGATTTCTTCGTTTTCTCCATTCATCCCTTGCTCTCCTTGTCCATTGTTCACCAGCTGCTGCTCCTCTTCTCTTTCGTCTTCAGAATCAGATCTCCAAGTATGTACACTTACTCTATCATAATCCACAGCCGCGTTTGCTACGTGGGAGACTTGGTGGTTGGTTTTGATCTTCTCCATCGTTTCTCATATTCATCCTTGACGATTCTCCTGTTTCATTCCTCCTTTCTCCAGCAAGTCTCCCACTTCTTCTTACAATCGTTGGTTGCCCTTGTACATTTCTTCTTCTAGCCATTTTCTTTTCCAATGAATTCTTGAGTACCTTCTCCAAATCTTTTCTCTGTGAATCCAAATTCCTTCCAATTTCTACGTCAATCACTGCTCGTCCCTGTTTCTAGCGCATATGTAGTAGCAGGTTTTCCCACACTACACCCCTTACTCGATTTTGCTTAATTAATTCATTGAAAGTAGTAAGATCAAGAATATTTATTGATTGAATCCATGAAATGTTTACACAGGATTATAGAATTACACTTAGAAATTAAAGCACTCTTAAACTTTCTCTCTCCTATTGACTTGCCTAACCATTCCAAAAAGATCCCTCCCTCACAGACTCACTCAACCCTTTATATAGGGTGATACATAGTGGATGACGACTAAGCTACCCTTTATTTTCGGGAATGTCGCGAAGTGTCGCAGATGCACAAACATTCGCTCTCGCGACATCGCTTAACCCTCGCCAGTCTCACGTCTTCTTTATGTTTTGCCTGTCGTTATTCATTGCGTCGTTTATTTTAGCTCCCTGCGACTCCCTCGCGACGCCGTCGTTCATTAATCCCGCGAACCTTGTACGTTGCGATATTATGATCCTACACCAGGAGCGGTGTAACCTTTTCCCTGAGCCATGTTAAGAGATACCCCCTTATATGACGCACTTTAGGTCTTACATTTGCCTCTTGCGAAATATCATTCGCGAACTAGGGTGTACGCCATAAAGGTTCGTCCCATTCGTATAAATCATTCATTTTTGATTATTTCTTCTCATTATCTCTGCGAAATTTTTGCATAACTTTGCTTTATCAAAATTATTTCTTCTCATTTTTGGAATTTCGCTGCAATTCTTTGACCAGATTTCCATATATTCTATCTCGCGAGACTTTCGCGTACTCCTTCTTTGATCGTCATATTCCTTATACTTTTGAAAGTTTTTTTTTTTTTTTTTTTTTTTTTTTTTTTACACCTTCGCAAACCTAATATCAGTTATTCACTTCTTACATCTCTTACTTCTGCTGCTCTCTGCTCCTTCATTATTCAAACTCTCTAATAGTTCCTTTCCTTTTCCGAAACCATCGCAATTTCCAACTGTCTTCAGGTATTTGCTTCGCAATGTATCTTCACCCCTCACTTCTACGATATCCACCATCAACCTTTCTCTTCTTTGTTCTTCTTTTATATTTTGCTTCCAGCTCCTCCTTTGCGCAGCTCTTTCCTCGCAACTCTCCACATCAAACTCATAACATTTTTGTCCCTCAATCCAGTCTCCCTTTATAATTCCAACACCACTAAGATGAGGAAACTTAATACAATGGTGATAAGTTGATGCTACACCCAGAATCTCGTGTAACCATGGTCGCCCGATCAATGCATTATAAGGGGATTCCACATCGACTATACAGAACAAAATTTCAGTTGATAACCCTTGCAATGGTATTCTCATATGAACTTCTCCTTTAGGTTTGTTAGCTGTACCGTTGAAACCATATATCTTATATGTTGAAGGTATCAAATCTTCATCCTTCCCTCCCATAGTCTTGTAAATGTGGTAAAAAAGGATGTTTACTGAGCTTCCAGTATCGATTAAGATTCTATTAATCTCCCAGGAATTTTCTGCCTCATCATCTTCATTATCAACAGGTTTTGGGTTAATTTCCAATCTCACAACCAATGGGCTATCATGCATCTCCCTCCCTTCAGGTACCTCTTCTGCGGTGAAAGAAATAATCTGCATTTGCCATTCCTTTAATGGCGATGTCTTCGCAATGTTCATTACTTCTCTATTATCAGCATCTCTTGCAAAAACCCTACTGAGAACATTATCATGAAAGTATTCAATTGTTCTGTACGAATGTACAATGAAGTTGCAAAACAAAATTTTGGCTTTTGCTCCAACTTCTACTACAAATATTTCTTTCCCTTTTGTTGTGTTTACTCTGTGAATCTCTGGCGGTGGTGGTAATGGTTGAGTCTTCTCTTCACCTTTTAGGAAATGATTCAACTTCCCTTGGTCAATCATTCTGAGGATGATTCTTTTTATATTTCTGTAATCATTTGTTAAGTGCCCATGAAAACGGTGGTAAGAACAGAATTCATGACTTCTATCACCTGGTGGCGGTTCATTTCCCATGTTCCATGGTGCAGGTATGTTTTCCATCAAGAGTATAGCTTCCCATATTTTTTCCACACTAGCATTTAATGGGGGCATCTTGATTTCTTCCCATACTACCCTGTGACTTCGCTGTCCTCCATGATAGTTCTGCCTCCGACCTCCATAAGTTTCTTGTGGATGATCAAGCCTTTGAATCTTGTTATTTCCGCCACGGTTGTAGAAGTTCCTTTCTCTTTCAAATTCGTCCTGATCACGACTTCCCATGGCCACTAACTTTTGCTGACCATCATCTACCATCCTTTCTTGTTGCCCTTGCGAGGTGTTCGCTACTGTATTTATCAACTTGGGTAATAAGCTTGCATTCGCAGCATTCGAGCTTGAATTCGCAACTGGGTATGATTCCATTTCATTTTTCCTTTCCTCTAGAGCTATATACTCCTCCTGAAGTTCTCGCAACTCAGTCATTGTGATTGTATTCTTGACTCTAAAAATTTGAATATATAACCAATTGGTTGCGAACATAGCATTTATGAATGACAGAATGAGATATCTTTCATCCACGCGACTAGCCATGTCGCTGCACATTGTCTTCCATATCACAGTTAAATGTTTCAAGCTTTCGCCAACCCTTTGTTTTAGCCCAAATACATCTTCAATACCCGGTCACGAGGAATTATTACTTATATATGCCCCTAAAAATATAGCTTGTAAATGGTTGAATGACGTGATTGTGTTTCTTGGTAAACCCTCAAACCATTTCAGCACTTCTCCTGTCAAACTCGATGCGAAGTACTTGCACAATATAACATCATGATTTTCCCATTGTAACATACATCTCACATAAGCTTTGATGTGTTGTATTGCACAAGTTTTTCCATCAAAAATGCTGGTTAACACAGGTAAATTACACTTTGGGGGTATTCCTCCTAGCTGTACCTCTAGTGTAAACGGAGTTTTCGCAGCTTCTTCGATGGCCTCATCCAATTGTCTTCTTCCTCCTCCCCTTCTACTGTTCAGCATTCCTCTCATTTCTGCCAATTCTCTCAAGATTTGTTCATTTGCATCAGAATTCAAATATATTGGTCTTTTTAGTTCCGCCTCTCTTCTCCTACGTTCATGTCTGCTTTGATTTTCTTTTTCATCATTCTCTTCTCGTCTTTCTCTGCGATATTCTCCTTCATCTCTTTCACGAATTCGCACACCGTTATATCTATCATTTTCTATTCTTTGTTGCCTATCAGTTCTCCTTTGTACTCTTTCATATTCTTCATTGATATTACCATTGTTTCGATTGTGTTTTCGCCTTCTTTCTCGATTATCATGATTGTTCTGGTGAATTGCTTCTTCCAGTTCCCGTTCTTCCATTTCTGCTCTTAATCTTTCCCTTTCGCAAGCTAGACGTGCCTGTTCAACATAGTGTTTTTCAATTTCATCTTCAATCTCTTTTTGTTTCCTCCGTGCTTCTCTTCCATGCAATATTCTTCTCCCTTCTTCTTGATTTTCTTCATCAGCTGGATTATTCCGCCCCTGATGCTGCCTATTTCCTTGATTTCCATTATTTCGGCCTTCCTGTAGAGTCTCAGGACATGGGATATAACGATCTTCTATCATTTCTCTTATTTCGCAGTGTCCTTCACCGGGATTTGGCTCTCTTTCTAGATTTTCTTCATTAACATTTTCTACAGGTAATGTTCTCCTTATTTCTTCTCTAACTGATCTTGATCTTGACCTTGTAGTGCTTCTCGACCTTCTATTTTGCAACCTCATGTTTTCTATTCTTAACTCATGATTTTGTCTTGTTAAATTTGCGCGCTCTTCCGCTTCTAATCGCCTTTCTTCATGTATTGTTTTCCTCAACGTCTCTAATGCTGCGATTTCTTCATTTCCATGAATTATTTCTCCAGTCTCTTCTCGGTTTCTCTCCTCTTGTCCATTGTTTACCAATTGTTGTTCTTCTTCTCTTTCCTCCATAGAATCTGATCTCCATGTATGCACGCTCACCCTATCATAATCCAATGTTTTGTTCAGTACTGGTTGAATTGGTGGTTGAATTTGATCTTCTTCATTATTTTTTGTGTTTATCCTTGAAGATTCACCTACTTCATTTCTCCTTTCTCCATCAAGTCTCCTACTCCTTCTAACAGTTGTTGGTTGTTCTGATGCATTTCTTCTTCTAGCCATTTCTTAATCTTAGTAAATTATTGAAAATTATATGAAATTCTTTCCCTATTACTCCCAATTCTTCCAATTCACAATGTTGATCTTCACTCACTCCCTGTTTCTAGCGCCAATATGATGTAGGATCATAATATCGCGACATCGATACCTTGCGAGATTAATATACGACATCATTGCGATGGTGTCGCAGAAGAGTGATATAAGTGACGCAATGAATGACGACAGCCAAAACACAAGAAAGATGTGAAGACCTAGCGAGATCTAGGATGGTTGCGAGATTATGTATTTATACACTTGCGATGTTTCGCAAGACATTTCCGAAAATAAAGGATAGCTTAGCTGTCATCCATTATGTAATACCCTATATAAAGAGCCGAGCAGGCCTATTGGAGGGGGGGATCTTTTTTAAGTATTGGGCAAGTCATTAGGAGAGAGAAATTTTTAGACTGATTGTAATTCTATAACTCATTTCCATTTCACATTGTAAACATTCAAGAATTCAATCAATAAGAATTATAATTGTTCATCTTAAAATGACTTAATTGTGTATATTCTAGTGAGGGGTGTAGTGTAGGATTACCTGCAACTACAGTGGTGGTGGAAGAAGTAGTGGTAGTAGGGTGAGAAAAGGGGTCCTAAGATAGGTAAATTAATTACTAATTGTGGTTGTGATGGTGGGTGGTGGTGGTGGATCGACGGTGGGGATAATGGTGGTGGGTATTAGTGAGACTGGTGGAGTGGTGACGATAATGTGGTGATGGAAGAAGTAGTGGTAGTAGAGTGAGAAAAGGTGTCCTAAGATAGGTAAATTATTTAGTCACCCTTGGTTAATTTTTCTTTGTTTTGTTTGAATTTGATTTTAGTTATCAAATTACTTTTTTATTATTTTTTTAAATTAAAACAATTTTTAAAGGCTAGATTTTTCCAAAAAAAGAAGATGTTGTGATTTTAAGATTTGCCGGGTAGGGGGCAGGAAGAAAAATGAAACCTGTAAAAAAAATTGACCAAACACAAGGCTACAGGCGAATTAATTGTAATCGGTTCAGTTTCTTACATCTCTCTTTATTCCCCTTTTTTTGTCATGGTTTCTGTTTCTGTCATTATTGCTCCCCTACTTCATGGGATTATGCAAGCTGTGAATTAATTGTAATCGATTCAGTTTCTCACATTTCTCTTTATTCCCCCTTTTTTGTCATGATTTCTGTTTTTGTCATTTCTCCCCAACTTCGTGTAATTATGCATGTTTGAGAAATAGTTCATGATAATAGGTAAAGAGACAAGAAAATAAATGGATCAAGAATTAAATATTATTATAAATTTTAGGAAAATGAATAAACGCAAATCCATGTAAATTGGGAACCCAACAATTTATATCAAAGAGAAAAATCATATGCTAATTCTAAAAGATTTTGCAAGATTAATCTAATTGATTTTAAAGTAATTTTAGGTGTTTTTAGTTTTGTCACAAGTTTGGTGAATGACCTTTGATGATATTTTTTTTGAAGTAGTGAACGAAGTAATGTTCTACTGCACATAGGATTTGCTATAACAATTAACTATGTTTGTACCAAAGGGTTGTATGACTTACATACACAATATTAAAAGATTCGAGGATAAGGACATCTTTATTAACCAACTCCTCAAACCATTTAGACCTGGATCGATCGTTCGATTCTTCTCAGACAATTACGACATGTATGAATCAATGGATACATTTGAAACACATATCCTTGCCCGTGCCGTTACGGCACAGGTTGAGACCTAGTTTCATATATAATGGACCATATATGTTTATATTCATTAACCATGACCTTGTCAACCAAATGTACCGGGTCTTGACCAAATAGTTGACCCGATTTTGACTAAGCCAATTCGACTCTAATTTGACCTTTTGGACTCAAAAGTACTTGAGCACCATTAAAGAGTCTATGATGTGGAAGTATGTGTGCACAAGTAAAATACTTTCGTCATAAAAATCTTAAACTTATGAAGATACGCCGTTCAAAGAGGAAGCCATACCTTCAACATTTCTAAGGCGACATATTGACTTCAGACGATGTAATGATTTGAATGAAGTTTTTCGAAACATTCATTTTCTCCCAAACTTGAATGTTCAGTGGGATGTAATCCACTTGTTAGAGAATAATGAGTCAAAAAGTTCGACAATGATATGTTGTAATTAAAAGCACACCTCACATTTTTTGGAAAGAAACTCAAAAGTTTCCATGTATCAGATATGTAATTCTGACTCCAGTAGTAATGATACAAAGTAAATGCATCTACCTATAATGGGACATAGATGTAATTCTGACTCATATCAATGAGAGTTTCAAATCTTGGTATAAGCATTTTACTGAGAATGATACAAGCGTTGTAATGCAAGTATCATATATTAGTAGTCAACTACAAGAGATATAGGGAGTTTAAAGGAAAACGAACACACTATATTCTTGGAGAAGGTCATGCCCTAGACATCAACATTAATGGAAACAAGAACTTTGCCAAGTCAATACACTTACCCATTTTTTTATTACCTTTATTCAATCGAATTTGTATGGTTAGATTCTATATTCTGATCCTAAATTGTTGTTTACATGATAGTTTGACCTATATTTCATTATCTAAAATAAATAAAAAAAAAAATTATGAAGAATTAAATTCATTGTCTGCACTTATGCAATGAAAAGTATATCATTTTCATGAGATTGAAATACTCTAAAGAACTTGATATATACTCAAAAGTATTTGAGTTATAAGGATCTTTCATACATTATGATGAAAAGTATATCATCTTCATGAACGGTAACACTCTAAAGTAAATGAGATATATTTTCTTTTGTTACGTAATAAGGTCACGCTACTTATTACACGAAATTCTTAAAGAAATATATTAAATTGATTGTTGAATTGTTTCCTTATATAATACCATGCGATGATTGGATCATTACAGGTAATAGCCGAGTGAAGAAATACTCAATCTTTATTGCCTAATTGGTATAAAGATTAAAAGTTAATTACATGATCTCTGTAAGAACTAAGAGATAATCACACTTTGTTAAGTTTCTACGAAGTCCGTGCAAACGATTAAAACTAACTGTGATAATGGGGATGCATCTACAAATTGCCTTAAATTGAATGTGAAAGGAATTACATTTTAAAGAAAATAATGAGCCAGTTAATCTAGTGAACTATATACATCACTAATACTTGGATAATTGAATTCATATCGTCACTGACAATGTAATGTTGGGAATTGACTCATTCAGGTATTGACATAACTATAAAGACACTTTGGTTGTGCTATGATGTTCTGTTTTGAAAGAGCTCAAATGGACATCATTTTATTTGAGTGAACAAGAAAATGGGAATTACAAATATTAAAAGAATGCAAAGTGACGAATCTCTCATAATCAACTCTTTCTAAAGTACCAGAAACACCACCCCCCCTCCCATTATGCTTTTAAAGCAATAAAGCATGTAACTCATTTTACAAAGTAATTCTTTATTAAAAAGGATTCAGACCATCCTAAGATGCAAATGGTAAACAACCCATTTTCACAAATAAAAACAAGGTGATATTTGTGTACATATTCATGCAGAATGCGGACCATTCAAGTGATTTATGGCTCTAGTGGATGATTCAAAGTTTTGAATTAATTATTGTTCACGAGAAATTATGCGTTTTTGAAACCATCCTAGCACATATTATCCAATTTAAGGGATCACCAACCTTGTCAATGCTAGATATTTACATCAAAAGGACTTGATGAATATTGCATGTTTAATAGGATCAATGTAGAACATCCTCACCCCATGGTCTCGCATAGGCTACCATCAAAGGTTATATATGATGTCTAAGGATAGGTTATGCGTAACAACCTTCCTACAAATTATTGGGGGATATGTAATATTGCACGCATATTCACTTATTCGATTTAGAACCCACAATTAGTCAACCATTTGTTGCGTACCAGTTGGTAACTGGATTGAAACCTAACATTAGTGTTCTTATGCATTTTTGGTTGCACTATATATGTGCCATTACGACTCCACATCGTACTATGATGGTTCTTTAAAACTGTTAAGTAGTTATGCTGGAAATGAGTTACCAACAGTTATCCGCATTTTAAAACTTTTGGCAGGAGATCTCTTACCGCTAGATTTGTGGGTTATCACTTTTATGATACGCTCTTCCCGTCATTAGGGGAGATAAGAAAAATTATTTTCTATGGGAACGACGGGAATTGTCGTGGTGCGTTCCCATCGTGTCTCATATTTATTATTGTACTCCAAAAATGTAAATGTGAAGTGACAAAGAATAATCAATTTTCAGAATGTACACTGATGTCGCTAAAGTGATGAGATCACACATACCAAATGCAAACCTACCTGCAGAGTTATGAATCCTCAATAAGGGATATACACCATAGATTAAAGTGTTGAAACTAGACTTAGTGGAAGTGTGGTTGAGGCCGTGGCTCCATAAAGGAAGTTGGAGAGACCATTTGGTTCGATCAATCCTCACCTAGAAAGAAAGTAGGTGAGTAAGGCACGACTTATTTATATCATCAGAAATCATCTCATAATATTTTCTGTGAATATGTCCATGAATCAAACTGGAGGACGCTCCGAAGTTTAATGATTCCAGAGAACAATGACATCCCAAGTGGATTATGAGAATGCTCACGAGTCAATGGAAATATCATGCGAGCATATTGATGATTAATTTCATATACACTTTACTTAAGAAAATAGAGCAAGATAAGATCGAACCAAGCTCCTTGTTTCTTAATGTCATCGAAGAGCATATTTTGCCTATACAATCCAGGTAGAACTTGGTTCTTTAACAAATATACAGGTATTTGGTATGGTAGTGCTAACCGACAAAGTGTAAAGCCTATTGAACATACATGATTAATTTGTCACAAAGCATAATGAGAATAAAGCAGTCTCAAAGGATAAAGACTCTCCTTGTGGCGCGAGGTTTCTCACAAAGCCCTGGAATTGTTCTCTTGTAATGAACGTTATAGTATTCTGCTACTTAATTAGCTTGGTAATTTCAAAAGGACTTGAAATGCAGCATATGTATGTGGTTGCTACGTATCTCTGAAAGAATCAAGAGATAGAAGATATGTACAAAAGTGCTTGATATACTTTTGTTTTCCAAATCAAGTGACTCTAAACCACATAGTGCATTTACAATTAGATATAACGCTCACTTATAGATTGAAACAATCAGGCGGATGTGGTATACCCGTCTAAGTGACTATTTGATTTGGAGGGGATAAACAAGTAAGGTATTTTTTCTTATTCACAAGAAAGTTCCTGATTTGGAATTATAGCTATCTATGTCGATGGTACAGACATAATTGGTACTCTTGATGTAATAAGAGACCTTAAAAGCTATTTGAAATCCGAATTTAAGATGAAAAGTCTAGGGAAAGCTCGACCGGATACTGAGCTTGTAGTATATTATTCCACCAGTTTGCATATGTCTAAAGTTGTCAAGAAATTTAACAAAGACATGCATCCTGATAGAACTCCTATGATTAGTCGAGTTTCAAATGTAAGTAAGTGACCATTTCATCTAAAGGAAGATGACGAAGATGTGTTGGGAGATGAAATTCCCATATCTAAGTACAATAGACACATTGTTGTACTTAGTATAATAATGTACTCGATTAAATTTTAAATCCCCAGGGAACTTGTTATCTAGATATAGCTCAGCGCCAACGCAACGTCATTGGAATGGTATAGTGAATGTAATCATGTACTTAAAAGTAACCATTGACATAAATTTTTTTTATCCCTGCAAAGACATAAAAAGGAATGCTAATGAAAGTGAAATCCAAAAGTTGTTGCTTATGAAGGAACAATAATCTCTTCTCCAACGAAAGTAATCAGGGGGAGATATGGTAGACTATTTTCTAAGTCATTACCAATATTCAGTTTTGAAAAATACATGACTAAAGGAACTGTCTAGAACAACTCTGAAAGTAATCGGGGGGAGATGCCGACATCAGGGGAGGATCCAAGGATATGATGTCGACATATTTTACTTCGAAATTGAAGTTGTGTTGTACTCTTTTTCCCTTCGATTGAGAATAGTTTTTCCGAAAGTGTTTTGTCAATCGACAAGGATTTTAGTGAGACAACATTAAAAACATCATGCATGTTGAACGTTGAAGACATACACACCGAGTTGATATTAGTAAAAATATCTGAATCAAATAAATGAAACGCGATAGTCTGTTAAGCAACGTAACTTCCAGAATCAACAACAGGGTCTTATAAACATTCAAGTCACCAAAGTAAAGTGTGATAAACTCCTTCTGACTGCATTAGACTAATGAAAAATGTCTGACATCATGGGGAGAATCTAATGGTGTATTGAACTCTTTTCCTACATCGAGGTTACTTTTTCCCACAAGGTTTTGTTACTCGGAAGGTTTTTAATGAGACAACAACAAACACGGGAAGTAATTTACCATCTAAGGATATTGTCTTTCCCACAAGGATTTTCTGCCTTAGAAGTTGTGAAGCAACTAGTCAACTTCAACCGAGCAAAGTGATCATCTGCAACAGACCACCTTTACTTGCATCTGTCATGTTGTATTCTTTTCCCTTCGTCAAGGTTTTATCCCAATGGGTTTTCCTTTTCAAGGTTTTAATAAGGCAACGTATACACATCCAACTATGCTATAAGTTTAATTAATATTGTACTCTTTAGTTTAGGTTTTGTCCCTCTGGGTTTTTCCTGACGAAGTTTTAACGAGGAAACTAACTTAGACTCGTTGATCTTTGAAGATCGTATTGCATGTGATGAACTACATGTAAAGTACGAGACAACATGTGAAATACTACATGTGAAGAGTTGTACCAAGGTTTTATCCCACTGTGTTTTTACTTGTCAAAGTTTTAATGAGGCGATTGATTTCGGCACAAGCCATCAAGGAGAGGAGGTCATTTGAAGAAATACATTCAAAGCACTATATGTGAAGCACTATGTATAAAGTTTTGTTATTGAACCGCACAAGGTTGAGTGTTACAGGGCCTACGGCCCATGGATGTGCGATCCATCTAGTTACCCCTTTATATGTATATAATGTAACCTATGTAATAGAACTACTGATCTCTCTAACAAGATATTATCCTTCTTGTCTCTACATCTTCTTCCTTCAATTCTATTTCTCCTTAAACAATGTGGTAATTAATTCCTTAATTTAAGGAGTGTTTGTTAATTTTTTTTATTTTTTATTGATAAAACTAAACTAAAATTGAATAGCACATATGTTTGTGTTTTTATACTTTACTATAAATAAGGTGGACCAAAATCCACAATTATAGATAGAAATCATAATTTAAGGAATAATTATCAAAGCATCAATATATACTAGCGTGATCCCATACAAAAGAATCAACATATTTCTTAAAGAAATTGAAAGACTAATAACCAATAGAACAACAGAAACAGCTTAAGGATAAACTGAGAGAGCTGGAAACACTTTACGACACACAAGAAGCTATAGCAAAAAAACAATCAAGAGATAATATAATTGCCCTAGGAGAAAGGAATACCAAATACTTCTACACAATTACCCTGAGAAGAAGAAAATGGAATAACATAGAAAGCTTATTAGATGAACAGAATAATGTAATCAAAAATAGAAATGAAGTAGGTTCTATCTTATCCTCTTTTTTCAAAACTCTTTTCACTGAAACCCCTCCTGAATCAACCTCCCTTGACACTCTTTTTGACAATATATCTTCTGTTATCTCTTATTATGACAACTCTATTATTTTCTACATCCCTTCTATGGAGGAGATCTTCCTGGTACTTAAAAATATGAAACCTAATAAATTCACGGGCCCTGATGGCTTTCCAGTTAGTTTCTTCATACATAACTTGGGAATAGTTAAAACCCAAGTAACATGCACTATCCGGGATTTCTTCAAAAATAAAATTATGAATCCATATTTAAACTATACCCATCTGTTCTTAATCCAAAAAATAAACATCCTAAGAACCCTAGTCATTTCAGACCAATAGGACAATGTAATACTATTTACAAGGTAATAGCAAAAAAATTAGCTAACAGAATCAAACCCTTTCTAGAAAAAATAATCTCTCCTTTCCAATCTGCTTTCCTATCCTCTGGACAAATCTCGGATAATATTGTAGTAGCTCAGGAAGTTATCCATTCTTTTAAAAAGAAAAAAGCCAGAACTAGATGTTTAGGAATTAAAATAGATATGTCCAAAGCTTTCTATAGGTTCAATTGGAAATTCTTACTCAAAGCTCTACAAACTTTGGATTTAACCAAGAAATTTGTTAGCTAATAGAGCAATGTAATTCTACAACCTCAATCTCTGTTTTGCTTAATGGAACCCCTGGAAAATCATTTAAACCTTATAGAGGCCTACGCCAAGGAGATCCTTTATCCCCTTATTTGTTCATAAATGCATGGAGATATTTTCCAGGCTCCTTCTCACTCAGGAGCATAACAAACTATTACATGGGGTTAAAATAAGAAGGATTAATTGGGGGATATGT
This sequence comes from Papaver armeniacum, assembly GCA_023531295.1. Lineage (NCBI taxonomy): Eukaryota > Viridiplantae > Streptophyta > Magnoliopsida > Ranunculales > Papaveraceae > Papaver > Papaver armeniacum. Next base: position 447,272 of record JAJJWW010014132.1, read on the forward strand.
GCCATCATGGTTTTTCAATGCCGGCCGTCCATCGACCATGTCGATTTCATTTAAAAACCATGCCGGCACATATCCACCAATTAGTTTTAGTATCCCCCAATTGCACGTTCTAAAATAACACCAAAAAGTGAATGAATTTCTCATCTCTTTTTTGTTGATGATTGTCTTCTTTTTGTTAAAGCAGACCTAATAGAATGTAGGAACCTACTGGACACGATAAAAATATTTAGTAAAGCCTCTGGTCAAAAAATTAATTTTGATAAGTCAGGTGTTTTCTTTAGTAGAAAGGTTGAGCCAAAACATCAAAGAATAATGTCTAAAATGCTAAAAATAAAATATATCAATCTTAAAGATTCATACTTAGGAACCCCTTTTTTCATGGATAAATCTAAAATTAAAACTTTTATCCCTATTCTTGAAAGAATGGAGTCTAAATCTAAAGGCTGGAAAGGACTAGTACTTTCACAACCAAGTAGGTTAGTACTTAACAGAGCCATACCGACTAGTACTCCCTCCTCTCAAATGGGGTGTTTTGTTCTCCCAAAACAAATAACAAATAAAATAAATGCAATGCAAAGAGATTTCTTGTGGAGAAAAGATGCAGGAGGTAAATGTTTTTACCTTAAGGCCTGGCCAAACCTTTGTAAACCCCTCCTTAAAGGAGGTCTAATCTTTAGAGATGCTCGTAAGTTCAATCTAGCAATGCTTGCAAAACTTTCTTTGAGACATATCAAAGAACCTGATCCCCTTTAGGGTAAAACTATGGTCTCACAATACTTTAGAAACAAATCTCCCTTTAGAACTAAATTTACCCAAAAAGTCTCTAATATTTGGAATGGAATTAGACAATGCATAGACTTAATTCAAAAGAATAGCATTTGGGAAGTAGGCGATGGTAGGAAGATTAATATCTGTAAGGATAAATGGATACTAGGTTTGGAATACGTAATTGAAATTTTTTTTACTGATAACAATAGTCACTTAGTATGGGTTTCTAATCTAATAACAGTGAAACTGGCTCATGGAATCTACCTATCCTAGAATCTATATTCCCAACTGATATAGTGGAAAAAATCATTAGAATTTATCTGTTTAAAGAAGATGACCAAAATCTTAGGAAAGATCAAATCCGTTGTATTTTAACTAAATCTGGAGAGTTTACAGTGAAATCTATGTATGACAAATTGAATGATACCAATCTTGACATTGTAAGTTTATCTTTGCCTGAATCTTTCTGGAGATCTCTATGGAAACTAAATATCTCAGAAAGAATTAAATTGTTCTTTTGGAAATGCTTACAAAATGCAATGCCTGCCAATGTTAAACTCTATGGTAAAGTTGAAAATGTACAACCTCATTGTATTATGTGTAAGGTAGAATTGGAAACAAAAGAACATTTTTTATTCCATTTCCCTTATGCTCCGGAAGTCTGGAACTCTTTCCCTAACCTAATAACCTTATCTCTGAACACCTCTAGTTTTTTCCTATATCTTTGTAAGCACTGGATAGCCACTCCTAGAACAAATATTTCTATTGAATTACTTCTAACAAAAATGTGGTTTATCTGTAAGGAGAGATGTGACAGAGTTTTTGAAGATAAAACTAAATCCCCCAACAGTCTATCCTTATACATTCAACGACACATTCTTTTTGGTCCACCAGAAAACAGAAGATTTCTAAATCTAAATAGATACCACAGAAGAAACCAATACCCATCTGGAAGGCTCCTTGTAGAAACTCTCTAAAACTCAATGTTGATGCAGCTTGGCGTAGTTGCATCTTTTCTAATGACTACACCCAAGTAGATCTAGCGATTATAAAACTACTAAAATTCAAGATTCAAAGATAAACAAGATGTAAAGAACATGAAAGTAAAGATGAACACAAGCATATAACGTGGTTGGGCCATTGAGACCTACATCCACGAGAAAGAAACTATCTTCTTTATTGATTAAGGTATTACCCTTAAAAGAGTTACAAATATCACTTAGAATTCTCACTCTCTCACTCTCTCTTTCTCTAAGTCTCTCTCTAGAATTCTCTGTAGAAATAACATCTAACATTACATGTCCATTTCCTTATACATGGACTGGTATTTATAGGCAAACTAGACTTGTGAAGGTGTGGCCCGATCTCGCCGAGCTGGTGGAGTTGTCGTACATTTTTTAATTACTTCGGAAGCACTCTAAACTATCCCTCATGATTCCTTGCTCGGTTCTCCTTCCAATCTATCTCGTCTTGTGCATTATCGTACTGCTCCTCCTTGAGGGGCATCGTACTGCACCATCCTCGGGTTGTAGTATGGATCGTCCGAGTCTCCTGATGCGATGTACCTTCGCCCACGTCTCTTTCGATCCTTTATTATATGCATTCCTCCTTTTTAGACTTGACCGTCTGAGTTGATTAGACCACTCCTTACACGAGTCATACATGTAGCGTTGTGGCAGGCATCTCGATTCAGACGAAATCACCTTTTAGAGTATGATTCGATACTTCTACCTCATCATATTATCATGAGACCACCTCTTGAGATGTTGACACGTGGTGATTGGGTATTTTACCCTCACAATTTGCTCATTTTCTTTTCATCTTGCCGAAGGCACGATGGGGAGATAATCCTGTAACCGCCCCGTCTTTATCGCCACATCTGCACTTTTAGTGCGCTTTTACCTGATGGACTTGAGGCACCGGTTGATTTTCCTAAGGTTTCTTATAAAATCTTCTTGGGAAGAGAATGATGTTTTTATTTCTTTTTTAGAGTTTAGAGCCTTTTCATTCTCTTTCTCCTCTGTCTTTTCCTGTTCTTTTTTAACTCCTTGTCTGCTATAAAGAACTTCATTATGTTTAGGAGTGATTCTCCATATCAATCTTTAAGATGGTAAGATTTTCTATTCTCATTCGTTTTTTTCTTTTTTAAGGTTGTTTTGGCCGATGATTTTCGCTGTCGTTTTTTAACTGTATAGTTCTTTTGAGACCGCCATTGTCATCTCTCTTCTTTCTTGATGTTTTCACTAGTTTTTTTTGTCAGTGTCTTTTCTGATCCTTCTCTTTTTTGTTCAAACTTTATAGTGCTGAGAAAAGACCAGTTAGACCTCCTAGTACTAGTCGCTCTTCTGGTATGTCTGATGCTGCTTATTTAGAGACGGTGAAGGTTAAACATCGTCTTCAAAGATTTGAGTTTTTTTTGCCAGTCCGGCGGGTCAAGCCGGCGTTTTGACTAAGAAAATCCTTGAGGATAATACTTGCAGCCCCAACGAGATAATCGTGAGAGTGGGTTATTTAGATGCTGGGCTTCGCCTTCCCATGTACTGTCCCTTGGATTATTTCCAGTACGAGGTACTCTGTCGGCTCAGTCCTCAGCGAGGCGTGTTTCAAACTAATGGTAATTTTTACCGGATTGTCCGAGAAAGTGCTCGACGATGTAAAGGTAAGGTTACAGAGCACGATTTGAACGAGTTTGTTCTTTCTCAAAAGGATATGTATACGCCCGAGAATTTCGTGGAGAACTACTGGTGTCAGCATTCCGAGAAGTTTGATGGCTTCGGAGTGGGAATTTCAAGGTCTCTCCGAGCTATGAAGGGTCCCTTGCTCATGTCCGATTTGGATCCTCCTAATCCCAGCAACTTTACGCTTCGTAAAACGCACGACCCAAAGTGGTTCTTAGTTCGTCTTCGTGTTGTGGGTCCTTATATTTATGGTTGGGATGAGCTTGGCAATGTACTTTTTGAGCTTCCCGAGATGCATAATTATCTGCCACCTTATAGTCCATGGGAGCTTAGATGGGTCACTTCGCATAGGTGTCAATCGCAGTCCACCCGAGATATTGAGGACACTAAGGCAGAAAATACTGTCTTAATGCTTTGACGTATATATACCTCCCCCATGTTTTATATCTTAGCATCTGATGCTATTTTTTGACAGAGAATGAGGGTTGCCGATGGTTCTGGCCCATCTGGTTCTCCTATGGAGGTTGCAAAACATGCTTTGGATGTTGACATTTCTGCTTTGTTTGGTGATAGTGAAATAATTGATATTGGTGAAGGATTTTTGAAGATGTGGATCAAGCGATGTTGCATGAGACCGCTCATCCCGAGGGCACTGTTACCATATCGGATACGAGAATGCCCCAGACGAGCAATATCGCTAATAAGGGTATTAAATCCGATAGAGGTGCTCGGGTTGAGAGTAGTGTTGGTGTTGTTATTGGTGCTCAAATTGGTGGTAGTATTGGTGGTAATGGCGTACCAAGTGCATTTATTGGTGGTTTTCCTTCTGCTCCAGTGACTCCTTCTATTTCTTCCCTCACTATTTTTGGTGGACGAGTCGGTGCGGCTGCGAAATTATGCTCGGAGGAGTATACCAGCTTGAGTGAGGATGATCAAGCACGGATCTTAACTTCGTTGTATAGGTTCACTCAGCAACAGCTTGTGCAGGCGGTATGTGGTAATACCTTAATAAGTTTTTATAGTATAATTGAAATTTTCCCCAGTCTTAACTGGTGATATTGTCTGATATTGTAGAGCAACAATCTGAGGGTCGACATGCTAGCCGAGACTCGGGTTGCAAGGAGGCGTTCTAAGGAAATGGAGCACGAGAACCAGCAACTGCGTCTCGATGTGGAGATGGCTAAGCAGGAGTCTCTGTCATTTCGTCAGGATAAGAAAGAGTTGGAGGGTATTTAGTATTTTCTTTATCTAAAGTTTTCGACACAATAATAGGTTCTAGAGTTCTGAATTAGTCCCTCTATTAGTATCCACCGTCCATCATTTGGAGGAGAGGATAGATAGTAATAGTAATAAGCATGTTAGAGAGATTTGCAACCTAAAGCTCGATGTGAGCTCTCGTTAATACAAGATAGATTCTTTGGAGAATGAGATTACTCAGCTTCAGACTGATGTGGATGTTCACCAAGATCGTATCGTTTAGCTTCATATGATGTTAGAAAATGCTAAGAAGGTAGCAATGACTCTCTCGGATGAGATCAAGTTGCTCCGAGCTCAGAAGGATGAGCTTATTGAGTGGAAGTCCGATCATCTTCCCCAGCAAGAGTAGGCAGAGGATGATAGGGAAGAACTCCAATGCCTTAAGCGAGCATAGGTGAAGTTTGAAAAGGAGCGTGATACGCACTTACTGTCATGTCCTTCTGGAAATGGTACCATTACTTCAACTGAGGCATACATCATTGCTTTAGATAATGAGAAAGTTCAATTTGAACAGACATTAGCTTATGTCTTAGCTGAACATGAAGGCTGCCTGTTAGCAACTTTTGATATTATCTATTTCATTCCTGTGGAATTTCTTTTTAGATTAACTGTATCTTTTCTCGCAGAGGCTCGTAAACGCAATGCTGAGTTGCAAAAAAAGCTAGATGAAGTCACTGAGGAGAAGCAGAACTTGGATGGTGAGCTCAATAAATTGGCGACTCGCCATGAGGAGGAGATGAAGGCTGAGAGCGTTGACAAGAAGAAGAAGATGAGCACACTTCATGCTGAGTATACTATCAAGATTACCAATGCATGTAAATCCGCCATTCTACTTGAGCGCCAAAGAGCTGCTGCAGCGGCCACATCTGCTGCTGATAATGTTGTGATTCCTCGAGAACCTGTCGAGCCCTATACCGAGCAAGTTTCTCCTGGTGACTATGCGATTGAAGGTGAAGGTCAGATGGATGCTGAACAGGATATTCCTGGTGATGAACAGTCTTGATGTTCCTTTGCTTTTGCTATGTTAAGAACTTTTTTGTCCTTTTGGCGTGACACCCTCATGTTATTTCCGAGGCGATGTTTACAAGATACTGTTGATTAGTGAGTCCTCATGCTCTTTCTAAGGCGATGTTTAATGGGTTTTTGATTAGTTAGTATGCTAACTAAGTCCTCTGTTGTTTTGAGGAATTATTTTGCTTACATTTTCTTGGTAAGTCCTCATATGTGGGAGGCAATTGATACTTTTTCTTATCGTAATTATTGGTATGCATGATAGCTTTTGCTGCTAATTTTGTCGTGTAATGTTCTTATTTTGGTGGCTTTGAGGGTAGATTTTGTGCATGCTATCGATCCAACCATGGGTGATAAGGCCAAGGAGTGATCAGTTCCTTAATTGGACAGGGCATCTCTTACGGTGTTGGATTTGGAGTATGGAAAATTCCCCTACTCGTCTTGATTTTGTGCCTTCTTGGGCTTGTTTTTTATTAGTAGCATGTTTAGGTTACACTTTCCCCTAGGTCAAGCGATCATATGTTTGAGTCACTCGTTGTTAACCATCGTTTGGAGGGCGATATCTCGGTCAAGTGATTCTTGCCATAGCCAGAGATAAGTTCCCAAATTATGGATCATTTATGGTAGGACATCATCCGATTTCGTGATCGTGATGCCATTACCTTAGGTCTGTTTCTGTCTCAGGTAGCTTAGGTTGTTCCCCGCTTCATCTCGGTTCATGAGGCTAGATGGAATTGCCTTAGGTCTGTATACCCGTCTCAGGCAGCTTAGGTATTTTCCCGCATCATTCTTCGTAGAATGGAAGGTGTGGCTAGCACCGTGCCATAATCTTGATGGGCTTTGATTATAATGCAGCTATGAAATGATTACTCTACATGCAAGAGAAAAAACTGATGAAAAAGCTGAAGCAAAAATTTACAACAAAAAATATAGACAAACGAAAAAATAAGCAGATAGACAATCAAAAGAGAAATAATCAAAGCAAATGAAAAATAAGTGTGCAAAAAGAGGAATTTTATTATTCTCAAAAGAGGGTTTATAAGCCCTTAGTACATTCAAGTAAGGTTTCATGACCTTTTACAAGTAGGGATTCAAACCCTATTTTCATAATTTGGCCTTCTGTGTGATAGGATTTAAGCATTGTATTGCTTCAGATACTTAATATTCCAGGGGCGTTCCAGTTCTTCCCCATTAGGTTTGAGCAACCTGTATGCTTCATCACCTGCCTTGGCGATGACTATGAGTGGCCCTTCCCATATGGGTGCAAATTTTACCGACTCGCGCTGATATGGCTGGATCTTGCGCCAGACTTTATCGTCTGGGATAAATTGTCTCAGATGGACACGTTTGTTGTATTCTCGAGCTAACCTCCCATGGTAATTTTCTATCCTTTGAAGAGATATCTCTTGGTTCTCCTCGAGATCGTTGAGCTTAGCGAGTATCATGTTCGAGGTTAGGTTCTTTTCCCAAGCCTCGGTCTTAGTTGTTGGGATCATTTCTTCAGTTGGTATGATCGCTTTTGTACCATATGCCAGAGCAAAAGTGGTCATACCTGTTGCCTCTCTTTTGGTGGTCCGATAGGCCCATAAAACATTGTGTAATTATTCGCACCAGCTAGCCCCATGTCTATCCAACTTCTTTTTTAGCATGTCGGCGATAGTTTTGTTAGTTGCCCCAGCCTGGCCATTACTCTCGGGGTAGATGGGTGTAGATTTGTTTTTTATGATATTGAAGCAGTTAAAGAGGATATCAATGTTTTTCCCTCGGAGTTGAGGCCCCATTGTCTGATACGATGGTAGCTGGGATACCGAAGCGACATATAATGTGCTCAAAGAGAAATTTAAAGACATCATGGTCTCTGACGTGCCTGAGGGCCGAGGCCTCTACCCATTACGTGAAGTAGGCCATGGAAACGATCATGTATTTCTTTTGTCTTGTACCAGATCGTAGAGGTCCTACAATGTCGACCCCCCATTTGGCGAATGGCCAAGGGATTAGTACAGACTTGAGATCCATGGAAGGGGCATGCCTCCGTTTTCCAATTTCTTGGCATTTTATGCATCGTTGTGCCATTTGTTTTGAATCTTCGTTCATACGAGGCCAGAAATACCCTTATAATTTGGATTTGTGATCTAGGGACCTACCGCCGCTGTGATTGCCAGCATACGCACGATGTATTTATTTTAAGATTTGTTGACCCTCGTCGAAGGATAGGCATCTGAGCAATGGTCCCAGGTATGATTGTCGATACAGTATTTCATCTCTCAACTGGTAGTTTCCTGGGCGAGATTCACCTTGTGAGCAAGTTTTTGTTCGCTTGGAAGACTACTGTCGGCTAGATACTTCGTGATTGGGGTTCTCCAATCATCCTCGGGCAAATCTTCTTTGCTTGTGCATACATTAAGGATTTCCATATCTCCTTTTATGGGTATGGAGGGAAGTAGTACCTTATCGATTCTCACGGATGTTGCCTTTGGATTTGCTATCATGGAGGCAATAAAATCTAGAGCATCTATATGCCTGTTTTTATTCCTGCATAAGTGCCGAAAAGTGATGTTAGGTATCTGTCCGATATAATGCTTGGCGAGTTGCAGGTATCGGTGCAAACATACATCGGAAGCTTGATAAGTTACATCAATTTGTCGTATGACAAGTTGTGAGTCACTTCTGAGTCTCACTTCATCAATCCCGAGCCCGATTATTACTCGGAGGGCATGTATGACTTCCTCGTACTCGATTATGTTATTTGTAGAGGGGAATTCTAACCTTAGGCTGTAAACGATCTTTCGTCCTGTCGGAGTCGTAAAGACCATTCTGATACCGGATCCTTCCGAGTTACATGACCCATATACAAAGACTTTCCATCTCGTTGGATTTTCTAAAAGAAGTAGTTCGGGTGGGTCATTCAATTCATCTTCCATTCCTAGGATTTCCTCAATTTCATATGTATCGTCGAGAGGAAAATTGGCTAGGAAATCTGCAACGACTTGGGTCTTAATTGCAGTTTGAGGCTGATATTTAACCCCACATTATTTAATTTTGGCTCCCCATTTGGATATTCTGCATGCTATATCAGCATGGTCTTGTACAGACTCTATTGGAGCTTTTGTAATAACGGTCACAGTATGTGCATGAAAATATGTTCCCAATTTTTGTGTCGCATACACCAAGGACAACACGATCTTCTCGATTTTTGAGTAGTTCTTCTCTGCAGAGGTCCGAGTTTTACTTATGAAGTAAATGGGTTTTTCCACTTCTTCGTCTATGCGAGTTAGTACCGCACTGATCGAAGTGTTAGTCGCTGATAGGTAGATGTAAAGGTCCTCGCCTGGGTTAGGCTTTTGTAAGATTGGCAAGGTGGCCAGGTGTTCCTTGATTTTTTGAAAAGCCTCTTCACACTCAGTGCTCCATGAGAATTTTTCGCCCCTTTTTAGAGTGTTGAAGAAAGCCTTACATTTATCGGACGATCTATATATGAACCTTCATGGGGTTGCTAGACGACCATTTAGTTTATGCACGTCTTTTATTGTGGCAGGCGAGGGCATCTCTAGTATGGATTGCACCTTAGCCGCGTCGACTTCGATGCCTCGCTTCGTGACCAAGTATCCCAAGAATTTCCCTGAGGTTACCCCGAAGGCACATTTTTCCGGGTTGATTTTCATGTTAAATTTCCTCATTGTTCAAAAATTTATCTGAGATCGTTAGCGTGGTCCTGTGGAAGTTTTCTATTGACGAGCATATCATCCACATATACCTCTAAGGTTTTGTGTATCCAACTGTCAAATATTTTCTCCATCATCCTCTGATAAGTCGCACCGGCATTTTTTAGTCCGAATGGCATATTAGTATAACAGTATAGACCTCGGGGAGTGAAGAAGGTGTGAGGGTAAAATAGCCGATGGCCACGTGTCAACATCTCAAGGGATGATTTTATGATGAGATGATAAGGTAGGAGCACCGAATCATACTCTATAAATATGATCTCGTCTGAATCGAGACGTCTGCCACGAACGATACATGAACGACGCGTGTGAGGAGTGGTCTAATCGATTCATTCAGTCAAGTCTAAAAAGAAGGACCGCATTTAATGAAGAATCAGAAGATGAGTGTCCGAGTCTATGTCATAGTAGAAGGTTCGGACGATCTATATTATAACTCGTATAGGAAGTAGAGCGAGGTTCTTCAAGAAGGAGCTACATGATGGCGAACAGAGCGAGACAACTCGGAAAGAGAACCAAGCACACCACCACGAGTATAAAACCAGTCCGAAGCAACGAAGATGATGCGTGACTCCGTAAGCTCGGCGAGTCTAGATCTTCACGAGTTTAGTTTTATCTATAAATACTAGTCCATGTATCAGGATATGTACAAGTTAGCTAATGTATTATTAGATGGTATTTCTACAGAGAATTCCTGAGAGAGATCTAGATAGAGAGAGAGTAAAGGTTCCAAGTGATATCTGTAACTCTTTCAAGGGTAAGACCTTATGATCAATAAAGAAAACATCTTCTTTCCCATGGACGTAGGTCTTCATGGCCGAACCACGTTATATGCTTGTGTTGATCTTTACTTTCATGTTCTTTATATCTTGTTTATCTTTGAATCTTGAATGTTAGGTAGATTATAGCCTTTAGATTCACATGGATGTAGCCATCAGAAAAGATGCAACTATATTTTGGCGCTAGAAACAGGGAGGTATGAAGATATAATCTACCTTCCTAATCACTGCTCTATATCGTTTTCATAATCTCTCTGAGAGAAGTGGATTTCATACCACTTTGTAGTGCTATGTTAGAATCCATGAGTAGATCTAGGACTCAACACAGTCTTTACGAACTGTGAAGTCTAGAAGACCCTCAAAATCAACAGATCTACATCTTTATTACTGATTTTCTTTAGAATTTTTGTTTCTTCAAGATTTCTTTTACCTTTCTCAAGACGCTCAAGAGAGTAGAAGATCGTAGTGAAAATGGAGTTTTCAATACTTCGGCACTCGAGCGATCTCCTCCGTGAAAGGGATGGGAAGAGCTTAGTCATAAAACTTCATAAGGAAAATATTCTCTTATGAAAGTAGAAAAGGCAAATTGTTCGTGAAGAAGTTCTTCCTCTTCCGAAGAAACTCAAAATAACTCACAATCTTCTTCTTAGAAATCTAACTCTAAGTCAAGGAGAAGGGTTAACGAGTACATAATCATTCATCAACCTCAAGGTTTGTTCAAAATCAAAAGTTCAAAGATGATGAGAAAAATTTCCCAAAATGGAAAGATATACGCAATCATCATAATTTGATTTTTCCCAGCAAAGATATGACGTATGGAGAAGGGTACTTTTCTTGAAAAGGGAAACAGACGAAACACCTTTTTTCCATCACTAAAACTTAATGCTAAAGGGGAATGTTTTGACATTTTCACATATCTCCAAAATTTACTTCAAAGTCTTCATGTACTTATTTGTTCAGTCTGAGCTATGACTTAGTAATTGCACATGACCTGCAAAATTAGGGTCCCACTTTTCTGAAAGAAAAGACAAATTGAGTATTATTGCATATATCGCAGGTAAGGCGATGGTGATGAGACGATCCGCTCGCACGAGCCAAGGTGAAAAAGGTGGAACCCATCCCGAGGGACTAGACGAGATGGAACTCGGTGAAACTATGCACAACGGTATACTCCCAGGAGAGGGACAACCTGATAACCAATATCGGGAAGGGTTAACTGATAATTCTAGCTCGGACGAGGTGGGAAACACCTTTCTAAGGTCAAGATGATATCCATCTAACTCAACCAGGAGGGTTGAATCGTTTGGCAAGGAAAATAGTAAATAATAAGCCCAACAAGATTGACAATGCTGGCTCCGATGATACCATTGCAACGATTGCAGCCATCCTGAAGGCTCAAGAAGATCAGGATGAGAGAATGAAAAAACTAGAAAGACGTAATAGGATGCTAGAAGGAATGAACCGGAGATTGAAGCATAAAACCAAAAAGAAGGCGCCAGCCATCGCGATCGAAAAGACCACCGAAGAGGAGAATCCTTTTGAAAATTTGCAGGATGATGAAAGAGTTAATATCCCTAACACCTCGAACGAGGAAACAACGGATCGCTTTCCCAAGGGAAGAAGGGGCGCCCTAGACCAGGAGGAAAGCCCGTCTGATGGATCGTATGATGTCGATCCAAAGCATAGGCGAGAGATGAACAAAGAAAATGGATTAAAGACTAACAATGAAGCGAGAACCTCGTAGTCACTAACCCTAAGCGAGGGGAGACTTCAAAGTCTATTTGATCTAAGATAGTTTCCCACGTCGAACAATCGGACGAGGATTCAGGGCGATCAAGATATCGCAGACCAGAAATCTCTTTCTCGCCCGAAAGGGCACAAGGAAGAAGAAAGAAGGCCAAAAGAAATCTTATAGATGATCAGTTACATGTCCAACTCTGCCAACTCGAAGCAACGTGCAGAGAGGCCACCGGAAGGCAAGACAGTAAAAAGATGGAAGAGGTAATGCAAGAGGCGAGACAATCTCCCTTAGAAATGCACCTAGTATCCCAACCCTTTCGGAAGAAATGATCGCTTCCAACATTTGCAACCCCCTTTAATGGGACAGGCGATGCCATAGAACATCTTAGATTATATCGACGAGGCCCTAATGTGGTTCAATAACCTACCGAAGGAGTCGGTCAGGTCATTTTCCAACTTATTCGAGATATTCTTGGAGACGTACATACATAACAGCAGAGTTAAGCCAGAAATCAATATGATGTTACAATTAGCCCGAGGACCAAACGAGTCACTACGATCGCTAGTAACACGATGGAGGAAGATATGTGCTGAGATTGGAAGGGTCCCAGAAGCCTATGCGATCTTTGGCTTCAAAAACAACCTGAGAAAGAAGGACCCAATATTTGTCCGCATGTATGAAACTATGCCACCTAATTTAGGAAAGTTGAGAGAGATTCAAGAAGACTACATATCTCTTGAAGAACTCCAATATGGCACTTATGACAAATTGGTAAAAGGAACCAATAGAGGGACAAATGTGGTCGAGCCACAAAACCCTCAAGCAACGACCCAAGGGGCAAGGCGATCCAATAGCGGATCTACCCAGTTTGATAAACATCGGAGTGGAGGATGGAAAGGGCGATACCAAGCCCAAAAAAAAAAGAGTAAATTCGTAGACCCTGTCTATACGAAGCTAAACGCTCCTATATCCTAGATCCTTAAGAAGATCGATGGGAAATATAAAATCACTTACCCTTGGAACAGAGGACACCAGCCAGAGCGAGCTAAAAACCGAACTGACTTCTGCGAGTTCCATCAATTCCATAGTCATACCACAGACTCGTACAGAGATCTGAAGAAAATGGTGCAAGAGATGATAGACGAAGGAAAAATTCATGAATACATCGTGCAACCAGCGATCCAACCTGCCATAGGGGCACCCATTCATCGCGTAGAAATACCATGCGAAGCACAATACTTAGGGTACAATGAAATATCGCATTCAGCCACCATTGCTCCTTCACCCGATGGAAGTATTACAGGGAGGATCCACAAACGAGATTTTAAAGGCGACGAAGTCTTCAGCATAGCAAAAGAACCTCCAATGCAGGAGTGGATGAAAATGACCATTAGCTTCTCGGCCTCGGAGGCACCTGATGAAGGGCGTAACGACAACGATCCACTGGTGGTAACAATGGCCATGGCGCTTCCCGAACACGAGGAAGAGGAAGAAAATCCCAAGGCGCTGCCATGGGCTATTCCCAAGATACTAATAAACGAAGTTCCGTTGAGATCTTGTTTTATGAAACATTCAAACAAATGGGCATCACAGATGAATGCCTAATCCCTTCTATGTATAACATATTTGGGTTCAATGGCTCATCGACTCGACCAAGGGGCGAGGTTACACTAGAAATTCGAGTAGGAAAAATCCTCACTCTAACCACTTTCTGTATGGTGGACGTACTTTTACCTTACACGGCCATTGTCGGGCGATCATGGGTCCATGGTATCAAGGGATTTGCCTCAACCTATCACCAAAGGCTGAGGTTTCCAACACCTGACGGGATCGCAGAAATTATTGGAGACTCAGGCGAAGCAAAATACTGCTACGATATGAACGAGCAACATGACGAAAAAAGGGCTAAGAATACTAGAGGCCTGGCCAATACTAATGCCTACATATCAATGATAAAAAAGGAGAGGCATTTAGACAGCAGGCTAATCACAGACAATGCTCCCATCTCACATTTACCTGTGGAGTTCTTATAGCAATTAAAGAACCTCATAGATATTGGAGAGTGCGAGCCGACTTTCTGGTACGGATTATCATCCCAAATAGATGAATGCTTGGGTTATAGCCAAATCCCCCCTACCAGCATGGTCAGATACAAAACGAACTTGAGTCCCTGACCATTTGCAAGTTAGCAACGACGGATCCCCTCGAGAGGATTCGGAGCACTCGAAATGCCCGATCATAGCTAAAAATTATTTTACGAAGTGGCTCGATACCTTTGCCTCAATACCTAGAGGATCCATGCCAAGAGAAGACCCATAAGGCGGTCAAAATGATGTCTCTAATAAGCACAAGCCAAGGGGGCGTGAAATGCAAAGGATAACATCGAAGGCATTAGAAACCGCCCGAAAGGAAAAAATACCCAACATGGTGACAATACCAAAGGAGAAAGAAGGAGCATGGCTCTGTATCAACAGAATCCACCCGGCTCCCAATTTTGAACAGCTTATAAACGCCACCGCCGAGCATGGGCTGTTATCCCTCATAGACGGATATTCGGGATATGAACAAATTTCTCTCAATGAGCAAAGTCAAGGGCAAAACGCCTTTTCCACCTCCAGAAGTCTACACGAATACCCCAACGAAGCTATCACTGACACGGTCAGGATGAAGCTAGATGGACACGAGACCATTCGGTGTAGACAACTACGTAATGTACTATGGGCCTTTTGGACCACACGAAGGAGTGCAACAAAGATGGCCCCTTTGTTGTCATAAATGACAAAAACACAATCGTACCAACCGAGACAATGGTCAACAGCAAAGATCGAGCTCTGGGAAAAGAACCCCACCTCAGACATGTTGCTTGCAAAACTAGACGATCTCGAGAAAAGCCGAGAAATAGCTCTACACAAGGTAGATAATTATCATCGGAGAATAGTCCGAGACCACAACAAACATGATCATCGGATACAATTCAGCCCAGGCGACAAAGTCTGGAGCGAGGTCCCATCATACTAGAGCGAGGAAAGAAAATATGCTTCCACCAGGGAAGGACTACTCACAGTCGTCGACAAAACAGGCGAATGAGCATACTTATTGCTCAAACCCGATGGGGAAGAACTAGAACACCCCAGGGATATCAAATACCCCAAGCCATACAACGCTTAAACAACTTATCGCTTAGGAAGACAAATTATGAAAACGGGACTCAAGTTCCCACTTGTAAAAGGTCATGAAACCTTATCAAAATGTACTAAGGGATTATAAACCCTCTTTTGAGAGAATAATAAAAGTAATCATTTTGCATGCTTTTTTCATTTACTATGATGTTCTATTAGTATATTTTATAGCTTTTTATTACTATAATTTTTCGCTTTACATTTCTTTGCATTTGCATACAACATACTCATATCATATTTGCATTATAACCAAAGCCCATCAAGATTAGGGCACGGTTCTAGCTACACCTTTCATTCCACAACAAATGATGCGGGTACACTACCTAAGCTGCCTAAGACGGAGACAGGCCTAAGGCAATGCCATCTAGCCAAATGAAGCCGGATGAAGCGGGGGACACCCTAAGCTACCTAAGACGGGAACAGACCTAAGGTAATGCCATCACGATCACAAAATCGGATAATGTCCGGCCATAACAGGAGATATCCAGAATCAAGGTATTTACCTTTGGCTAAGGAAAGAATCACTTGACCGAGGTATCGCCCTCAAAACAATGGTTAATACACAAGTGGCTCACACAATTGATCACTCAACCCAGGGGAAAATGTAACCTAAACAGGACACAATTAAACCAGGCCCATGAAGGCATCACCACAAAGGTAAAAAAGGTAAAAATGCTATACCATGACATGAAATCCAACACCGTAAGAGATGACATATCCAATTAAGGAACCGATCACTCCTTGGCTTTGTCACCCATGGTTGGACCCATAACATGCACAAGATCCCCTTGAAGCCAGCAAATATAACCACATCATGAGATGCAATGCAACTGAAAACGCTATCATCCATATGAAAAACTACTCTAAGGAGAAAGTATCGTCGCCTCCCACATATGAGGACTTACTAAAATAAAGTCAATAATGCCTCCAAAACATCTGAGGACTTCCAGACCAAACAATATCTTTCATCCCCTAGACAAAAAGTACGAGGCCGAGACACACAGAAGAATAAATAAAGAGTTCCCCAAAAAAAAAAAACGAGGACTATACGAGCAAAGAAGTTCAAAAACTCAAGCTTGTCCCTGATCAGTAACACCTTGATTAGTTTCCATCCGATCCTCACCTTCAACAATATCAGGAGCCACTTGCTCGGACTCGTGCTCAACGGGTGGGGACGGAGCCACAACACTGGCAGCAGCAGCGACCATTTGACGATCACGAAGAACGAAAGCCTTGCAAGCTCTAGCGATCATCAACTTACACTCAGCGCTAAGGTTTCTCAACTTCTGATTCTTATCAACACATTCAGCCGCGAGCTCTTCCTCGTGATTACTCACCAACACGTTAAGCTCCTCGTCAAGGCTTTTCTTGGAAACATTCACTTCCTCCATCTGCCTCTCTAGCTCTGCAATGCGCTTACGAGCCTCTACAAGGAAGACCAACAGAGAGAGTCAATATAACAATATTTACTTATGAAAATGTAAGATGAACAAAAAATTCAAAGCCGCTAATAGGAAACCTTCATGCTCAACCAAAACAGAAGCTAAGGCCTGTTCCACTTAGGACTTTTGGTTATCTAAGGCACTAATCTGTGCTTCAACAGGAGTTATGGCAGCATCGCTGATAGGGTGTAGAATACATCCTATTTACTTTCGATTGTTTATGCTTTCTTTGCTATTTTTCTTGTAAATTATGTATTTTACGCTTGTTTTGAGTTTTATAGCTACTATGGAGTCGCACGAACGAAAAGAATAAGAAATCATCCAATTTGAGCAAAAGGGCAAAATTGTCATTTCATGGGAGAACACTATCTGGAGCCCAGTCAAGTTTAAGGGGCAACTCTCTTTTAGAGGAGTACTAAAGCCAGGCACGCAGAGGTTAAGGGGTTGCCAGTAGATGGCCCTTATCTAATAAGAAGGGTGGTCCCTATCACTGGGGTGCAAATATCCGCCCCAATACTTATACCCTAAATCAGTAGAGAAGATATTATCTTCTCATATTTCATCTCTTTCATCTGAAGTTGAAAAGCAGCAGCCGCTGCTATTAAATCCAGAGAAACAGATCGAGAAATGTTAAAGAAGATGAGACTCTCTGCTACTGTTGATGGAACTGCAGTCGTTGAGTGATGCAGTGAATGTAAAATGATTGAGAGAAGTAGAGATGCTGTTGAATTTGTGAGACAGAGAGAAGAAATCGAAGATGAATTTAAGCTAGGGTTTGTTGTTGATGTTACCAGCGATGTGCAAGAAGAAAGGGATCTCTGAGTTCAAGAGTTTGTGTGGCTGTAATCGAATCGAGAAATGGGTTTGCTGAGACGAACGAAGAATAAGATACAGGTGATACTAATGGTGGTCTCTGCAATTGAAGAATGAAGTAATGAGTTGGTGGTTGATTCGATATTCAATTGAAGGAAAATGGGTTGAAATCTGTTGCTGATGCTGTTATAAATCGAGAATAGATGGGTGAGTCTCTACAGAAGAAAGGGGATCTACTGTTGGAAATCAGAGATGAGAAGGGTTTGTTTATGAAGAAAATCTGGTGGTGATGGTTGGTATTAGTTCAATAGAGAAGAAAATCGAAGAAGAAGATGCAGAAATTAAGCTCATGGAAGAAATGATGGTGTTGCTCTTGATGTCAGAATTAGTGGATGGATTGAAGGTCAAAATTAGAGAGACAGGGAAAGAATTATAACTCGAGAAAGGAGAGGAAATTAAAGTGATGATGTTGATTAGTAGAATAGGTTCTGTGTTGGTGGATGTTATTGGTGATGTTGCTAGTATAGCCATGATGAAGATAAATTACAGAATTACAGCAATTGGGTTGAATGAATAGAGAGACTAGCTGTGTGCTTGAAATGAACGAGATGAATGTTAGGATTGTCACAGGAGAAGACAAAAATTTGAGGCCTGAACTTGGCCGGGAAATGTCCTGTAAACAACCGAAACTCGGCCGATTTTCTGTTCCAGACGATTCCGATGACCGATCCAGCCCTGCAACTCAGTAGAGTCAGCCCAGTAAGACAGAGTTTGACAGCTGACTGAGTGACTGACTCAGCTGACTCTCCTTCCCCTTGACCTCTTGACTACCAGTTTGACCGTCTTGACCGTTAACTTTGACAACATCGTGACGGAATATTCCGTTGTCTGAAGAAGAATCTCAGGTGATCGGCATACACTATTCGGTGCCGTTTTCTGGCCGGATTCCGGTGATCCCAGTAATTTTCCGGCGGACCAAAATTGCAGAATTA
Source organism: Papaver armeniacum (assembly GCA_023531295.1). Lineage (NCBI taxonomy): Eukaryota > Viridiplantae > Streptophyta > Magnoliopsida > Ranunculales > Papaveraceae > Papaver > Papaver armeniacum. The sequence goes on from JAJJWW010014132.1 coordinate 465,651, forward strand.
TGTGTGAATTTCTCTCATGGGTGTGAAGACTTAGATTTGAGAATTGGATAAAAATTTGGAGGCTTCGGAGAATTGAACTTGAAATTGGAATTAGGCTCAAATTGGGAAAGTGGTGTTATTATGGAATGAGGATTATATTCCTTGGAAGATTTGGAGAGCATTGAAGCCTATAAATAGAGAAGTTCTCTATAAACTTCTACACACCTTTTTACACACACAACACTTCTCTTTTCTTTATTCTTTGTGTGAACTCCTTAACATGAGTAGCTAATTTTCTTATTGATTGAGGATGAATTCCTAGTTCTTAACATATGATTTAAGTTTTGTTTTAAATCTACTTTGAAGTTTTTCACATGATTATCGTTTGTTTTTACTAATAAGAATGTTTAAACATTCATGGTTGATTGATAGATTGTTTAGAGTGCACGCTAAATTGATTTTTTAATTGATCTAAAGCTAGTGAAAGTTAGGGGATAAGTAATCGTTTATTGACTCTTACATAAGTAGCAAACACGAGACCTTGCGGAGGGATTCCGTGGAGCAATTGTGTGTGAAAACAACGCTAGAAAGTGGACCAAGCGAACCGAGTTTAACTACTAGTACTAAACCTAAATTCATAAATCTTAATGCATTCGGGGAATTACATCTTGTAAGCGAACCTCAAGGTGGTTCTTTTGAATAGAATCTGATAACTAAGTGAACTTGTTACTCAGTGAAATAAGGGATTTTGGGGTTAGCTAAGCGAACCTGCTATCCTACGGTTGGTGATAATCTGTGACTAATAACATGTGGATGAAAAACATAACTTGAATCATTGTTTTGCAACGAAGAAGGATTCCTTGATCTTGTCTCTCTTATTGATTTCAACTTTATCTTTGAATTGCTTTGTTTATTTTCTTTTGCTTTATAAATCCCCCCTTTTTGTGACAATTTTACAACTAAAAATCTCTTGCTCCTCGTGGGAACGAACTTAACTACCACCATATTACTTGTTAATTAAGTGGAAAAATATTAATTAATTTGTTGTGGTTACGACACGCATCAAATTTTGGCGCCGCTGCCGGTGAGCAGCGAATGATTTTAGTTGTTTTTATTTTTCTTTTTGCTTTATTTTTGCTTTGTTGGATTCTATATCGTATCTAACTTAGATTTTGAGAATCTTATTTCAGGTACCAGTTTTCCATGTATGGTGGACAAGAGCAAGCATATTACAACAATGAATACGGTTTTCAACCTCAACATTATGGCAACTTCCAACCATCCTTAGGATACAGACTTTATGGATATTCTCATACATATCAACAACCTTATGACGGGTATGTAAGTGAACAATCAATAGGAGGGGAGGATAGTTATGCTTCTAAATCTATGTGTGATCTCCTTGGTGCAAGACAACCTAGTTTGAGGGAACTTGAGAGAAGGTTCTATCAATTGATCGATGAAGGCCTAGCATCGGATGAAGAAATTCTCGAAGCTAAAAGAGCTTTAAGAATAGAGCGTGAAAAACGTTATTATATGTGTTACGATGATGATTTTGAACCTTATGAAAATTATTGTAACAAGGATGAAGTTATTCCAACTCCGAATCATAATAACGATCCTTCGCCTATTCAAAAGGAGGAGATTAGGTGTGACTTGCATATTGTTATAAACGGTGTAACACCCTCACAAGAAGATCTTACAATTTATACCGATGAAAATCATTTTAGTAAATGGCCCGATTCCGATGATGAAAATGTTGAAGAGATGATGCTAGAGGATGAAACCAAATTCATTGATTTTGTGGAAGACCCAATTGAACTTGCCAATGATTTTAATGATGCCCAGACTTTGGTTAAGGTAGAAAATGACGAAGAATGGTTGCAAGGTTTGATAGAGGACCACGTTATACAAGAGGTAAGTAATTCACTTGAATTTTTTAAGGATGAAGAGGATTCTATAATACAAGAGATTGTGCAAGGTTTGTCTAACCCTTTGCATATTGATTCTTCTCCTTTACCTCTTATTGGTTTGAATGTATGTGCTTTGAAAGTATTTTTGGATGATTTTGTTTCTAGATATCCACCATTGGAAACACTTGATTCTAACACCATGCAGGTTTGCCAAGAGGAACACATGGAAGTTCCCAAATTCTATGTTCTTTATACACTTCCGAGTGTGGACAAGAATAAGTGTGGGGGAAACTTCTATCGAGCGATAACATCATTATTATTTTCTTGTGCTAACATTTGTATGGAGTTATTGTTTGCAAAACATGTATTATGGGTGGATCCCCAAATTTTCCGATTGTTAGTATATGGGGAGTGAATCTTACAGGAGCTAAGTCGGGCCGTCGACTTTAAAACAAGCGCTAAATGGGAGGCAACCCATAGGTTTTGTATTTCTTATTTTTTTTGTTTTTTATTTTTTTGTTTATTTTTTCTTGTTCCATATCATGTTAAAATTTCCCACCTTGACTTTGCTAGGACGATTCAATTACATTGAGGACAATGTAAGGTTTAAGTGTGGGGGAGTGGTTAAGCATGTATTTTAAAAAAAAAAAAAATTGCATAAAACCTCCAACTTGTAGAGATTTTAGAGTCACTAGCATACTTCTAGGTATGTTTACATAGAGAATTCTGACCGACATAATTGAACTTGGAAGTGTTAGGGAACTACGTTCGGATTTCTTACTTGTTAGAGTATTAAATAATGGATTTAATCATGCCGGTGATGCAAATTAGGAGCAGGGAGAAATGCATTATTAGAGTTGCTGATCAATCATTAGTGGAAACTACCCGTATTTATATCATGTGAGGCACCGACCAAATATTCTTTGTAGCTGACTAAAGAGCTTTCTTTTGAGTGTGTGTCACCGTACGTTAATTCCGGGTTGAATGGTGAGCTACCCAACCTCCCACCAATAGAAGTACTACTCTTTGATCTCTTGAGTGCTAATTTTGTCAATCATGAGGGTGATGTCTATAGATGAAAGCCTCCTTCTTGTAGTTCGATTTGCAGTTAGCACCATTCTCTCTCGCGACAACAACGGCTTCATAGAAACACCATCATCATCAACAAGGAGCGACATCAAAATTTACAAGGAAAGTTGAACACGTTCAAGGTTTACAAGCAACGGAACGAGAAAAAGAGCAAATTTCAAATTTAAGTAAAGCAACATACAAATAAGCGGATTTTGCATATATGTTGAAGACTTACAATACAATGAGGTAATTCTATATCCAAGTATGAAGACTTATTTATGAGAGCAAAGAGAATCAAAAGGTGAGAATTGTTGAAGTTTATGATTTCGAGACGATACAAGTTGTGAAGAATCAAGCGGTAAAATACTTCTCCCACGGCCACGGTTTGTTTTATTTTCACTTTGTTTTGTATTTTATTTCTCTTGTTTTCACATGATAAAAAAAAAACAAAAAAAACAAAAAAAAAAAAAAAAAAAGACAAGAGACAAGAGAAATATTTGTTTTGTTTTTATTTATAAGCCGTGGGGAAGGAAAATCTATAAGGAAGTTTCAAGCGACAAGAATTTAAGGTAAAAAGGTTACAAATTGTCAATGATCTACAAAGTTCGAGAATTTATCATTAATAGTTGAAGCCGAAGACGAAGACCAAGAAAAGAGCGGAAGACGTTTCTATTGGATGCCGTGATAGTGGTGTTATCATAATTGGCGATCAGATCTGAAGGTGAGTAAGTAATCTCATCCTCAATAATAGTGGTTGATTTCCTTTCTTAAAGATCGTCAGAAAAATGGTTTTCCAAAATTTTAAAAGATGTGGGTTTTTAAAAAATATTTCGGAAGTTGTCCTTCCCACCATTCAACGTGTTGCAGGATTTCTCTTTTATTCCTACCTGCACACATGTGAGACCCATAAAAAAGCCTTCTTTTTGAGTGCAATTATCATAAAATCCTTTTTGGTGAGGCAGAAGTCGAGGAAAAATGCTTATTGATCGCTTCTCAAACACGCATTCTCTCATTATGGTGTGGTTATTTCTCACTCAACATTTAAGAATGAGAATATGTTCTTTAGTATTTCTAACTTCTTATTACTAGCATGCAGAAACTCTATGTCCTCATAGCTCTTTGGATGCTTGGGAAGCTGGAACGCTTTGAAGTTGTAAGTTTTAGTTTGATTTGCTCGAGGACTAGCAAAGTCTAAGTGTGGGGGAATTTGATAGGGTGTAGAATACATCCTACTTACTATCTATTGTTTATGCTTTCTTTGCTATTTTTCTTGTAAATTATGTATTTTACGCTTGTTTTGAGTTTTATAGCTACTAAGGAGTCGCACGGACGAAAAGAAGAAGAAATCACCCAATTTGAGCAAAAGGGCAAAATTTTCATTTCATGGGCGAACACTATCTGGAGCCCAGTCAAGGTTAAGGGGCAACTCTATTTTGGAGGAGTACTAAAGCCAGGCCCGCAGAGGTTAAGGGGTTGCCAGTAGATGGCCCTTATCTAATAAGAAGGGTGGTCCCTATCACTGGGGTGCAAATATCCGCCACAATACTTATACCCTAAATCAGTAGAGAAGATATTATCTTCTCATCTTTCCTCTCTTTCATCTGAAATTGAAAAGCAGCAGTCACTGCTATTAAATCCGAGAGAAACAGATCGAGAAATGTTAAAGAAGATGAGACTCCCTGCTACTGTTGATGGAACTGCAATCGTTGAGTGATGCAGTGAATGAAAGATGATTAAGAGAAGTTGAGATGTTGTCGAATTTGTGAGACAGAGAGAATAAATCGAAGATGAATTCAAGCTAGGGTTTGTTGTTGATGTTACCAGCGATGTGCAAGAAGAAAGGGATCTCTGAGTTCAAGAGTTTGTGTGGCTGTAATCGAATCGAGAAATGGGTTTGCTGAGACGAACGAAGAATAAGATACAGGTGATACTAATGGTGGTCTCTGCAATTGAAGAATGAAGTAATGGGTTGGTGGTTGATTCGAGATTCAATTAAAGGAAAAATGGGTTGAAATCTGTTGCTGATGTTGTAATAAATCGAGAATAGATGGGTGAGTCTCTGCAGAAGAAAGGGGATCTATTGTTGGAAATCAGAGATGAGAAAGGTTTGTGTATGAAGAAAATCTGGTGGTGATGGTTGGTCTGAGTTCAATAGAGAAGAGAATCGAAGAAGAAGATGCAGAAATTAAGCTCATGGAAGAAATGATGATGTTGCTCTTGATGTCAGAATTTGTGGATGGATTGAAGGTCAAATCAGAGAGACGGGAAAGAATTATAACTCGAGAAAGGAGAGGAAATTGAAGTGATGATGTTGATTAGTAGAATAGGTTCTGTGTTGGTGGATGCTGTTGGTGATGTTGCTAGTATAGCCAGGATGAAGATAAATGACAGAATTACAGCAATTGGGTTGAATGAATAGAGAGACTAGATGTGTGCTTGAAATGAACTAGATGAATGTTAGGATTGTCACAGGAGAAGACAAAAATTTGAGGCCTGAACTTGGCTGGGAAATGTCCTGTAAACAGCCAAAACTCTGCCGATTTTCTGTTCCAGACGAGTCCGATGACCGATCCAGTCCTGCAACTCAGTAGAGTCAGCCCAGTAAGACAGAGTTTGATAGCTGACTGCGTGACTGATTCAGCTGACTCTTCTTCCCCTTGACCTCTTGACTACCAGTTTGACCGTCTTGACCGTTAACTTTGACAGCATCGTGACAGAATATTCCGTTGTCTGAAGAAGAATCTCAGGTGATCGGCATACACTATCCGGTGCCGTTTTCTGGACGGATTTCGGTGATCCCAGTAATTTTCCGGCGGACCAAAATTGTAGAATTATGTGCTAATTTCTCTCATGGGTGTAAAGACTTAGATTTGAGAATTGGATGAAAATTTGGAGGCTTCGGAGAATTGAACTTGAAATTGGAATTAGGCTCAAATTGGGAAAGTGGTGTTATTATGGAATGAGGATTCTATTCCTTGGAAGATTTGGAGAGCATTGAAGCCTATAAATAGAGAAGTTCTTTATAAACTTCTACACACCTTTTTACACACACAACACTTCTCTTTTCTTTATTCTTTGTGTGAACTCCTTAACATGAGTAGCTAATTTTCCTATTGATTGAGGATGAATTCCTAGTTCTTAACATATGATTTAAGTTTTGTTTTAAATCTACTTTGAAGTTTTTCACATGATTATCGTTTGTTTTTACTAATATGAATGTTTAAATATTCATGGTTGATTGATAGATTGTTTAGAGTGCACGCTAAGTTGATTTTTTAATTGATCTAAAGCTATTGAAAGTTAGGGGATAAGTAATCGTTTCTTGACTCTTACATAAGTAGCAAACACGAGACCTTGCGGAGGGATTCCGTGGAGCAATTGTGTGTGAAAACAACGCTAGAAAGTGCAAGCGAACCGAGTTTAACTACTAGTACTAAACCTAAATTCATAAATCTTAATGCATTCGGGGAATTACATCTTGTAAGAGAACCTCAAGGTGGTTCTTTTGAATAGAATCTGATAACTAAGTGAACTTGTTACTCAGTGAAATAAGGGATTTTGGGGTTAGCTAAGCGAACCTGCTATCCTACGGTTGGTGATAATCTGTGACTAATAACATGTGGATGAAAAACATAACTTGAATCATTGTTTTTCAACGAAGAAGGATTCCTTGATCTTGTCTCTCTTATTGATTTCAACTTTATCTTTGAATTGCTTTGTTTATTTTCTTTTGCTTTATAAATCCCCCCTTTTTGTGACAATTTTACAACTAAAAATCTATTGCTTCTCGTGGGAACGAATTTAACTACCACCATATTACTTGTTAATTAAGTGGAAAAATATTAATTAATTTGTTGTGGTTACGACACGTATCAATCGCCAGCCGGGCACGATAACATATGCCTATCGCGTTCCTTTTCAAGATGGACGAAATCTCGCTTGAGACGCGCTAACTCTTCCCTATCATCCTCAGCTTGTGCTAACAGTAGCATACGATCTGACTTCCAGTTAATCATCCCATCCTTCTGAGCTCGGAGAAGTTTTATTTCATCCATCCGATCTACACCTATCTGCTTTGCCTTATCTAACATTGCACGAATATCAACGATGCGATCCCGATGAACATCCACATCTTCCTGAAGTCAAGAATTCTCATGTTCTAAGGAATCAATTTTGCACTGACGAGAGCTCATATTGAGCTTCAGATTGCATATTTCCCTAGCATGCCTATGACCGGTGTTATCTACCTTCTCCTCCAAACGTTTGATGGTGGCTAACAATAGAGGGGACTAGTTTTAGAATTCTAGAACCTATCATGGCGATAAAAACATAAGACTTAAAGGAGCAATAAATACCTTCTAGTTCTTTTTTATCTTGATGAAGAGAAAAAGCCTCCTCCTTCGCCAAATCTACAGCATGACGAAGAGTCTGGACTTCGTTCTCGGCATCTCTAGCTCTCCTCCTCGCAACACGAGTCTCGGAAAATATTCCAATACGTAGATTGTTGCTCTAGCAAATCAGACAACATCACCAATTAGAAAAATTTCAACTGGATCAACAAGTGCAAAAGTATATCATTATAAACTTAGTCGAAGTTCGGTACACACCAATAAAACGAGTTGCTGCTGAGAATACCTCGGCAAAGAAGTTAAAATACGAGCCTGCTCGTCCTCGCTCATTCGAGCATACTGGTCCGAGCACAATATATTTATTTCCTCGGACCCACCACTGAAGATGAAAGTAGACGAAATTAACGGAGTAAAAGGACCCACCAGCAAAACCACTCTGTACACCAACAATGCTACTCGGAACCGCAGAAACAATATCACCACTATCCTGAGCACTTACATCAGGAGAAACATCCTTGTCAGCTAGGTTACTCGCCTAGGGCATCCTCACATCTGATGATGGAGAATTGTTACCAGGGTTGGTCAGATCATTCAACAAGGCTTGGTCATGATCATCAAAAAATGCATCTCCAAGATCCACCATTCACCCTCCCCAAATAAAGCATCAACATCGATGCCAAGGGAATGTTCCTCCACCACAGGGGCAGTCGATGGCCCAGAACCATCAGAAACCCTCGTCCTCTGTGCAAACACTCAAAAAGCATCAGATATTAAGGCATAAAACAGGGGCAAGGTATATATATAAGTTAATAACAAAACAATATTTTCTACCTTAGCATCCTCAGCACCTCGAGTAGTTTGCGATGAACGCCTTCAAGGAGTAACCCACTTAAGCATCCATGGCTTATAAGCCAGCAAATGACCATGCATCTCGGGAATCCCAGGAAGAACATCGCCAGCTTCATTCCAACCATAAACATAAGGCTCCACGATGCGGAGAGGAGCAAGACACCACTTGGGATTGTGCGTCTTACGAAGTGTGTGTTGATTAGGGTTGGGAGGATCCAAATCGGTCATGAGAACAGGACCTCGGATAGGTTTCCGAGATCTAGAAATCCCAACTCCAAAGCCCTCGAAGGTATCGGACTGTTGGCACCAATAATTCTCCATGAAGGTCGCTGCCGAGTACAAATCCTTCTGTTCGGGGATGACCTCATTCATTTCGTGCTCTGTCACATTCCCCTGACTTCGCCGAGAGACTTCTCGCATAATCCTATAAAAATTACCATTCGGCTGAAATATAGCTCGTTGAGGGTTAAGACGAAGGAATCGAGAGGGCAGGATAGGGGAAGACGAAGCCCAGCATTTAGTTGGCCCGCTGCTACGATAATCTCGTTAGGTCCACAGGGGTTGTCCTCGAGAAGTTGTCTTGACAAAACTCCGGCCTAACCCTCCGGAGTGGCGAAACTAACATCAAATCTTTGAAGGAGATGCTTGGCATTCACCATCTCTAAAAAATCAGCATCATACATGCCGGAAGAACGACTGGTACTCGGATTCCTAATCGGTCTCTTATCATTACTGTAGAAATCAAACATAATGAAACAATCGGAATTATTGCCGGAAAAAATGGACAAAATCACGGAGACTGTAAAAACTCTGAAGTTACAGAGCAATGTCAAGAACTATTGATGATCGCATAAAGAACTATAAAATTTCAAAAGAACGAAGCACTCCTCTGACTTCAACAGAAAACGAAAAAGAAACAAAAAAGAAAATAATCTTACCATCTCTGAGGTCGAGAAGGAGAATTTCTCACAGACATAATGATTTTCCTTATGAGAGACAAATAGTTAAGAAGGAACAGCAAAAGACAGACGAGAGAAAAGATGAAAAAGTTCTAAACTCTGAGTGCAAGAAGTAAAGACATCATTCTATTCCCTCAAAAGGTTTTATAAGAAACCAAGGGATAACCAACCGGCGCCTCAAGTCCAATGGGTAAAAGCGCACTAAAAGTGCAGACGTGGCGGAAATTACGGACGTGGCGATAAAGACGGGACGGTTACGAAATTTTCTTCCCATCAGGCCCTTGGCAAGTTGCGAAGAAAAGAAGCAAAATGTGAGGGTAAAATACCCGATGACCACGTGTCAACATCTCAAGGGATGATCTTATGATGATATGATAAGGTAGGAGCAGCGAATCATACTCTATAAAGCTGATCTCGTCTGAATCGAGACGTCTGCCACGAACGATACATGAACGATGCGTGTGAGGAGTTGTCTAATCGATTCAGTCAGTCAAGTCTAAAAAGAAAGACCGTATTTAATGAAGAATCAGAAGAGGCATGTCCGAGTCTATGTCATAATAGAAGGTTCGGACGATCTATACTGTAACTCGTAGAGAAAGCAGCGCGAGTTTCTTCAAGAAGGAGCTACACGATGGCGAACAGAGCGAGACAACTTGGAAGGAGAACCAAGCACACTACCACGAGAAAGATTATAGAACCAGTCTGAAGCAACGAAGATGATGTGTGCCTCCGCAAGCTCGGCGAGGCTAGATCTTCACGAGTTTAGTTTTATCTATAAATACCAGTCCATGTATCAGGATATGGACAAGTAAGCTAATGTATTATTAGATGGTCTTTCTACAGAGAATTCCTGAGAGAGATCTAGATAGATAGAGAGAGAGAGAGTAAAGGTTCTAAGTGATATTTGTAACTCTTTCAAGGGTAAGCCCTTATGATCAATAAAGAAAAAATCTTCTTTCCCGTGGACGTAGGTCTTCATGGCCGAACCACGTTATATGCTTGTGTTGATCTTTACTTTCATGTTCTTTATATCTTGTTTATCTTTGAATCTTGAATGTTAGGTAGATTATAGCCTTTAGATTCACATGGATGTAGCCATCAGAAAAGATGCAACTACAGAAGGCAGCGTGCTCTTTATCCTCCTCGGCTAGCGGGATTTGATTATAGCCTGAGTACCCATCCATTAGGGATAACAACCCGTATCCGGATATTGCCTCTACAAGCTGGTCGATTTTTGGGAGTGGAAAGATGTCTTTTGGACATGCCTTATTAAGATCACTAAAGTCAATGCAGATTCGCACTCCTCCGTTTTTCTTTGGTACGATCACCATGTTTGATATCCATATCGGATACTGTACTTCTCGGATGACACCTAATGCCTCCATCTTTCTTAGTTCGTTTTGGATAGCCACATGATATTCTGGTGCCACCTTCCGCATCTTTTGCCTCATGGGCATGTGCTTTGGATTAATTTTCAAATGATGGCAGCAAACTTCTGGGTCTATCCCTGGAATTTCTTTCATGCGCCACACGAAAACATCAGAGTATTCTTTTAATACTTGTACTAATTTTACCTCTTCCTCTTTGTCGATGAGAGTTCCGATCTTAAGCATACCCATAGTTTGGGCGTTCTGATGTTTACCTCCTTTGTAGGCTCCGAGGACGAGAAATTTGACCTAATATCTCCGATATCGGGGAGATTCTGTAATTTCTATAAGGAATCCATAGGTACGTCCGAGGTTGGGACTGGCACGACGCCCGAGCGCCTTTCTTCATTCGTCTTTGCTATGTATGTATAAATTTCTTCTTGGCTCTTAGCCTTCTTAGCACTTTAATTCTTCGTATTTGGGGAATTAACTCTATTCTCACCATTCTACACGTCCATCTTGTAACAATATTTTGCCTTGCCTGAGTCCTCGATGATCTCTGCGATGCCATCGGGTGTTGGAAACCTTAGTCTCTGGTGGTAAGTTTGTTAGAGCATTGCTCGGTTGAACCCACCAAGCGTTGGTATGTGAAGTTTGGTTGTCATATTTTAGTGAATCAAAACTCATTTAAAGAGTCGCTTGATTATGTACGAGACCCAACTTCGTATAGTTTAGCTTGAAAGTATTAGGATATGAGACATTACAAGTATTGCGAAGACTTGAAGAAGTGAAGAAGCAAGGAGCTACAACGACAACATCATCCTTACACTTGAGGTTAGTGATATTTTACTTTAACTGTTTCATTCCCTAACGTATCTTTCAAGTCATGCACATTGAAAACAAAACTGCGAAGCATGAACACTCTAGTTAGACATAATATTAAGGAATACAATACGAGGTTTATTGCTTAACGATTAAACTTTGTAGATAAGACATCGCCATAATCATTTGAATGTTATTGTGATTATGTATGGGTATGAGGTGAGGATTTCATCCTAGGGAACAATGTTTTACATGTGTTCTAAGGAAGTAAGTTCATAAACTTGTTTGTGAACCGAAAAGGAAATTGCCAGGTGTTATTGGTTTTGTTATTCATTGCATATCTTATGAACAACCAATATGTGTGATTAGTATAACCGCTCGATTTATTTGTGTTCTTGGTAAAACTATTCACAAAGGCCTGACTTTTGTATTGGTATGACTTTTATTAGTGAAACCGATCTTAAGTAATCACCTGAGATGGTATGATCGATTTTGTGTTATTAGTATTACCGACTCTGGGTAAAGGGGAACTGATCCTAGTAAGAGGTGCAACCTATCCCAAAGGGGAATCGATCCTTGTATGGGGTGCAGTAAGTTTTTAGCAGAAAGGGGAACCGATCCTATGGACATGTGCAACACATACAAGTTAAATACCATATATATGTGGGGAACCGATCCTAGTACCTAGTCAACCAAATTTTTGGAAAGCTAGTGTTACTATGCACAGTACTCACATGGAGGTAGAAACCGAAACTTGTTTGGTAGAACCGTTAAACCCATGATTTGTGATTGAGTGTTCTTGATAAATCACATAGTTCTTGAAAATCAGATGAACCAATTATAAACTTGTTTGAAAGTGTGGCAAATCAGTTTCAAGGTTGTAAGTATGAAAGAGGACTTACAAAGTAAGGATGTCGACATACTTTGAACACATGCAGTAATGCTTATCTTTTATTGTTCAAATTTATTCCTTAATAGCTAAAGGAAGAAAATCCCGTATCGAAAAATAAATAAGTTAAGAATCTTTTATTTAAGGTTTTTAATTTTATTTTAGGAAAATGAGAATTAGTAATGTGCATTTACTCGTTGAGATTTTCCAAAGAGATTTTCGGTCAATATTTTGGACAGAGCATTTCCAGGAATTATGGAAACCGAATTTGGAATTATATTGCATATCTTGAGAATATTTTCGATTTTGGAAATTCCTTGGTGTCCAAACTTCCTTGTCTATAAATACTTGAAGTTTTCATTTCGAGCAAACTAATCCTTTATGACAGCAAACTTCCTCAGTTGTGTTGTTACTGGTGAAGCAACCTATTCATAGAGGAGAGTAACCTAATTAGGAGAAATCTCTTACGGCCGCTCAGTTTAAAGTCTTCTTTGAGATTGAGAAGCTCTATTAGTACCGTTGGTGGGAAACTAGATTATTGCGGTTTATCTTTTGTTTTCTATTGATTTGATTGACTAACAATGGTTGAACTTTGATTGCACCTAGTTTGTTTATGCTTGAGAATCTTCTCTTCTGATATAAGATTCACTCAAACTAGATCGAAGTTTCAACATGGATCTTTAGACTGTTTGTAGATCTAAAGACGTCTTGTGATAGTCCATTGTTAACAGACTCCCTTCTGTGCGTGATTGATCAAAAGAGATTCAAGTTGTTGTGCGTAGGTGTTTGTTGAAGATCTAAGAAGATTTGAAGACAAAGAAGACTTTGAAGATTTTTGATTTGAGTTCATAATCTTTGGTGTGCACAATACTTGTTTCTATAAAAGAGGATCCAACTATAATCTGTTTATCCTTGTGGTAGATTAGATTGATTAGTTCTTAGTTGAACCACTCATTCCAGTTGTGAAAACCCAAATTCATATGGTTAATTTTTTTTGTTCTTCTCCAAAAAAAAATTACATACTAGTGGTTCTTCTACTTTTGGGTTATATCTGTGTATATTATTAATTGTGAATTTATAAATGAGGAAGCTGTATGATGTTGTTTGTAACTACTTGAAGCTAATGCATACTTTTTTAACTCGAAACATGTGGCATTACATTTGATGATCATGTGTAAAGAGTTTTTGCAAGGAAAATGGGAATCAATCTTGTCTAGTTTTTTCTTTTTCATTTTTTGTCGGCAAAAGAAATTTGCTGGTACTACTGGTGGTAGTGCTAGTGCGGGTTTGGTGGAGGTAGTGGTGTTGCAATTTTTGTTCCTGTTTTACATAACACCAACATATGAATTTCTAACATGCATAGAGCGATGAGTGATGAAATTTACATTGTCATTTATGTTCATGTTTAATTTGGCGACTGGTGTTGTGATTCCATATTTATGTATTGAAACTACAAAACATCCTTGAGAGAGAGAATGAGAGTTGTTAACATGCCTTTCTTGCATTTTGCACATTCATTTTTGGTTGTACCTTTGCACAGTTCTTTGGTGTTGCAATGGTATTGATTTGCAGGTGCTGGTATTATTGTGATGGGTTCTATGAATTTTGGAAATCTTTGGATTTCAGCATGGAAAAAATTCTTTCACCAGAAGTTAGTCGTCTGCAATCAGAATTTGCAAAAAGAGTTATTGACTTCTTCTTTTTCTGTTAAATAGGAGCATGAGTTCTTATAGCTAAATCATTACCATACAATTCATATGTTTTGTAATCTCGATATAATAGTACCGTAACAATTATGCATTTGGACAAGTATTTCTTGTCCAAATACTAAGTAACAAGTATTTCTTGTTACTTAGTGAATCATATCAGTTTTTTTGGACAATTAAATTACTTTTACGTAAAAGACACTGCATTTGCTACGCCAACAAAGATTGTATTGACGAAACTAAATTTTGTTAGTGACATTTTTTGTTGAAACCAATTTTGGTTTCATCTGATTTTTTTCATTTTCTATGAAATCAGTTTTGGTTTCATCTTATTTTCAAGTATTTATCAACGAAACCACTACTAATATAGTTATTTTCTGTTTTGGTGGCGCCTGGTTAGTGTTGATGGCAGCGGTAACGGCGGTGGCGCAGTGGAGATGGTGGTGGCCGATGATGGTGGTGGCGCGGTAATGGTAGTGGTGGTTGTGGTGCTGGTGGTTGTGGCGGCGATGGGGGTGGTGCATAAAGATAGTTCCAAGTGTGCAAGACCTTCTAGGGATTGGAGAGTACTGCCCTAGTTCGACCATCTTTCACCGATTATGAAACACTCAAGAGTACATTTATGATGAAACCAATTTCAGTTTCATCTAAATTTGGTGAAACCGATTTTGGTTTCATCTAATCTTGCCTTAATTTTTTTGAAAATTTTCGGTGAAACCAACTTTGTTGGTGATAAATAGTATTCCATTGAAACAAGTATTGGTTTCATCTGCATTTGATAAATATTTTTTGAGTTTTTATTGACGAAACTAAACATAGATGAAACTAAAAACAGGTTTTTGATGAAACCAGTTTTAGTTTCATCATTTTTTTTTTAGTAATATAGAGATGGATTGTTTTTGATGAAACCAAATCAATTTTTTTTAGTGATATAGAGATGGATTGTTTTTCTGATGAAACCAAACAGTTTTTTTTTTTTTTTTTTTGATGAAACCAGTTTTAGTTTCATCAATTTTTAGTTAGGAAGGTGATGTTATTGGTGGTTATGGTGCTACTAGGGTGGTAATGGAGGTGGTGGTTTTGTTGACATTGGTGTTGGTTGGCATTGGTGGCGGCTAGTGGTGGTTGGATTTGTTGGAGGTGGAGGTGGTGGTGGTTTTATGAATATTTGGTGGTGGCGTTGGTATGTGTGCTGGTTGGTGGTGGCGGCGGTGGCAACAACGGTGGTAGTGGTAGTGGTGGTGGTCGGCGGTGATGGGTGCTGGTTGGTGGTGGTGGCCGCTGGTGGCGGTGGTCGGCAGTGGTGGTCGGCGATGGTGGTGGTGGGTGGTGGCGGTGGTGGTGGTTGGCGGCGGTGTTGGGCGGCGACGGTGGTGACGGCGTGGTGGTGGTTGGCGGCGGTGGTGGCGGCTCGGTGGTCCGCCGGCGGCGGATGGTGGTCGGTGGTGTTGCTAGTTGATGGTGGTGGGTTGTTGTTGTTGTTGTTGATAATATAATAAAAATTAAAAGTGGGGTTGATTTTTGTTTTTGTTGCGGTGATTTAAACTAGAAGGGTAATATAGACCGTTTATGTTAAATCGGGTTTTTGTGAACAATTTGTTTTATTGGAATTTTTGTGCATAGTGACACCCAAGGTTTTTAAATCGTGAATCGAATCGTGAATCGTTTTTTAATTTTTAAGAATCGAATCGTATGTTGAATCGTAAATCGTAGATTCATGATTAATTTCGGAATCGGATATTTGCCTATAAATAATATTGAATCATGTGAGATATTCAATAAAGATCGCATGCATTTGTTAAATTTTGAACTAGAAAGTTACAAAACAAAAATAATTTCAATATAGGTCAAAAACAAGACCGTGGTCTAGTGGTTTGCTTGAGTTGTAAGCTTTTTCGAGGTCTGAAACTAAAAGTTGGACCAAAAGAGAAAAGTCGTGAATTGCACAATATTACAGAGTTTAACATGGACGGTAGACACTAGTGGAAAATGAGTTTTTAAAGTCTGCTTAAGATTTATAAAAATGACTTCCTAAAGCTTTCTTTATGGGTTGGGCTTTCGACGGAAGACGTTTTGTGAACAAAATAAAATCGAGTCCCATAAGCAGCCGTTATACTAGAGGGTAATGTAGTAATATGAAGTGCTTCTAGAAGGATTTCTATTAAGACTTCCGTGGAAACAGTTTACATTGTTCGAGATTTGGTTTCTTATCTCAAACCCAACTCTGTCTCTTATCTATAACTGCGCCTCTCTTTCTTCTTCCTCTTCTTTTCATCTCCCTCACCGACGAATCTCAAATTAAACATCACCGATCAAAACTCAACCTAACCAATCGAAGCTTAATCTTAACACCATCCCAAATCAAAATCCGTGTATCAGCAGAAATCAAAAGTAAAAACAAACCCTTTTTTGTAATCCTAGATCTGATTCCTTTGCTCCTGAATTCTTCAGTTTTGAGCGTGTACTATGCCGATCTCTCCATTAAAGGGCTAAAGAAGGGATTCCATATTAAGGTTTTTCACACCCCTCAACAAATTGAAGCATCGACATCTAAGGACTGGTAATTTTTGTGGTCGACAAAAATGATTAATCAGCTCTCTCGATCTCATCTCTTTTTGATCCAGAAATTTTGTTAATCGGGGAGAAAATTTGTTTTATCGGGATGAGCTAACTTCTGATGATTAGGTAATAACTATCTTTATCATTGTCTTTGTTTTTCTGTTTTATTGATTATTTTTATTTATAAGATAATTGATTTTTGTGGTACGAAAATCAGGTTCAAGAACAATCAGATGGAAGAAGATATGGTTGTCGAAGAAGAGGAAATTGAGAATGCAGGTGGTTTTATATTGAAAGTATATGATTTTTTTGTGTTTATTTGTTAACATAATTTTGAATTAGTAAAGTGTTTCTCTGATTTTGTGTAATTTCATGGTGGTGGTGGTGAGTCATAGTTGAGTCGGACCACCACCACTCAAAACTGAGTTTAGACTAGTTTGTTTGTTGATGTAGCTGGGGTTGTATGTATGATCCAAAAAAATTCCACCATCCATTCTAATGGGTTGGTAGCACTTGTACACTTGGACACGATAACTAGGTATGTGAAGTTTGTTCAGTATAATGATTAATGTTCACCTCTTGTTCTCGCTTTCTTTTTGTAGGGGTATACACCATCCAAGTATCAATGTGAGCCGAAGGGATGGTTACCTCTTCAGGAGAGTTGTGAAATTGATGAAAGCCCAACTTGTTTTTCGCATCGGAAAGATGTTGCAAGTTATCATTCTCCACCAGTTTGAAATTTATATATCGTTGCATCTCATTTGTGTTATGCCATTTACACTGTTGTTTTTTTTTTTGGTTTTCCTTTATCAAAGAAAAAAATTGTTTTCAGATTCTCCAAGATAAAGTGGACCATTGAGCGCAGTTGGAATGGAAATAATATATGATGAATTCAGGATCTGAAGATGGGAGTCATATTTGAGGTATACTCAATATATTCTTACAAGTTTTTCCTTATTTCGGTCCATGGATGTTGCTAGTATTATCTGATTTACTGCCATTGGAGTGCAGGCAATTGGATTACGAATCGGAATGGAATCAGGTAATGGATGCAATCGTATTATCTTTCCTCACTGCTTATCCCTTTATACAATCGGGTAATGGATGAAGCTTTTCTTAATGGAAGCTATTAGTTAGACAGGGAAATCATTTTTGTTAGTTGGAAAGTTTGAGTTCGACATGCATGGAGAACTTCCCCTCTTGTATAGTTAATTTATATTATGCTTCTACTCTTTAATTGCCAACATAAAAAATCAGGAAGAGCCTTATGCTAAAATTGCTCTATAACTCACTCATATTGGTGGTACATTAGTCATCCTATTGCAGCATAAGCAACAGTAACTTTACTCACATATGATGTCAGATATTAGAGATTTTTGTACCATGGGAGGATTAAGTGTTCTATATAACCAATTACCTTTTTTCTGGCTGAAGGGCCGATTGTCGGCTGTTCTGTTTGTTCCGTTGGAAGATATCTCTTATGCTCTAATCATTTGAATAAGTTCTTGTTTTAGACTTGTAGGATTTATGTAAATGGTGAGATTGGTTTGTTTATGTTGTCTCTCATGTGAGGTATACAGGTACATATAGTCGCGGACGACAACTTGAATGTTGATTAACATCTTTCATACAAATACAGGGGCTGAGCTTGCTGCGTATGATGGACCTGATCAGAGATAGTTTGTTAATAAATGTAGGCATAGATGGTGAAGTCTTGCCTTTAACTTAGTGTTGATTATCTAGTTGTTAAGCTTGTAATAAGAAAAATAAGTTAAGCATTTGAAGAGTTGAGATTTGGCAAAAGTATTTTAGATAGCTTTTTCTTCTTTGTTTAGATAGTTGTAGTTGTAAACTGCTAGCAATTTTTAATACAAATTCAGTTTTATAGTCATTATCAATTTATTTTGATTAATACATTTTTTTGAAGTCAATATTAATTTAATTGTGATTCAGCTTTTATTTTTACACTCAGCTGAATCAGCTTTGGATTCAGCTGAATCAGTTTTCATTTTTTTTTAATTAATCATGTTCCATATCAACGACTGTGTCAAGAAGTTATAACAGTATGACTGCTGAAGGAAGTCGTATCTGAAAGATGTTCAAGGCTCCCAGTCACAGTCATTTTGAGAAATAAGACTATGATATTAGGGCTCTCAGAAACAGTCCTTTTTAGTGATTATAAGTGTTTTTTTGGCAGACTTTTTTTTTTGATTTTCCACTAGTGAGAGTTAGTTTGCCCCCCTTGCGAAGACATTAGTCACATTATCCGCTTCGGCTCCCCGACTTTGTTCCTCATGAGGCTCGCTGGTAGGCTAGCACGGCAACCTGTTCAACTTATGTAGTAGTACGCTGCTTGGAGCTTAGCTTGTTAGGCTTCCAATTATTCGTTAATTATGTAATAATATTAATAAATTTTTAAAAAAAAAAAAAAAAATAATCTTCACGATTCAACTCAGTCCCCACTTTTCATTTAATCACTTTTGTAGAGAAACTAAAGTTGGACCAAAAGAGAAAAGTCGTGAATTGCACCCAAAAAAAAAAAAATCTTCACGATTCAACTGTTCGTACGATTTTTAATATTCCCAAAATATTTTATTGGAAAAACTCTAAGCCCAAGGAGCTACCAAACTCAAATATTCCCACTACATTTTCCATAAAGGCAATATCATTACTATATTCACTAGTGTTTAACCCGTGCGTTGCACGGGCTTAAGTTTATCATGCCAAATTTGTCCACCAAAACTGACAGTGGAAATTGGCATGGTTCCTTTATTTATTTTTATTTTTTTTAAGCATCTCTCCTTCTTTTTTTGTGTGTGTAACTCAGCATTTTTTTTTATTTCTGCTTCAAAAAAAAAAGGAAAAAAGTTAGCTTTCTCATATATTGTCATAATTTTTTTTTAAAGTGTGAACTTCATCATCACAGCGCATCATTCTTCCCACCCGTTACCTTTGGTTCCAGAGTGGATACATTTTAAAGACCGAATAAGAAATTAAGAAACAAACATTGGAAAATTTGATAACGGATTTGAGAGAGCTAATAAACCGAAAATTCCAAGATAAAAATGGCTTTATAGGTAAAATATGAGAAATTGATCATTGCAACTTTACACCTTGATCACAATATCACGTGGACTATTATATCATGGAAATCAATCATTGCAGTTCGTTTGTTGGTTTCTTGATGTTGTTGTGTTTGACCGCAAAGACTCCAACTTCTGTTGTATTGGATATCCCTTACAATCATAGAAATGTACTGAGTTCTTAGTGGTGAAGATATTAGCAACCTGGGAAGATGAAGGAGTCAAGGAACCATGACGTGATTCCGCTAAAAAAATTGACCGCTAAGCCTCCGACTTCTGCCGTACTGGATATCCCTTACAACTCTAGAAATTTACTGAGTTTTCAATGGTGAATATATTAGCAACCTGGGAATATGAGGGAGTCAAGGAACCATGACGTGATTCAGACATAAAAGTTAGAAAATGATATAAAATTAGAATTACACCTATAAAAGGCATATCAAGATAGTGCAAAGAAACACAATAAGGGAGTTCATTCTAAATACTGTTATCTAAGTCCGGTATAAGTTGTTGCAGTGATCTATATTTCATTAGGCAGCTGTATTAGAATTCAAGGAATTCAACTTTACTAACTTGAGCAAAAATAGTAGTGTGTTCTCCTAGCTTAAATTGGGTTAGCAATTATACATATGATCAGATATGCTTCTTAAAGTAGTAAAGAGAAGATGTACAACCACTAACTCACTTCAGTTAGGAATAGTCTTTATTCTTTCGTAGCATGCAGAGTTGGATTCCATCTTTCTTAAATGAAGTACTCCATTTATAACCCACAACGGATGCACATGAAAACCAAGAGAAATACAAAATCCAAACTACAAAAAAATACATGCAGGATAAGAGGAATTTGGAATTTAGAGGAGGTTAGTGGAATTGAGACATATTTGAAGTTCTTTCGTAAAGGTTTGGTTCAGAGTTTGTCAATCATCTAGATGTGCCACCAAGTTGTAGTTTTATAAGATCGAGTGACTAATAGCAGTACAACAAAGCTGAGCCTAATAAATTAATTGAGATTGATTTGCATACTATTTCCAATTAATGATAAGAAGAAAACGTCGATTGAAAAAAATAAAAATAAGAACAAACCCATGTTAGGATTCTTCTTGTAGCCATGAAGGTCGATCTTAGATGGAACTTACTAATTTCCAACTGATTATAACTCGAGTGTATTCTGGGCCTTGGGTAGAAATAACAAATGGAAAAAGGAAAGTGATGAATTTACCTTCAATAGCTGGAAAGGTCGCCACTCAACATCTATGTAAAAGATAGCAGGACTGATGTTAAACTCGTTTGGGTTTTCTAATAACAGAAGTTGAGTTAGTATTTCTATTTCTAATTACAGATGCTTCTAAGAGCATTGAGAAGTACAAATACTAACACATTCTGCTAATATTTGTATTTTGTCCTCTTCAGAGATCATTTTTGCAACTCCTAACGTGGATGAGAGTGGTGCGATATTTCATGGGCCAACACCCTTAATTTTATCTGTATACGCCATGATGGAAGCCAACCCCTTGCTAGCTTGCAACCAAGAAACCAGTATACTCAACCTCAATAATCCAATAAAATATAAACCATTTCAAAAGCAGGTAGCATAATCTCGATCCATATTTTATTATACATAACTTGTGAGCATATAACTATAACTTTGTTAATACAACTCGGAACATAAAATTAGCTAAAATACAGACATCACTAATACCGTGCATGGAGCTTATAATTAGATGAAGAATTGGTTATCATCCAGCAAAAGATCCGCCATGAAATGGCAGTAAAAGGAATTATCTTGTTAAAATCAACTGGTGTCATTAATTAATTTTAAAAACATAGCGATAGTATATACTAAAAGAATCTTCGAGCAATTTCAAAAAACATAACGTACGAACTTCATGGAAGACCAAAATCAAAATAAGCAGGCCTAATGGAGATGACAATGCTGAGGCCTAATTACTAAATGGCAATATGAGTATTACCATCGCATTAAGATAGAAATTCAAGAGTCAATCTGTAGTGCAGTGCGAAGAGATATTGATATTGGTGATGTATCAAGTATGCGCCGCCACATACCACTATTATGCTTAATTATTGTTTTTGGAAATGCCAGCCATCACCATCCCACCGAACCACATAAATATGAGTGTCATATACATTCCTAATATAAAAGATAGTCTGAAGGTAAGTTAGAAAGCAAGTCAATATAGAACAATCGACAACCTCAAACTGGATTATTTTAGGTAAAAACAGAAGGTGGAAATAATTACCCACCTTGCCAAGACTACATGGCTTGGAGTTAGCAGTAATCTAAAGGCAATCAACAATACAAATATGCTCATGCAAGTTGATAAAATCGAATTTATTAGTACTAAGTTTAGTACAATAGAGGTTCGTCCATACAAACCATACCGAAGTCTACTTTTGGAGCACACAGTTGAATGAAGATTTTACAGGTACACATAACTCCTCCAGCCTCTCCTCTGCAACCCAGGCCATTTATGTACAATTAATTGAGAACAACTAAAATTTACGTGGAAAAGTTGTATATACATATTTGTATATACAACTTTAAAATAAACAGTAATCAATTCATAATTTTTGTTTTTTTTTTGAAGCATGTTCATAATTAACAAATATAAGATCATCAAAAAAAAAAGTATAACAACTTTCGGGATGAATTAAGAGAAACAAAGAAATCAATTATTAATCAAAATAGAACAAAGTAAAGTTAGAAACCGTACTAAAGTGGGGATAGAAGCTAGTTCGTAAATCGTAATTGATTGGAATTTGGAAAATCAGAACAGAAGTTCTATTGGAAAAACCCTTGCTTCCAAAACCCTAAACATGTGAAAATAAGTAAAAAGAAACAAACCCCACCTCCATCAGTTTTCAGATCGTTGATACACCATTATTCATATTTGGAGAGAGGAGAATAATAAAATTAGCTTTTAACCCTATTGATCTCTTGACATAGATGGCATGGGATTGACATCTGCGGTACGTCTCCTTCAGGGTTTCGGGATAAGTTTTATCTATGTGAGTATATTTTTGCCAAAAAAAAATAAAATAAAAAATCCTTAATTCTGATTGGTTGGGGGCCAGGAGCTCTAGAATTCAAGTTTTTGGCCTAACTTTCAATGTGAGCCCAACAATTTCTACTCAAATTATATATACAATGGTAGGAGCAATTTGACGGACTGATTAAAAGGGTCTCACTTTTATCAGATGCAAGTACAATCTCAAATCTGATTCTGATGAGAACAGACAAGAGGACTAGAAATACAATGAAATCGTTGCATCTATCAAGTAGAGCACAAGATATTAGTCTATTTCATTAACAGCATTAGGAGCTTTCAAAGAAGGAATGTCATAGAGTAGATATGGTTTGCATTGACCGAGGAAGTGTAGATACCTGAAAAAATACCAAGGAAGAAGTGCGGCCTCCCCGTATCCAAAAGAAGGCACGAAGCAGTGCCCCACCTAATGGGGACGCACCAGGTCCTCCCCTTATCCCGAAGGAGGTGCTATTAAACGAGTCATTCCCCATAGCGTCCAAACGCACGTGCATCGGTTAGAAAGGACATACCTTCTAGAAGAATCTGAGGTACAGTTGTACAGTCAGAAGAGGGAGTAGTAAGGTAAGGAAAATAGAAAAGGACACACACCTAACACTCCCATTTGAGGAAATAACTATAAATAGGGGTCCTTTCCCAATGAAAGGACTCAGTGATATCATTGTGGGAAATTGTGTTCTACTTCTAGGAACTAGTCTCTACAACCTACTTCTATTTGTACCCTGTATATTCCTTACTGTGTACATTTTGGCGACCACAGTGGGAGACTAGGTCACTAGATTAGCGCACGATTCATCGCATGGACACTGACAGATTCACACGCCAGGCTCAGCCGCGCGTATATGGACCGCTTACTGAAATAGATCAAATGTTGTCTGATATAGAGGAAAACGGTCGCCAGAGACAAGCCCTTTTGGCGAAGTTGGCGGCTATCGATCCGTCACCTGAAGGAAATCGTGAAGAGGGTCTGGATTCGCCTCGGTTGAATCACGGGGGCGACTTCGATCAAGACCAAAGGTTTCGGACACCTCAAGGGCGATCTACAGCCAACCAATCTTCTAACCAACCCATGACGGATGAACAAGCCCGGATTGCTTTATCAGATAGGAAATTTACTAAGCTACTTGAAGAAAAGTACGGCCTTGAGACTCAAGCTAGTGCCTATACCATAACATCGCCTATCCCGTCAGAGATCCTGTCCAGGCCAATGCCTGCTAAGTATAAGACACCAATGTTTAGGCTGTTTGAGGGAAGTGGTAATGCGACAGAACACATGCACCGCTTCACTATGTCACTTAATGAGTATGCACAGGACAAAGTTGTATGTATGAGAGAATTTGGGAAAACCCTGACAAGGGACGGATTCACTTGGTACATCTCTTTGAAACCCAACAGCATGCGGTCATGGGGAGAGATGCAACATGCGTTTATGCAAAAGTTTTACTCCAAACCTGTGAAAATTTCCATTTATGATTTGGGGAACACCAAACCGCGAAGAGGAGAGAGACTTAAACCCTTTGCGGTACGTTTTAGAAGCGAGTCTCTCAAATGCCGGACATAGGTACCTGAAGAATAATTGGTAAACATATGTATATCGGTGCTTGAACCTAAGACACGCCGAATGTTTGAAAACGCCCAGATAACCATGTTTGCTGATCTTGAGGAAGCGTTCACCAGGACTGATGCGACTAACGAAGAAATCGAAGCGGCTGAGAAATCATGGTCTCATTCGGTCGCCTACGCTAAGGAAGAGGGTTCAGGAGCGTCGAAGAGGCGAGGTCCGCCGGGCAATGATAACATACGAGGTAAAAGGAGAGCAGAGCAAGAACCACCTGACTTCCCATGTTCCTATGAATAGGCGGTTAGCCTACTAAAATAATGGATCGCGAATGGCGACATCACCCTCCCAGAGCCTAGGAAGGTTCCTACTGATGCAGACAAGTGTAACCCACGCTATTGTTTATTCCACAGAAGGGTAGATCATCCCACTAGGGAATGCCAAACTTTCAAATGGGCGATCTATAACAAACAACGGGATGGGGAAGTAGATGTTGGAGGCGATAATGACATACAAGACAACCCGCTACCGGACCACAGAGTAGCAGCCCTGACTCATGATCCTAGAGAGGGAGAGGAGTGCTCGATGGAGGTAGCTGAAGCGGAAGAAATATATGCGGTGTCATCAGGTGGCACAACTGAGAAAATAGCATAAACAATAGCGAAAAAGCCTTTATTTGCAAACTTCTTCAACGCTCTGGGCTTTGATTCCGCTCAGAGACACCTGGCGTCGATGTTTCCAGCTAGAATCGCAGCCTGAGAAGATGTGAGCGCCTACCGGACAGAAAGTACCCACTTCCCACCAATGTTATAACCTTCACTGAAGAATACAAGGATGTGAATAGCGACCATACACGTCCATTATATCTTACGGTCATGGTAAGGAAGGACACTTTCAAACGGGCGTTCATCAACACTCGTGCATCGATCAACTTGATACCTTTACACATCTTAAAAGTAGGCAGAAAAGAAGCAGAAATTAAGAAATTTCAAACCAGGATCCAAGGCTTTGGCGGTTTGAGTCAACACACAATTGGGACATCAACCTCGAAGTCAAGGTCGGTCCAATAAACGCGATTGAGCCCTTTCACGTGATGGACGTCAATACAGCATACCATATCCTATTGGGGAGACCATGGATGCACAAGCATTGAGTGGTATCATCTACCTACCATCAATGCGTCAAATTCATCCTCAAGGGAAAACAGAAGAGGGTCCGATCCACCGAGAACCCCTTCTCTGCCGATGAAGCGTGTTATGCCGAAGCAGCTTTCTTCGATGGCTTAAGCGAACCAAGCAAAATGGTGACTCGCATCCATTCAATTCTGATTCCAGACTAGAGGACTTACCAAGAAGGAAGTTCCAGCCAAAGACGGAAGAAATACTATGTCGAAGCGGATAAGCGACGTTTTCGGAAAGTATCTCGCCCGGACGGACGCCGTGTGTATCTCTTATAGCAATTATCCCGGAAGCCCCCAACATCAGAATTCAACATCGTAGAAGCAATGGAAACTTTGAAAGTTGGGGACGCTCCCCACGCTCGGGAAAGAAAGACGAAGAACGCGTCACCCAAGCATGACGAAGCGACAAAGAAGGTAAACCTGGGGACTGGGGAGGACCCGAAATGGATTGAACTTGGAGCGGCCCTGACAGACGAAGAGAGCCATGAGTTGCAAGAACTACTGAAAGAATACAAGGACGTCTTTGCCTGGTCTTATGAAGATATGCCAGGATTGAACCCCGCCCTGGTCTGTCACGAGCTAAAAGTCAACCCAAGCAGCAGGCCCATAAGGCAACCTCAACGTCAATTTCATTATGAAACCGAGGCGCAGATAAAAGAATAAGTCACGAAGCTATTAGAAGCAGGGTACATTAAGCCCATACATTACCCAACATGGCTCCCAAACATTGTACCAGTAGAGAAAAAGAACGAAACTATTCGATGTTGCGTGGATTTCCGGGACCTGAATCGCGCCTTCCCTAAAGACGAGTTTCCCCTTCCCAACATCGATTTGACAGTGGACGCAACATGCGGGAACGACATGTACGCATTCATGGATGGACATAGTGGTTATAACCAAGTCAGGATGAAAGAAAGCGACGCGGCCAAGACGGCGTTTTCCACGCCCATAGGAAACTTCTACTATGTTGTCATGCCTTTCGGATTAAAAAATGCTGGTGAGACTTATCAACGGGCGATGAATTCCATTTTTAATGATATGAATCACGAAATTGTCGAGATATACGTAGATGACCTTGTGATTAAGGCAAAAAAGCGAGGAGAATTCGCCCAACATCTTCGTCGGGTCCTCCAGCGATGCCGAAATTTCAATCTAAAGATGAACCCAGATAAGTGTGTGTTCGGAGTCACCAAGGGGAAGTTCTCGGGGTATCATGTCACCAGTAAAGGGATCGAGGTCGACACCGCTAAAGCCGAATCCATTATATCAATGTCGCCGCCCAAGAACAAACAAGAACTTCAGAAGTTGATAGGAAAAGTTTCTTACGTGAGGCGTTTCATCCCAGGACTGGCGCAGACCTTGAACCACTTCTTACCAATGCTCAAAAAGGATGCGAAGTTCACATGGGAGAAATAACAATAATAAGCCTTTGACACAATCAAAAAATGGCTTACCCACCCGCATGTCTTACGCCCACCCATAAAAGGCGAACCCCTGTATCTATATCTTGCACATACGGAAACTGCAATCAGAGTGTTGGTCGCTCAAGACATGGGAGGAGCCAACCCTATCCCCATCTACTATCTCAGCAAAACCCTGAAAGATGCCGAGCTTCGATACACGCCCACTGAGAAAGCTTGTTTACCATTAATCCTAGCAGCGCAGAAGATACGACATTACCTACTAAAACATAAATGCTATGTGGTAGCAGCAGCTAACCCAATTGTCTATCTAACCACTAAGCCTATCCAATTAGGCAAGCTGGTGCGCTTGTCAATGCAACTGTTAGAATTTGATTTCACAACAGTACGACCTCAAGGGGTCAGGGGACAAGCGATTGCATACCTACTAGCAGCCTTCCCAGGATCAGATACTTCTGACATTCATACCGATCTCCCTGGTAAAATAGTTGTAGCAGAAGAAGTGTCGCCCCGAAAATGGAAGATGTCGTTTGATGGTTCCTCCTACAGAAGTCACGGAGGCGCAGGTATCGTTTTTGAATCACCAGAAGGCGAACTCAAACCATATGCCTACAAACTCGATTACCCCTGCACCAATAATGCAGCAGAATATGAGAGCTTCCTCATAGGGATGCAAATGGCGCTAGAAATGGGCATCTACGACTTAGAGGTCATGGGTGACTCGAGGATCCTTGTGAACCAAATGGAAGTCGATTTTCATGTGAAGGAACCGACACTGGCGGTTTATCGAGATAAAGCCCAAAGGCTAATGCGACGTTTTGACCACATTGCTATAGAACACATGGGGCGTCTAGTGAATAAGCAAGCAGATGCACTGGCAACCATGGCGTCAAAGCTACAAATGCTGCAGGGAGACAAAGAAGTTATCACCATCATCAAGAAAACCTCACCTATGGCCTTAGAGGAAAGAGCCGCTATGGAAGAGTTGGACTGGCGACGGGTGATAATAGCAGATCTCAAACGACCACCAGAAGAAAGGCAACTTTCATGGAAAATGTTAAAAAATAAACTCTCCTTGAAGGAGACTTGTATTTCATTACAACTGGAGGCGGACTATGAAGATGCCTTGGACCAAATGAGATCAAAGAAAAATTGGAGGAGATACACTCTCAAACTTGCGGCCACGCCACGTCTATCATGCTGCATCGACGAATTCAGCGGGAAGGATTTTACTGGCCAGACATGGCTGAGCAGGCTAAAGCGCTTCAAGATAATTGTTTGATTTGCCAAGGCGCTCCTCAAGAGGCAAAAATCTGCGTCGCCGAGGAGGACGCAGAGGATTGTCGAGAACCCTATATCGCCTATCTAACAAACGGTACATTACCAAGTGATAAAAAGACCGCCCTTCGGTTAGTCAAGAAATCGGGAAGATACTTTGTCCTTGACCGAAAGCTATTCCGGAAAAGCTTCAACCAGCAAACCCTGACATGCCTCGACAAGGCGGAGGCTCTCAAGGTTATGGACCTAACTCATGATGGAGAGCATCAAGGGAAGGCCAAATTGTTTGCGCAAATTTATAAAGCAGGCTACTACTGGCCTACAATGGAAAGCGACACCCGAGTATGTCCGGAAATGTGAACAATGCCGATTCATGGAAATCGATACAAGCCCCGCATACCACGCCGCACAATGTCATTGCTCCCTGGCCTTCCCATACTTGGGTATTGGACATCATTGGACCCATCACGCCGAAATCCTCAAAACAACACGAATACATCATAACAGCTACATAGTGCTTTACTAAGTGGGTAGAGGCGATCCCATTAAAGAACACTACTGGTGCCACCATTGCCGCCTTCATTAAAGAACACATCATCACGCATTTCAGAATACCCATGTGCATCATGTCCGACAATGGTACCCCCTTTGTTAATAGTGACGTAAAGGACTTGCTAGCATCCTTTCATGTCAAACGAAAGACGTCTACTCCTTACTATCCAAAAGGGAACGGGCAGGCCAAAGCAACCAACAAAATCTTGCTTTGTATCCTCAGCCGAAGTCTATATGATAATAAGCGACTATGGCATGAAGAATTACCCATGGCACTTTGGGCATATCGCACCGCAAAAAGATCCTCCACCATATCCGCACCATACACTCTAGTCTATGGAGAAGACGCCATTCTTCCAGCAGAAATCGTCATCGCATCTTCGAGAGTCATTGCAGCAAGCAGTCTCCAAACCGAAGATAGTAAAAGATTCCAAGTATTGGACACGATTGAGGAAAAGCGAGATATCGCACATTCCCATGTTGAGAAATATCGTGCACGAATGGCACGAGCTTACAATCAAAAGGTTAAACCCGAAGTTTTGCCGTAGGTGATCTAGTCCTCACCATCTCACATCATGTTCCTAGAAATGAGAGCGCTGGGAAATTCGCACCAAACTGGGAAGGCCCGTTCAAAGTCATTGAAGCGGCAGACAGTGGCTACTACAAGATCGAACACGCAGATGGTACCCCCATAAAGGGGAAATTCAACGATAAAATTAATGGGAAGTGGCTAAAAACTTTCTACATGTAACCGATCCGCCATATGAATAATACGTGTTTTGACTCTTCAGTGCGTAACACAAACAGATCCAAAACAATCCTTCTCACAAAGAGGAGTGCCTAAGAAACCCCCACGCCTTATGCATGGAAACGGGTGACCAAATCCTCATCCTTGATAAAAGGAAGAGTGTCTAAATCCTCTATACACCCACTCTTTGGGACATGAGTGCCTAAGAAACCCCCCACGCCTTACACATGGCAACGGGTGACTAAATCCTCTTCCTTGATAAAAGGAAGAGTGTCTAAATCCTTTATATACCCACTCTTTGGGACATGAGTGCCTAAGAAACTCCCCATGCCTTACACATGGCAACGGGTGACTAAATCCCCGTCCTTGATAAAAGGAAGAGTGTCCAAATCCTCTATGTACCCACTTTTTGGGACATGAGTGCCTAAGAAACCCCCCACGCCTTACACACGGCAACGGGTGATTAAATCCTCGTACTTGATAAAAGGAAGAGTGTCTAAATCCTCTATGTACCCACTCTTTGGGACATGAGTGCCTAATAAACCCCCCACGCCTTACACATGGCAACGGGTGATTAAATCCTCATCCTTAAAAGGAGTGTTCAAAACCCTGGCAAGGACATAAGTGCCAAGGACATGACCCTGGCGTCCCTAATGGCGCATGACAACATCTTCATTCACGAAAATTTCTAAAAAAAAAAAAGAAGAATGGGAGAGCATATCTTTTCCTCCCATTAAGGAATGGCCCTGGCGTCCCTAATGGCGCAGGCGCCCTTGATAACAGCTCCATTCATGAAAATTTCAAAAAAAAAAAAAGGGGGGGAGAGCACATCCTTTCCTCCCATTAAAGAATGACCCTGGCGTCCCTAATGGCGAGGCGCCCTTGACAACATCTCCATTCATGAAAATTTCAAAAAAAAAAAAAAAAAAAAAAGGAGAGCGCATCTTTCCCTCCCATTAAGGAATGGCCCTAGCGTCCCTAACGGCGCAGACGCCCTCGACAACATCTTCATTCATGAAAATTTCTAATAAAAAAGAGAGGAGGGGAGAGCACATCTTTTCCCCCATTAAGGAATGTCCCTGGCGTCCCTAATGGCGCAAGAGCCCTTGACAACATCTTCATTCATGAAAATTTCAACAAAAAAAAAAAACATAGAGAAGGAAGAACACCCTAAAAACATTAATACCAAACGATAGATTTACAAACGACGGAGTCGTCTAAGGGTTACATCCAGAAGAGACTAAGCATCACTAATAACACTTTCTAAAACTCCAGTAAGAACATGCGCACATATATAGCCATCATAGCTACTATTTATCTGTTCAAAGCACAATCGTCGCCGCTCTAGAAAAGGAAGCGCCGCGGGAACAACATTGATAATAGCTTCTTTCAACTCTCGCCCAAACCTCGCCAAAAGACGTGAGTAAAGCCTGTTTTCCTCCACAAAGTGTTCAAACATTATGCGTGCCGCCTTAGCCATACGATCAAGGCGCCTAATCTCCAACAATAATTCTTCTCGAGTCATCACAACTAATCTAAAGGTGGTTTGAGAGCAAAATGAATTAACAAAACATCATACCGAAAACTATTTATAAAAAAAGGGGAGGGGGGATTCCTAATAAATCCGCAGGGAGGTCCACCTGCAGTCAACCTTGCAAACCGGCCAACATGTCCTGGTATTTTTTAATCTCCTCCTCCAGCTTCGTATGCATTCATCCGTGCAATCCCATCTTGCCTAAAACGACGCTCCACTTTACCAAAGGTGACTTGAGAGATAATTCCTTTCTCTGCCATGTAGTAAGTATCGGCATATTCAGACCAGTCTAAACGCGCCTTGCCCAAGGCTCGCTCACATCTTCCCAGATCCCGCATGCATTCCTCCTTAATCCCGCTTAAGCGTCGAATCTCTTGCTCATAAACTGTCTTCCAAGGGTTCTGAGGCACGGCAGCAAGCGCCAGAACCCATTCCTTAACAGAGCGAGTAGTAGACATCAAGAGATGCGACAACAAAATGAAGAAAGGGAATAATCCAAGAGAGAATGAAAACAACTAAACACAATACACATATATATATACCCACATGAACCTAAAGCCACAGGCATACCAGCCCTAAATTTTTTTAACACGTGTATGGGTGCTGAGCTCAGCCAAGGCATGAACAAGGGCCTCTTCAATGACATGAAGAGAAGCTGAAACACACGCCAAATCCAGACCAAAAGCTACCCGACGACTCTTTAACTCAGAACGCCTGACTGATAGGCCCATAGGCACGCTTTTACCGGCACGCCTAAAACTTTCCATATGAAACTCCGCATCCATCAATATTCCATGCGCATCCGTATGCTCTTGCTCAAGATAATTACATATAAGGGGATGAACATTCAAGAGTCGCCTCAACAAAGATATCTCCACCACCAAACTACAACAACTAGTCATTAACCCACCCAAACACTTGAAATACACAAATAAGAATAATATACTAATACTAGTCATATTTAAAGAATCCTGCCTCGAAGCATGAGCGTAACCCAAAGAAAAGTCATAACACAACTTCCAAGATGTTCTTTAAAAAAAAAAGGCGAGAGAGAGAAAAGAATGAGAAAATTAAAAATAGAGCCCTTTAGGTCATTAAGGCACTCATAATTTGTCTTGTTCAGCCATCTCTGCCTTGGCGTCCGCCAACAACTTCTCCTCCTCCTCTAGCGTCTTCTTGACCTGGGCGATCTAGTCGACAACCTCACTCGTCTCTTTAATCAGGCGCTGCTGAGTCTCCCGCAACGTCTGTAAATTAGCCCGTACAGAAGCAACCCTTTCCTCGAGACCAGCGACAATGCATGGCAATTGATTCCGACGAGCTTTCGCCCTTGTCTTGGCCTCCTGCCAAAGGGCATCCAGCCACCCAATGTTAAAACGCATGTTGGAAGCGTCGTCAATTATTCGACGCCAGCTCTGCAGCTGCACACTAGAAGGTTGATCACCAGCGTCTACCATCTCGCTCTACACGTCCAAGACGTTCAAAGTATGAGACATGAGAACGTCAGCATTAGGAAAGACCGCGTCTGAGGCGATATGGCCGTGCTGCATCGCCAATTGAGTGTATAATGGCTCGTAGTGGGGAGGCACCCAGAATCCAAACACCGAAACATAATTACCCCTATCACAAACGTGGCATTGCTCCATGGGTCTGTCTGAAAGGAGGAAAACAGGCGGATCCTTGCGCTCGCTACTAGTCAGAAGACTGGGCTGAGCAATCTGCTCGGGCGCTGTCGCCTGACGCCGATGGTCGCTCTGAGTCTTGGTCCTCTTCGCTTTGTCACGATCATCTCTAACTTCTAAACGATCTTGCTTGCCCATAGCCTAGAGATATTTACCAGAGAATGTACGTCAGTTGGCAAAAATGACGCCAAAAAAAAAAAAAAAAAAAAAAAAACTTACGAGGGAAGAAGCCACAACGCCTTGGCGACTTGTATAAGAAGTTGAAGAAGAGGAACTCCCAACTGAAGCACCCGGATCAAGAGCCTGTCGGTCTCTTCGCCTTAAAGAATCCAAGAGTAAAGAGGGTGAGGAAAATTCTAAAGAGAGAGAGAGAGAGCAACACGTCTTCCTATAACCTCCCCCTTACGCGTATATATATAAGGCAATATGCTATTTAATGAGGAAAAGTCAATGAACGAACACGTGTTAATATAACGAAAAAAGTACATGATGGTCCCTGCTGAGACATCACCGACTGATTCGGTAAAACGTCATGACCAAGTACGGAGCTAGAACCAGCACCAACAGACTGCTTGGGATAATCTCTTGACGACCGCCTTTTAAGTAGAGCTGCAGCTCTATCTAAAAATGACAGTCGAGGAGGAGATCGAGGAAATCGCGGAACAGGAACTATACCAGCATCACGGCGTTCCTGCCTTTCAGCAAACCTCGGTGGTAGATCTTTCACGTCAATATTAAGCCATTCATGAGCAAAGTATTGTAATGGGCCATGTGGAGGGGCATCCGACTAAAAAACGAAGTAATAAGCATCCAAGGAAGGTCATTAAAGAAAGAAGCGGTAAAGAAAAAAAGCAGGGCAAGAGTTACCTCAATCTCCTGATGAACAACTCCATAAAGGTTACGGGCGACGTTTTTGATCTTTGACGAAGAAGGTCGCTTTCTTTTCCCTTTACCCCGAGAAGAGGGGGCTTCAACACGCCTTCTCTTCGCACTAGAAGCCAACCCATGAGAGTGCATAATCTCTGAGGGTATCCTTGTGCGTCCAAAGCGATAGAGCTCCGGCACGTCTGGCAGGGGATCCATCACGCCATCAACTGCTAGAGCATGATGCACGTCTTCCATCTCATGCACCCAATATGAAAACTATTTATCTGTAACCTTCAAATCCCGGTCAAGCTGAGGGACTTTTAAGGGGTTAAAGGGCTGGCGACAGAACCGCGGCTCTTTATCCTGGAAGACAAAACGCATGAAATTCTCCTCTACCATTTGTGGGTCCGAAGAGCATGAAGGCGAAAGATAAGAACCGGTCCCTTGGTCAAAACCTGCCTGGCGATCAATACGATTCAAATTGTAAGCCACAACAAAATATTCTCCCTTGTAAAAACCCGGAAGGTACCCTGGCGTCACAGCAGCCACAAAATTGCAAGCATCAAAAGTAGGAGAGTCCAAGGCGACATCCACAAAGTCCTCAGGAAAGAGCGATACAAACCGATGAGAAGCCTCTCCACATGCATTGTCATCGTATGGCGAAAAGTGAATTCGTTTATATCATCCAGTACAGGCGCAAAATGAACAGTCGGTTTGGCGACCGCCTTCTCATAAAGAGCTGTTCGAGGGAAGGAAATAGGGTAAGTGACGGTGCTTTCTGTGCCATCCTCCGCGGTAACAACCCACTCACCAGTAAGCTCCAAGACCTTCGTCTCTGGCCTATGACCGGTTGTCAGCCGACACAAATATAATTACACTTTCTTACTACTCAAAATATAAATATAGCAAGGGCAAGAAAGGATCGATCCCACAGAGAGGTCTAGGTTGTCAAATTGTTATGGTTTCCTATATAAAACACCGAGGGTTTTCTGATTTTTTGTAATAAAATAAAATAAAAGCAAATAAAGAAAAGTAAACGAATCAAATTACGGATGAGAAAGTATTGGTCATGGATTTCGTCTTCAATCACAAACATGTTTTCAAAACAATAATTAGAATTGATATTTTATTCTCAACTTTTATCAAAGGCCCTAGAATACCTTGATCGCAAGTATATCCCGCTAATCTCCTCTTGTCATCAACAAACACATTAAAAGATGCGAATATGAATTCTACCTAAAGGAACAACCTAACGTGTAAAAGCACTAATCAAGTTTAATTCCCTAGATGCATTAGGTTCTATGAAATCAGGCCAATCAAAGCAATCGAACGTGTAAAAGTACTAATTCAATTTAACAAAGGTTATGGTTCACATATGATCATAAGAATATATCACTACAAACTATAATCACAATTATGCTACTTGTAATCAGGAATCTATCACTTTTGCGTATAATAAATCCTAATCTAGCAAGAGAGATGAAAACAAACTCAATCGATTCGCGACTCGACTAAATAGCATTCAACTCATGTAACAATATTAATGGTGAATCATAAACGATAATATGGAGACAAAACTAATTTATTGAACAAAAACTCATGTTTGGAAATCCAATTAATCCATAACCAAAAGAAAACTCTAGCTCATATTCATGGAGTTCATAACAAGAAGAAAGAGAAAAGACTTCATGGTTCTCAACCCTAGAACAAAAGTAGAGGCAAAAAGATAAGATAGAGATATATCGATCCTCCCAAATTGTGCCTTGGCTTCTCTATATATGGAGTTTTGTAACCTCCTCTTGAAGAAACTAGGAAACCTAGTAAAAATAGGAAAGAGCACCTCCTTAGGAATTGTGTCCCGTGCATCGAGCCCCGGACGAAGTAGGTCACCAAAGTCGCCAACTTCCCTACGACAAGTCACTGCCAAAGCTGGCCGTGAGAGTTCTCAAAACAGCTAATGGGCTTACGTCTGTTAACGAGCACTGCTCATATAAGTATCATCCACAGCGTCACATAAGCAAACCCACTTCTTGGCTCAAGCTTCGTCACTTTCTTCACCATCGAGCAACACCACACAGCTCCATTAACCAACCCCGTTCCTAGCTCAAACACGAGCTTCAACCATCAGCCATCATGAGTAACTGCAACATGTCTGTGTAACACCATATAGCAGCGGCCTCCACAGTTCAACTCCTCCATCAGTCCCTGCCATTACCGTTAATGCAACAAAGCAAACACCATTCCATCCTTACGAGCACATCTGTCGAGCTCCATCGACGGCAAACTAAAACCAGCTCAACTCCTCTCCATCTCTTGCTGTTTTCAACACCATTAAACCATTCTCTAGCCTTCATTCTCAGCAGCCGCCAGCATTCATGCCTCTGCCAAGCTACAGCAAACGTTACAACTCCATCATTGCTGGATACGCTTCTTTTCCATTCCCTTTTGTCACTACCAATGGTAGAAGCAAGCTGCCGTTTCTCCGATCGCCATCAGAGAAGCAGCGCCACTTCTCGACTCCATCAACAACGACCCACACTCGTCATCACTGCCTTCACTAACTATCGATGACAGCAACAACTTACCTCGAGTCTCAACTGCCATAATCACGATCATCACTGAACCATTGCTATCATCTCCTTTAGCTCTAACTCCATCAACCAATGTCACAGCTTCCATCATCAGCAACAACACTCATCCATATCGTCCCTGACTCACATCTTCTCATTGTCATCGTCTCTGTTAAGCTTCATCACCTGCCATCTCATCAACAACAACAAATACTCGAGCTAAGGCCATATATACTTCTCTAACAATGGCAACAACGACTCCATCGATTTCGGCACTCACTGCCATTATCATTGCCATCACTCGAGTGAGGTAACCTTCTTCCATTCCGTATCATCTCCCATGGCGGAGACGACACAACCTCCATCTTCATCATTTGCCTCATTCCATCTCCCTATAAACCCGGAAGAGCAACCCTTCCGATCAAAAGTTACAGGTTGATAATTCCCGAACTCATGGCAAATATTGAAGACGATGGTGGTGAGATGATAATTGGCGCCTGTAACATGATTTGAATTAGGCTTCCCCCAAGTAAAATTCCTGACTCCCCTTAACAGTTCCTTTGAAAAGGGCAGTCCCTTAACAAACTGGATGCCCTTTAACAAACGAGGGGATATCAATAGTAGTAGACCTACAAAATGACCATTGTGCCCTTTTGGTCTTCCAAGTCCTTTTGCTCGTAACTTCTTCATACGAACTCAGAATGACTCCGTTCTTTCGCCACTGACTTCGTCTTCTCGTCCTCTACAAAATGATGACTAGAAATCCTCCATTTGAACGAGTTCCACTTGGTCTTTGGCCCTTCTTCACTTGTGACTTCACTTTTGTAGCCATTTCCACTTCTTTTTGCTCCAAATGACTCCAAAACACCTGATAACTCAAAACCAATATAAGATACATAATTTACAAGAAAACTCGCAAAGAAAGCATAAATACTAGATATAAAATTAGGTGTTTTACGACACCTATCAGCCTATAACGGCGATAATGCTCCCATCCCCACATTTGCATGAAGTTAGCAGGAAGGAACGTCTCAACTGTGAAGGAAACGTCATTGGCTTTCTGAATATCACTTACCAGCAAGTCCAAATGATGATATAGTCCGCCCAGAAACATGGGCGCCAAAGGAAACGAGACACCACGTGACATGAGTATTTCCATGATCATTGACTCGTCCCTCACAACGTTGGTTGGAGAATGTTCAAAGACTTCGTGAGAAAGAAAGTAAGACAAGAAGGCGGCCAACTCATGTCGCTCGGTAGATCCAGCAGGAGGAGAAGGGGGTTCCAAGCCAGACTCATCCACCACCTTGGGCGCCCACATCTTCACCCACAGGTTCAAGGTGGCTCGTTTGGTAGACCCTCTAGGAATTGCATGGGCGTCAGTATCCTCTGCAGAAAACATCCCCTTCCCCTTCCTTGGCGAAATTTCTCTCGCATCTTTCTCGGATGATCCAACAAGATTCTGTGCCTCAGAAGGAGCATTCGCTTTAGCGACTAACTTCCTCGAATCTGTGCGTGCTTGCTTCAAAAATCCCAGTATGAGTCTGTCAGCATCAGACAGACTACCCGATGCTTCTTTAAAATCTTGACTTCCGTAGAGGGGAAGGCTGGTCAAAGACACCACATCTTCTAATGTGGGCGATGCCTCTACCCAAGAAAAGAGGCACGTGTGAACCAAGGGAACCCACCTAAGAGACAGACGAATCATATCCCGATTGTTCCTAGTAAGACCCCTATAGCGTGACGAAGAAAGAGCCTCCATCAACCCCAGCTTAATGATTACATCCTTACAGTAGGGTATCGAAAGCATGTACTCGATCCACGGATTCCATTCTGGACAAGAAGTCGCCCGAGAAAGAAATTCTATCTTTGGAAGAACAAAGTCGCCACGATTAAGACGCACTCGACAAAAGGAAGTGATGGGAAGGATAGGTGGATGCTCGATTTCCTTCTCCAGAAGCCAATCACTGGATTCTTCTTCTATCACTGGAGGGTCAAAGGCGGTCGGTTTACTAATCTGTCGAATAAATTTATCGTCTAAGAGGGAGGCGACAGAAACGCCAGGGGTGGCAACCCGCCTGAGCTTTTCGGCGGACTTCTGTTTGGATAAGAGGGTCGTCAAGTTCTTACCCGTCCCAGGAGCGAAGATTCTCTCCTCCTATGATAAAATAGGAAGGAGGTGAGGCGCCTCCTCCTCCTCGCCAACAGAGCCGCCATCACCATAAGAACTCTCAGTTGATGAACTCCCGTATTAGCTCATGAAGAAGTTCATATGTCGCCCAGAAGAGAAATATGATAAAGAGAGAATGAAGAGGGGAAATAGTGTTTAATGTCGCCTGGAAGAAGAAGTGTGATAAGAAGAGAGAATGAAGAGGGAAAGTGTTTTAAGGAATGAAGGAGGATGAAAAACGAAACCAGTATTTATAGACGGAAAAGAGGCACGATCGAGGGTAATTGAAACGACATGACAGAACTCGAAAAGACGCTAACACTAGTAAATAATTGTAGGAAATAACCGCTTCAACCATCCCACGTGTCATGATAACAACACGTGCCACTACAAAATCCTCAAGAAAGAACACGAATCAGACAAGGCATGGAACGGAAGAATGGATGAAGATTAAGGTCGTACGAGGACAAGGACAAGGGGACTTACAAGGAGTAAGTCTTTCAAGAGTTAATAGTAACAAGGGGACTTGCCGGGAGCAAGTCTTGAGAAACACAAGGACAGGGGGACTTGCGGGAGCAAGCCTTAGGAATTGTAGAAACAAGGGAATCCGCAAAGAGAGTAAGGTAAATACGAGGATAAAGGGGACATATAGGGAGTAAGTATTTCAAGAGTTAATAGTAACAAGGGGACTTTCCAGAGCAAGTCTTGAGAAACACAAGAACAAGGGGAATTGCAAGGAGAAAGCCTTAGGAATTGTAGAAACAAGGGATTCCGCAAAGAGAGTAAGGTAAATACGAGGACAAAAGGGACTTACAGGGAGTAAGTCTTTCAAGAGTTAATAGTAACAAGGGGACTTGCCAGGAGCAAGTCTTAAGAAACACAAGAACAAGGGGACTTGCAAGGAGCAAGCCTTAGGAATTGTAGAAACAAGAGAATCTGCAAAGAGAGTACAGACGCCTAAAGAAGAGCAACTCTGTAGAGGAGAACATCTTGCCCCAGGTGATGAATGAATACCTTGTATGGGCGATGAGCCAACATCACTTGGTACCTTGACGAGAGGTGTCCTTTCAAGTAGCTGAAGTCCAGGGAAGGCCGCCTGAGAGATGTAATAGACTGTTGAGGAGGCTAACGCCTCGCCCAAACAAATCGGGGGACTTAATGTAGATACGAAAAAATACCAAGGAAGAAGTGCGGCCTCCCGTATCCAAAAGAAGGCACAAAGCGAGTGCCCCACCTAATGGGAGGCACCGGGTCCTCCCCTTATCCCGAAGGAGGTGCTATTAAACGAGTCATTCCCCATAGCGTCCAAACGCACGTGCAGCGGTTAGAAAGGACATACCTTCTAGAAGAATCTGAGGTACAGTTGTACAGTCAGAAGAGGCAGTAGTAAGGTAAGGAAAATAGAAAAGGACACACACCTAACACTCCCATTTGAGGAAATAACTATAAATAGGGGTCCTTTCCCAATGAAAAGACTCAGTGATATCATTGTGGGAAATTGTGTTCTACTTCTAGGAACTAGTCTCTACAAATTACTTCTATCTGTACCCTGTATATTCCTTACCGTGTGTAGGAAGGATAGGTTCTCCTGAGTCATATTTCGAGTACGTAACCTTTTATTTTTGGATAAAGATTTGCTGCAAATAGATACGGCTGAATTAAGTTTCTTTAATACTCTGCCTTCGCACCAGGTTTGTCAATTAAAAATTGATATAGGCAGGTATTTGCAGGAAAACCGATATTTGCACAAGTCCCAGCCTTGTCGTACAGAGATATTTGTCGATACAGAGATAAGGGGTCCCAATCCCAATGAACCTGGCCATGGCCAAGCTAGGGCGAATCAAGACCTAAATTGGCAAATGTGATGATTGTAAGAGCTCAGCTTTAGACCGGAGAACTCAAGAGGAAGCAAAAGCACCATTATACTTCAGGTACAAATTGATGTTCACAAACCCTAGCTTTGTTGCAGTTTCAGTTCAATATTTTACCCGTAATGACTATGGATGACAATGGGGCGGGTATGGGTTGGGGACCTTGAATCCCATCCCCTACTCCGTTCAAAAAACCAAAACCCATCTCATACCCATTTCCCATAAGAATGGGGCGGGGACGGGTATGGGGAATTCTCGTATGGGATGGGTTTCCCATGGGTTACCATAATATTACAATAAATATTTAAAATTTTGTAAATAATAATAATTTAAAAATAATTATTATGGTGCAAACAATGATACTAACCTAAGCAGTGCATTTTAAAATTTTAAGTTTATAATAACCAAGTAAAACTGAAAAGTAAAACAAACAATTGATCCACAATTAAGTATTATGGTTTCTTTTACTTCTTAGTTCCTCACTATTAACCATCTTCCTCCATGTTAATCATCGCATCATGATCTTCTTCATTATCTTCCAAAAAAGTTCCTCGATCAAATATAATAGATTATGGTATGGGGCGGGTATGGGGTGGGGACCTTGAATCTCATCCCCAAGCCATCCCCGCATCACTACTTTCGGGGATTTCCCGTACCCGCCCCGTTCCCTATTTATACGGGTAAAACCTAACCTATAGGGGCGGATCCCCACGGGGATTGGGTTGGGGGGGGGGCAAATTGCCATCCCTAGTAACAGCTAGCCTTGTAAAAATGTCTTCGTTATCTTAAATTCTAGCTCCCATGGCTCCTGTATCATCTAAAAAAACAGTCCTTCGGTGTCTTATCCTTATAGGTCCATGGAACTTTAGGCCCTGTCTCCTTGACTAGAGTGTACTATACGTAGTGGTAGTTGAATTATTATCAAGTCACCAGAGGACATTTTTGTTGGTGCCACTCCTGCACTCCGTTTTAACTAGGGTGCACATCCCTACTTCTCTCATTTGTTTGCTTTTTCAATACAGTTCTCTATTTTTTGCTTTATTTTTTAATTATTAAATGTTATAGGAAATTATGCTCGAAAGAAAATGATTTTTCTTTTTAAGATAATAAATATATATCCAACAAATGAGGATCGGAAAATTGGTGCACCCCGGTTAAGTGGGTGTGTCCAAAATGATACTTCCTTTCTTTGTCTGTGATTTGATTGTGAAATAGGGCCGCCTTTATTATTTGAAAAAAAAGAACAGTTACATATACAATCAGTAGTTCCATCACTTGGTGAGAGCAGCCAAAGACTTGACATTTTCAATTTGTAATCATGGCTGCTGTAGTATATATACATGTACATACCTAACATTATGCATGAGTTACTTCTACTTCAGCTATTTGATCTCCTTCTTTCTATCATAAGCTTGCAAACTCGTGATGGATGCTATTGGAGGATCGTCATCACTTCATCATCGTCGTATGCTTAGTGTTTATGTTTTTGCGGTGTTGTTGATGATTGGATGCGTTTTCTTTGATCTTGCTCTTTCTCATCGGCTACCAGACGTCGAAGGTACACACATGACTTCTTTTTTTCTCTACAAATTGATACTTTCAGTTACACGTGCTAAGTAAGAACATTATTTATCAATAGTAATATAGTATTATGCATGGCCGCTAATTAATTAATCTCTACATCTACAGTCGAGGCTCTAACAGAAATAGCGAAGACATTAGGAAAGCAAGGCTGGGACTTTGCAAAATTGGATCCATGTAATGGTACTGAGGGTATTAACTGTGATTGCACTTTCTCTGGCAACACCGTCTGCCATGTTACAGGAATGTAAGTTTGATCACTAAAAAGAACAACACGTGACTTAGTTTTTATGACACAAGTATACACTGCACTTACACCATGATGTGTCGGTGGGGTTGGTTATATATTAACTTTTTAAGAGCATTTCCTATGGGAATGAACAATTTTTTTAGTTTGTTCAGCCACGTGGATGAACAAACTCGTTCCTCCACTATGGTAAATCAGACCAAATTTGGTTTTTTAGGGCTCCACTAGTATTTCTTTTTAATATAAAATGTTTTATAGGATAAAGATGAAAAATAAAATATAATATTTAGGTGATTAAATAAGAATGAAGTGAGATAAAATATGATAAAATGAGATAAATTAAGATAAATTAAGTTAAAAAGTACTTCCTCCGTCTCTAAAAGATAGGCAGGTTTGGAGGGAGTAGTAAAATATTTGTTAGGAATCAGGAATTACAGTGGGCGTTGGAGGAAGTGACGCCGACGTTTTTTCTTCAAATGCGCGTTGCAGCCAAGATCGCGCGTCCTTCACTCAAGCGCACGCCTGATGTTCTGACTCAATGTTCAAACCATCATCAGATTTGTTCATTTGAACATTCATTTTTCATGTTTGTTCATTCCATAATGGGATCAAAATGAACAAACTCTAAGTTTGTTCATCCATAGAAACTGCTCAAAAACCCCAATTTACAAACTATTAATAAACCCTTGTGGGCCTATAATTTGTCCTTAAAATTGTTTTTCCAACGCATTTTAGAACAAGGACTACGGGGAGTAGTAACTCCTCCGTATCGAACTAGTTCGACCAAAAAGAGGTTACTATTGGAGGAGTTGCTCCCCTGAGATTCCCTATCGAATTCGAGTTCTACTCAAGTGAAGTAAGCTCGAAAGTGAAGATTATATGGCAAAATGAACGCCATCCCACCTTTCTTTTCATTTTTGTCTTTCTCTAACTTAGTCTTTTTTTATTTTTTTAATACTCAGATCGCTATAGTAGCAAAACTCCTACTTTACCTCATAACTATACGGTTTCGAATGAGATAGAGTGATATCCCTTAGAGCTTTTCCAATAGTGAACGTGGATGTTTCATATGTGGCATCACTTTTAAGGTATCTTCTAAGTATAAAATCATAAATATTAGGAAAAAATAAATTTTATCTCCAACCCATTAGATTGTTTCATGAGTCCATCTATGTGCACCCTCTCTTAACCTGGGGTGCACATTCCTCCCTTAATTATTGGTTCCTATTTAACTCTGGTTTGTGTTGGTGTGATTATTGTCATTAGTGATGAGACTTTGAAGCAGCATCAATTAACA
Source organism: Papaver armeniacum (assembly GCA_023531295.1). Taxonomy (NCBI): domain Eukaryota; kingdom Viridiplantae; phylum Streptophyta; class Magnoliopsida; order Ranunculales; family Papaveraceae; genus Papaver; species Papaver armeniacum. The sequence goes on from JAJJWW010014132.1 coordinate 508,818, forward strand.
TAAGTAAGGGTTGTAAGCCATGATTTCATAGGGTTCAACTGAGGACGAAGTTGATCAACTATGAACGAAAGATACTGCCATTAATGAAATTGAAAGAACCAGTGAAAGATTATTACCATTAATTATTTTTTTACTCTGATTATTTTTATTTTTTATAAAAATGGAGAAAAATAGCTTTGATATAAGAAGAACATAGATAGATGCTTCTGAAATTCATGTTGAGGTGTAAGCTAGCAGTGTTTAGACTGATTATTACCGGGTATTGAAAAATTTCAGAAACGAGATAGTATATAGCCAAGGATTATGATGGAAAATGTAAGTCTTGTTTACGTAATTTAGACCGTCTAATAACATAGACAAGTGCATTAATGAAGACTGCAGTATATGGGTCCAATCTTTGTGTCTCCAGTTCCACGCTGCGTGTATCAGATTTCTATAAATAATAATAATCAAACCAACACAAACCAGAGTTAAATAACAACCAATAAATAAGGGAGGGATGTGCACCCCAGGTTAAGAGAGGGTGCACATAGATGGACTCTTGTTTCATCTTTTATTACTTATTTATAAGCATATAATTGGTTAAAATTATTTTCATTATAATTCTCATTGATTTTTGTTAGTCAAAGTGTGATTAGGATGGGAAGACATTCTCTAAGTGAATGTCTAAAACTAGAGGTTCACCTAGAGGATGTCTAACTTTTTTTTTGGTTGGAGATGATTTTTTATAAATATGGTTGTGCATCCTATGTGGATTAAGACATTTTCCCTCACATACATTCCATTGGAGAAGCTCTTAGCCCTTGCTCTTGCCACCGCCAAATAGTGCCTCTTTTCTGCAGATTTTTGGGGTTTCCTGAATATCAGCTCCACCATAGGTGTTGCCTATAGTTAGAGCATCTCCAAGAGAAGGTGGAAGATTTATTTTTTAGTGACACATAGAATTTTAGACCTTCAATTTAACTAAATCCATCTCCAATAGTAGGTCCTATAAAACAGGAGGGATGAAATGCTAATTTTGAAGGTTTTGAAGAAAGTCTTATCTTGACCTCCGGAATGACTTCCATGTCATATTTTTTATTTTTAGTAATTAATTTAAAAACAATTAAACGGTTAAGATTTCATCACACAAGGTTTTCTAAGGGTCAAACCTCTATCTCTGCTTTGGAGATGGTTTACTAGTCATGGGGTCCTATATTTACTATATGTAAAAATTATTTTAAATAAGGGTCTCAAAAAAAATTCCACGTATGATTTTTAACACCCACTGTTGAAGATGCTCTTAGGGGCTTCCTGTGAATAAGTTTAACGATCTTTTAATTTAAGCTACTGTACCTCTTGTTTTGATAAACTGATTTGAAATGCTTTAATTTTGGGGGTTGTGTAGAGTGCTTAAGGAACAGAGCTTATCGGGCACATTACCTCCAGAGCTCGTCAAGCTTCCTTACCTCCAAGAAATGTAAGACTGATCAACACTTTGGTCTTCTCTATCGCTTCATTAAAAATACCACTGTATTAGGCTTTCTAATTTCTCAACTGATATAATTATGATTATTTTTTTTTATTTTTTTTTTGGCGTTAGTAACCTTGACCGCAACTACCTCAACGGTTCAATCCCAAAAGTATGGGGTTATATGAAGTTGGTGGACATGTAAGAATACAAATACTCCCTCCGTTCCACTTTATATGATATTTTTGGAGTTTTCACGCAGATTAAGAAACGAAGAGATATAAAAAATTTATATTTATGCCCTTGAGAAAAGTCTTCGAACATTAATTGCTATTAGTGTGTTTAAAAATAAACTTATGGTTCCAAGACAAAATGTGAGGGTATTGATGGTAATTTTGTGGGAAAAAAAATATGAAAACTATCAAGTAATGTGGAACAAAAAAATAACCTAAACACTCATCTAAAATGGAACGGACGGAGTAACAAAATTTTCAAATGAGATGTTGATATTTTCCAACATTAATACTAATAGAGAGTGAAACAAATCAAATGCAGCTCTCTCTTTGGAAATCGATTATCTGGCCCAGTCCCGGAAGAGATAGGAAATATCACTACTTTAAAAAATTTGTAAGTTCTCTTATTGACTGCTTCTTGTCCACTCAATATTTAACTGTTGTTTGCCGATTAACATTCATGTTCACTTTTCAGAGCTTTGGAAATCAATCAACTCTCCGGGCATCTTCCTCAAAAACTCGGAGACATCGTAGGCATAAACCGGATGTAAGTTTTTTAGTGCATATTCACGTTTTAAAATTTTACAACTCGAGAGGAGTTTGTGTTTTTTATAATAAAATAAAACTGGTTGATTGCTCTTTGTAACTGTTGTAGAGTGCTTAGCTCGAATAATTTTACTGGGGAAGTGCCGCCAACTTTTTATAAGTTAACCAACCTGACAGACTTGTAAGATTGATAAAGTGTGAGGTATCTTAATTTAATTGATTGAACAACTTTTGGATAGCATATGTATATAATGCATTTGGAATTGTGATGCAGCCGAATAAGTGACAATCAGTTCACTGGAAAGATACCTGGCTTTATAAAGAATTGGACCAACCTTACAAGGCTGTGAGATTTTCCACCTATTGAGTTTATCTATGATTGACTACTTCTCTTCGTTCTCGCTTTATCATTTCTAATTGAGGGAGGATCCTTGGACACTCTTAAATGGACAGTATCATACATGATTTATGTCATTTTCTTCGCAAAACCTAAACGACAATAAATTTGAGTCTCATATTTTGATGATACGTTCCTCTTATAATAATTTACATTCCTACCAAAAATGAGCACAATTGGAGACGTATAACACCACCATCTACCCCTTTGAATATCAGCTGTTAAAAGTTAACGGTTGAAATTAAGATTGGTAGATGGTGAGGTTTGGTATCTCGAATTATGCTCATTTTTGGCAGAAATGTAGAGTTTTATAAGAGGAACGTATCATCAAAATATTACATTCAAATTCATTGTTGTTTGGGTTTTGGAAAGAAAATGGTACAAATCATGTATGATAGTGTCCAACTAAGAGTGTCCATAGATCCTTCCTCTTTCTAATTTCTTTAATAATACTTGCAGAGAGATTCAAGCAAGCGGTTTGGAAGGACCAATTCCGTCTGACATCTCTGCCTTGGAGAAATTAACAACTTTGTTAGTTATTTAAGACTTTTTTATTTTATTTTTCTGAGATGTTGTCGGCCTGCTTTTTCTTGGTATCGAGTAGTTCATGCAGGAATTAGGAAAAATATGAAAACCTTCGTCTATTAAGAGCATCCACAGTCGTGGAGTATAACCAAATTTTTTGGTAAAAAACAGACGCAGTGGAGACGGAGTAAAGACCAAAGACCGGACTATAACCAAAACCCAGACCATATTTAGTCTTTAGTCTGGTCTTTAGTCGGGCGTAAATTGGAGTTGCGCCTGATGGGGCGTAACTCAAAGTTGCGCCCCAACGATTAAAAAAAAAAAAAAAAAAATGGGGCGCAATTTGGAATTGCGCCCAATGGGGCGCAACTTTGAGTTGCGCCCAACAATAATAAAAAAAAGAAAAAATTGGGCCCAACTTTGAGTTGCCCAACTTTAATTAAAAGAAAAAAACAAGTTGGGCGCAACTTTGAGTTGCGCCCCAACAATAATAAAAAAAAAAAAAATAACAAAAAAATAAATGGGACGAGATTTGGAGTTGCGCCTGATTGGGGCGTAACTCAAAGTTGCGCCTGACCAAATTTTAGTCTCCCTCCACTGCGTTGCAACACGGACTAAACCCAAATTTTAGTTTTTTTTTTGCTCTTTGCTCTTTGGTTATGGTCGCACCACTGCAGTTGCTCTAAGGAACTAAAAATAAAGAATCGTTTTTTGGGGACCATGGTTTTTTTCGGGGGACCATGGTTTTTTTTGGTTATAAGTTCGGTTAGTTGCAAAAAACTTTTCCCAACCGAACATAAGTTCGGTTAGTTGCAAAAAAACATTTCCCAACAAAACGTAAGTTCGGTTAGTTGCAAAAACATTTCGCAAACCGAACTGCAAAAAAAAATTACCAACCGAACTGGTAAGTTCGGGTAGTTGCAAAAAACATTTCCCAACCGAACATAAGTTCGGTTAGTTGCAAAAAACATTCCAACCGAACAATAGTTCGGTTTAGTTGTAAAAAACATTTCCCAACCGAACAATAATTCGGTTACGTCGCAAAAAATATTTCTCAACCGAACCTAAGTTCGGTTACGTCGCAAAAAATATTTCCTAACCGAACACATTAGTCCCAAAAAAACCATGGTCCCCAAAAAACGATAAACCAGGGACGGGCCTAGCCCCTCTATTAAGGAACTAAAAATAAAGTAATAAACCCTCAAGTTTCAACTCAACAAGAACCGAGGGAGTATTAAGTTTATCTAGCAGACCACTATCACCAGGTTGTTTTAAATGTCTTAACTCAACTTCTTAATGCAGGAAGATTAGTGACTTAAACGGTGAAACTGGTCCTTTCCCACCACTTGATAACTTGAAAAGTCTGAAGATACTGTGAGTTGAATATGTTGATTATTCCATTTATATGTACTTCTTTCGTTTTTATATTACTTACCATAAATATGAATCAGTCATATCTTATGATCAATATTTTCTTATATCTGGTTGTGTTTAGTAGTTTAAGGAGTTGCAATATTAGCGGAACATTACCCATCTATTTTAGCAGTATGAAAAGGCTCAAGTCCTTGTGAGTTCACTTACCTTTTCCTTACTTTTCCTTTAACAATGAAAGAATAGTAAATTATTGTTGGAAATTTTTTTTTTTTTTTTTTTTTGACCGAAAAAGGTTAAGATTTTATTGAGAAGAAAAAAAAGAAAAAAAAACAAAGGAAAATGCAGATAAGTACATCAATATGAATTATATGAAGTGACAAAAGCCAAATACCAAAAAGACCATAGGCAGCCGCCTAAAACAACTAACAAAATCCGGCAACCCTACAGGACACAATTCATTGTCGGTATACATTTCATTACTGTTTTCTTCTACCGCTCTTTATTGTTGTATTGTTTGCCTCTCTTTGCAGAGATCTCAGCTTTAACAAACTTTCGGGAGAAATTCCAAACAACTTCATCAATCCTTCTGTAGTTTATTTTCTGTAAGAGAATTTATTAGATCCGTAATTCTTCTCCAAAATAAGATTAGTTATGGGATATAAAACATGCATGCAATGAATTGACTTTCAATTAGGTACTTAACCGGAAACTTGCTGACCGGACCTTTACCGAGTTGGATGTTTGGAGAAGTAAGAAGTATGTAAGTACCATTTCCTTAATGCTTAACCATTGGAGTTCATCTTGGTATATATGTTCATATTCTATTGTATCTCTACACTACAATATGTTCATATTCTATTGTATATTCTTGGTATATATGTTCATATTCTATTGTATCTCTACACTACTGTATGTTCATATTCTATTGTATGTTCTACACTACTGCATGTTCATATTCTATTGTTCATATTCTACTGTATGTTCATATTCTATTGTATCTTATTGTATTTTCATATTCTATTGTTCCGATGACAATACTAGTTGCATCTTTTCCCATTATTGCAGCTAGAAATTCCTCTAGTCCTGTTCTTCGGGCGGTTATAGGTCAACAAAAAGTGGTTATATGACAATTTGGTGCTGACGAGTTTTGGAACCCATTAAATTTACCACCGTACTACTGTGACATAGGAAAACTATACCATTACACCAACTTTCAAAGTTTTTGGCTTACTTTTTCACTAGTGCAATGTTGTAAAAAAGCTTCGTGTGCTATGGATTAGCAAATACGAAACATTTTATAACCTTACTTATATTTCTATTTTGACACATACCTTATTATAGTGATCTTTCATACAACAATCTCACATTGGAGGACTCATGGGGTTGTCAACTGAACCGTACCATGTAAGAATTTTTTTTATCACCCAACTTGTACTTGTTGCACTTTGCTTGATAATTTAATTGAATATACATTGTGGGAGACATTCATCTTTTTTATTGGACAGAAATTTATTTGGAAGCTCTTCAATAAGAAATAACTCGTAAGTTTTCATTCATTAGATCTTTTTGAGAAATTTGCATTTTGAATAAACAAAAAGTAATCTCGCAATCTGAACGTGCTCTCTCAAACATTGTGTGCATAAATTATGAAGGAATGGCATACCAAAATGCTTGAAGAGCCTCGTTTGTGATCAACCGGGTATAAATCTCTTGAAATATTTGAGAACATAAGATATTGTTTTCTCCTCTATGTTTTACAAACAAAACTCTTATCTGGTTATGTACGTATATTAACATTTTTTATACACTTCTCCAGTTCGTCATTCGTTCAACATCAACTGTGGTGGAGAAAGTTTTCCTGTGAATGGAAGTGATGATGGCAACTACGATGGTGATCAGAATGAAGAGGGCTCTTCGAACTTTTACCACCATGGAACTAACAATTGGGCATTAAGTACCACTGGTGATTTCATGGACAATGATGACAATGGTGACCGTCTTATAGCTGGAATTCCAAAATCATCTCTCTCGATGGCGGATTCAGAATTATACATGACAGCGCGCAGATCTCCTCTATCTCTAACTTATTATGGGTTTTGTTTGATCAATGGGAATTATACTGTGAACCTCCACTTCGCTGAGATAGAATTCAATAAATCACAAGACAGTCTTGGGAGGCGTGTGTTCAATGTCTACATTCAGGTACATAATACCATCCTGAAAGTTTGCTTTTTCTTTTTCCTTCATATGACATAAGAAATTCTTTATTTAACTTGATAGCCATTGCAGGGAAAGCTTAAGTTGAAGGATTTCGATATTGTGAAAGAAGCGGGTGGAGCTCGCCAGGCGGTCATTAAAACATTTAATGAGTCTGTTACTAGTAATTCCTTGGAAATTCGGTTTTACTGGGCTGGAAAAGGCACACAAAGGATCCCTAAAGCCGGATTCTATGGTCCTCTTGTTTCAGCTATTTCTGTACTAAATCCTGGTACTATGTTTTGTTTTTATTATCTATGCACCCTTTTTCTTACCTTCGCAGTACAAACAAGCTCAGATCTGCATAGTTGCTGCATGCTCGAGTATGTGGGAACTAGCGAACCAAATGATTTGCATTTATATTTAATGATGTCGCATCTTTTTTTTTAGATTTTGTACCTCTTCCTTCAAGCACTCGTGGAAAAAACATATCTGTAGGTGCTGTGGCGGGAATTGTCGTTGGGGTGTTATGTCTTGTTTTTTTTCTGGCGGGTGCTCTCTGGTGGAAGGTATATTTGGGGAGAAGAAATGCGATCGATAAAGGTAATTTATGTCAAAACACCATGTTTATCTTTGGTTATGCCGAAACACTAAGAAAAGCCAAACACCAATGGGAATTAACATTTGAACTGATGTATCCAAGTCATGTCTTTATTCGGTGACGAAGCCAGAATTTTTTTGTCGAGGGGACAAATATGTATGGTGAAAATAGTACTATCATATAAAATGGCGGCCGCAGGCTGCCAAATTTGTTTTAGGTGTTTTCTTCCATTTATTTGCTAGTTTTAAAATGTTTTACTTTAATTTTAACTGTGACATTTTCTATTTTGTTTCCACAAAATATTGATAGTTATGTATCTTACACTATCCATGGTGTTTTGACATAAATTACCTTTTTCAATACTTGTACAACTAGGACTAGTATTGAAAATATGAGGGGACAGTTTTATAAAAGCTTAATTATCTAACTCCAATTTAGTAACTTTACAAATTCTAGGGAGGTCCCTTAATAGCTCAGTCACTGAGGACTTTATTTGGTATCACTTGTTTTGTTATCTTCTCTGTAACTCCATAGACACTTAACGATGAACTTTCCTTCTTTACTGATTTGAATTTGATAGAACTAAGAGGATTGGACCTAAACACTAATTCCTTCACGTTGAGGCAAATAAAAGCTGCAACGAACAACTTTGCTGCAGAAAACAAGATTGGTGAAGGTGGTTTTGGACCTGTTTATAAGGTATCTACATCAAGAGCATTGGTCGTACCCATCATCTATCTACCAGTGATATACTTACATGGATCTCTTATTAACAAATGCAGGGATATCTGTTAGATGGCACTATAATTGCTGTTAAACAACTATCTGCCAAATCTAAGCAAGGAAATCGTGAATTTATAAACGAGATAGGCATGATTTCTGGCCTACGACACCCTAATCTTGCAAAGCTTTATGGATGCTGTATTGAAGGAAATCAGTTACTTCTTATTTATGAATACTTGGAAAATAATTGCCTTTCCCGTGCATTGTTTGGTGAGTACTTTGACACATTTTGTTTCCTAATATCTTCTATGCTGCATCTAATGCATTTTTGGTTGATTGCATATTATAGGAGAAGAAAAGGTCCAACTGAGGCTTGATTGGCCAACAAGGAAGAAGATTTGTATAGGAATAGCCAGAGGCCTGACTTATCTGCACGAAGAATCAAGGCTGAAGATTGTTCACAGGGATATCAAGGGTAGTAACGTGCTTCTTGATAAGGATCTTAACCCAAAGATTTCTGACTTTGGTCTGGCAAAACTGGACGAGGAAGATGACACCCATATCAGCACTCGGATTGCAGGTACTCGGTAAGTTTGCATATTTTCTTCATTTGATTTTTGATTGCTAAACACTAGAAGCCCAGTATGCTTTATACTAGTCGAACATATCTGGGTGTGTAATTTGTGCTTTTCAGTGGTTACATGGCACCAGAGTATGCATTGAGAGGCTATCTGACAGATAAAGCAGACGTTTACAGTTTTGGAGTTGTCGCGTTAGAAATTGTAAGTGGGAAGAGCAATACAAGTTATCGGACAAAAGAAGAGTGTGTTTATCTTGTTGATTGGGTAATAATTATAAAATCTCTAAACTTTTGATATTTGCTTATCAGATTTTTTTGATTTGATTTCTTAAAGGGCCGGGATAACCATCTTTCTCGGTATGCTCAGGCTTTAGTTCTTCAGGAGAATGGAAATTTAATGGAGTTGGTTGATCCAAAGTTGGAGTCTGAATTTGAGGAGGAAGAGGTTTTGCGGATGATTAATATAGCTCTCATGTGCACCAACACATCTCCAATATTAAGGCCTAAGATGTCTTCAGTGGTCAGCATGCTTGAAAGTCGAACTCCTGTTGGAGAATTCATTTCGAATTCAAGAAGTGAATCTAGCAATGATTTGAATTTCAAACCGGTTAGAGATCATCATTATAGCCAAACACGGAGTACTTCTAAGGATACCCTGGTCTCGGAGTCTTCAACATCTGCTGCTGATCTTTATCCACTCATTAACGAATCAGATTACTGGATCAACAGAGATTAGAGAAGTTATACAACTCCCCAAGTCATTATATAAACTACTCCCTCCGTTCTTTTTTAATAGGCTAGTTTTTTTTTGAGAAAATTAAGGAAATTAAGAGGCCCAATCATTGGAAGTGGTCCTCATGATACTTGTCAATAAAATAAGTGAAGTGAAATGGTCCCGTGACACTTGTCAGCGAAAAAGAAGTAAAGTGAAATGTTCGTAATGACACTTGTCATGAAAAGAAGTTAAAGAGAAAAATAATTAAGAAAAATAAAGTAACATTTGACTTTTTCACGATTAGGAAACCAAAGCCTATTTTTTGTAACATTTATTTTATAAACCAAATTTTTATTATTTAAGAACGGAGGGAGTATTAGTAAGATTTAAGAGTTGATGAAGTCTTACATATGTGTTTAAATGTATAATATGCCTATTCGGAGTTTTGTCCAACTTTTGTGTCGGAGGATTTTCATAAAATTATACATATCAGTACTATCGTTGAACTAGGTTTTCATCGGTGCTACTGCAAGATAATTCTTTATGCATCAGAAAAGTTTCTAGCGTCACATCAGAAGTGCTTGGTATTTTATTAGAGAAGTGTTTGGTTGTTGTCACTTCAGAATTGCCTAGTTCAAGTGTCTGGATCAGTAATTTCTAGCGTCAGATCAACAATGTTGCTGTTGGATCAGTACAATTGTTACCGCTAGGATTTACATAATACATATATATGCATGTAAAATGGATTAAACATCCAATATTCCAATGGCATATAAAATTGGTTGGATCAGTATGACAGACAGTGTTTAATTCATATGGGTCGAGATAATGGGCTCGATTGGATGCTGCTCCAGGTAGATATTTGGGCTCGATTGGTTATGTTGCTCCCTCGTAGGGATGGTCATTTTCCCCACCCAAACCCATCCCCGTGGGTACCCGTCCCGTTTGGGTAGGGTTTTACCCGCATAAATGGGGATGGGGTCGGGTATGGGTAATACCCGAAACCTAAGCTACGGGGATGGGGTGGGGATGGGATTCAAGGTCCCCGCCCCATACCCGCCCCGTAGCTTTCATATTATAAGGGTTTAGACTTTTATGCTAGAATTCGTATCGAATTTTTATACTTCGAGCATTCTTTCATTTATTTTTATACTTCTACCACTTCTTTCATTTATTATATTCTTGATCGTTCTTGTATATTCATCACTTTCGCTTCTTCGTTGTGATCAGACACATTCTCTAAAAGTTAAATTAGTGAAAACGATACAGATAATGCAATGGTTAACATGGACGAAGATAGAATGAGAAAGGAAAGAGTAGCAAAACTAAAAAGTCATTTACAGATTCTTTTATTCACTTTAAGATGAATTTTTAAATTTTAGAATGCATTATTCTTATGTTATTATTTTTGTTTAAGTTTTGATCATAAATACATATATGTATTAACAACGTGTTACGGGTAACCCATAGAATACCCGTCCCATACGGGTATTCCCCATACCCGCCCCGCCCCAATTCATGTGGGTAATGGGGAGGGTATGGGTATTTTTTTACTTAACAGGCGGTGGCGGGATTGGCATACCCGCCCCATGACCATCCCTACTCCCTCGTAGAAATTTGTCTCACTTTTGTAATTTGTGGGAATTAAGTGTTTGACCCTCCCCTCACTCTCGTTTACTCAAATGGCCTTTGGCTTAAAACTCAATTTTTAAAAAAAAAATCAACACATTTTATTGAAATGACCCTTAAAAAAGTCTGCGTCTTTAGGGGCGACACAAAAGACAAAATAGGTTGAAAATACTTGTATACCCCTTCATAATCGGTAGTTTAGGTTTTTAGCTACCGGTGCAAAATCTTATTTTTGGGGAAACTCTATATTCGGTATTTATATGAACTATTTTGACTACCGATTATAGGCTCAACCAAATTAGAAAAATAAAGGATTTTTGCAAAATCTCATTTTGGGGCAACTCTATATTCGGAAGTCAGGATACCTTCATTTACTACCGATTATAGGCTCAACCAATGCAGTTGAAAAAGCTCGAAAAGCTCGAAAAGCTCGGTGCGGGCATGGACGTGGTATGAATACAATGCCGAGGTACACTATACGAAGTGCAGGGGAGTCGGGGGCGTAGCCCCTCGGCTGTGTCGACCCGACAGTCAGTCATGGGGTCTAGGGGCGGCGCCCCTAGCATAATACTGAGACATCGTCTCGTAGAAAATTTTTTTCTACGAGAAAATTGAATTTGATCATTTTGGATTTTTTTTACGGTTTCGATCATTTTAGAACATGATCATTTAATTCTCGAGAATAATTGAAACGGGAGTCAAGATATAATCGGAAGTCATGATAACTCTTCCTATCTTACCGATTATATGCTCAACCAAAATTCAAAAAAAAGAGGATTTTTGCAAAATCTCATTTTGGGGCTACTCATATTCGGTAGTTATATGAACTACCTTGACTACCGATTATGGTAGGATATTTGCAAAGAGAGCCCTTTGTATAATCGGAAGTCATGATAACTCTTCCTATCTTACCGATTATAGGCTCAACCAAAATTCAAAAAAAGAGGATTTTTGCAAAATCGATTTTGGGGCTACTCGTATTCGGTAGTTATATGAACTATCTTGACTACCGAATACGGTTGGATATTTGCAAAGAGAGCCACTGTATAATCGGAAGTCATGATAACTCTTCCTTTCTTACCGATTATAGGCTCAACCAAAATTCCAAAAAAAAAAAAAGGATTTTTGCAAAATCTGATTTTGGGGCTACTCTACATTCGGTAGTTATATGAAATATTTAGACTACCGAATATGGTTGGATATTTGCAAAGAGAGCAAGGATAATCGAAAGTCGGGATAACTTCATTTACTACCGATCATAGGCTCAACCAAAATTCAAAAAATTGAGAATTTTTTCAAAATCTCATTTTGGGGCTACTCTATATTCGGTAGTTATATGAACTATTTTGACTACCGATTATGGTAGGATATTTGCAAAGAGAGCCACTGTATAATCGGAAGTCATGATAACTCTTCCTTTCTTACCGATTATAGGCTCAACCAAAATTCCAAAAAAAGGATTTTCGCAAAATCTCATTTTGGGGCTACTCTATATTCGGGAGTTAAATAACCTATATTCCTACCGATTATGGTAGCATTTTTGCCAAAGGTCTAATTTAATCGGGAGTCAAGATAACTTTATTTACTACCGATTATAGGATAGTCAAAATTCAAAAGATAAAGGATTTTATTTTGGGGATACTTTATATTCGGAAGTTATACAAACTAAATTTACTCCCGATTGTTGATTAGCTCGATTGTATAGTTATCTACCGATTGTAAAGGGTAGTTTGGGATTAAAAAAAAAAAACGCCCGGACCGATTATGACAGTTTTTGTCGTTTTGTGTCGCCCCTAATTCTTTTGGGGTCGCCCCTAAAGACCTCAGGTTAAAAAGGAGGGTCATTTGGATAAAGATGTTTGATGATGTTATCAAATGATAAACTATATCCTTTAAGGTTATAATCGTCATACCAACTTAAACATAACATGCCTCACAAATCATACGTAAGAACTCGACAAATTTTATATATTTGGAAAGCATTTTGAAAGAGCTACACAACGAGTGTAATAAACACAACTATCAAATTTTCATATCATGAAATTTTTATTCTCTAAATAATTCTTAAAATTTTCTTCATATTTTGTAGTGTGCGAGACAATATGCACACTAATTTTATGTCAGAAATATACACACCGATTCACCGTACATAATTTTTTAAAATTTTCTTCATATTTTATAATGTGCAGGTAATATGCACACTGATTCTTATGTGCAGGCAATATGCACACCGGTTATAATATTCCAGGTCCCACCGGAATAATTTGCAAATTTTATTAAATAACCCAGGGCCAAAAGAGTAAGACCTATAATTTCCGGGGTCATAAGAATAAATTTCTCATTTGTATTTCGGTTAAGTAGACCAAAGCTGTTCGTTTAGTAAATTCTTACCGATATGAAGAGTATGGAATGGGTTCTTGACGTCTACAAGCATGAGATCATGGTGCTAGAGTTGTTTATGTAGGAGTAGAATCTCGCAATGGTTATATCTCGTGAAGCTTTTAAGTAAAGGATGGTTGCGAAGGTCATCGCAAAGTGTTAGAAAAGTGATGTAGCGAGTGACGTCGGCTTAGTCATAAGGAAAGTGTGAAGATTTTGCGAAGATTGGGATTACCTTGCGAAGAAAACCCTTGCAATCTTGCGAGAACAACGCGAGATCGGATCCAGAAAATAAAGGGTGGCTTAGTTTGTCATCCACTATGTAATATCCTATATAAAGGACCAAGCGAGTCGAGAGAGGAGAGATCTTTTTGAGAGTGAGAGGAGAACAAATAGGAGAGAAAAAGTCCAGAGCTATTTTGATTTCCTTGTATTCTCATTACTTTTGTAAAAATCATTAAAGAGATAAATAAAACTTTGTAAATTTATCATGGAATTTGGCTAGAATAGCATATAATTTTTGAGGGGTGTGGTTGTAGAAAATCCTTCAACCACATATTGGCGCTAGAAACAGGGATTGATTTGAGGAAGATTTTAAGAAATTGGTGAAGAATTTGTGGAATTGGTAAAAGATCACTAAAATTGAAAAGATGGTAAGGAGAAGCATAAGAATTGCAGGAAGGAGGAGAAAAGAAATGGGAGAATCTTCTAGGATGGGAGCAAGAAATGAAGGAGAAGAACGAATTCAACTCCCAATTTAGCAGACATCAATACAAGGTGTAAACGTTGATTACGATAGAGTCAGTGTACACACATGGAGGACGGACTCAACAGAAGGAATAGAAGTAACACAGCAATTGAGGCGAGTAGAAGGAGGAATAATCCATGGAGAAGAGGGGAATGAAACACTAGAGACATTAAGACAGAGGATATTTGAAGAAAGGAGATTAGAAGCGGAAGAACGTGCAAATTTAACACGACAAAATCATGAGTTGAGAATGGAAAATATAAGGTTACAAAATACAAGGTCGAGAAGTACTACAAGGTCAAATTCAAGATCAATTAGAAGAGAAGCAAGACGAGATCTGCTTGAAGTAGGTGTTGTTGAGAATATTCAAGAAGATATGCAGAATCCTGGAGATGGACATCGTGAAGAAAGAGAAATAGCTGAAGATCGTTATATTCAACGTGGAGAAAATTATCATATTGAACGAAATGATAGAGATCAGAGAGATGAGCAACGTCATAGACGAAGTAATCAAGATGGTGAAGAAAACCGTGAGGAAGGATATTTTATGGGAGAGAAGTACAAAGGAATCGACAAACAATGGAGGATGAGATTAAGAGGCGAAATGCAGAACAAACACGTATAGCATGCGAAAGAGAAAGAAGAAGGGCAAAAATTGAAGAACAAGAGTTTCAGGAGGCTATACGTCAGAACAATCATGATAATCGGGAAACAAGGCGCGAACGGATTCGCAACAACAATAATATTAATGAAGAAAAAGATAGAATACGAAGAAGGAATGAAAGGCGAGAAAGAGAAATAGCGAGGAATGAACCAGGGCGCAGGGGAGAAGATGAAAGACGAAACCATGTGCGAATGCATGAAAGGGATGAAAGAGAAGATCGCAGAGAGCGACGAGAAGTAGAGGATGAAGAGAAATTACAAAATCTCGCAAGGCAAGATAAACATGAACGTAGAAGAAGAGAAGCAAGATTAAAGAGACCAATGGACCAAGCGTCAGGCACAAATGAACAAATTTTGAAAGAATTGGCAGAGATGAGGGGAATACTCAGTAATAGAAGAGAATGAGGTAGAAGACAATTGGATGAAGCAATAGAGGAAGTTGTGAAGACGTCGTTTACACAAGAAGTACAGTTAAGGGAATACCTCCAAAATGCAACTTACCTACATTAACCAGCATCTTTGATGGGACAACTTGTGCCGTTCAACATATCAAAGCTTACGTGATATGCATCTTTGCAATGGGAGAACCATGATCTTTGTATTGTGCAAATACTTTGCATCAAGCTTAGGGAGGGAGAGGCATTAAAATGGTTTTAAGGGTTGCCAAAGGATACCATAGCATCTTTTAGTCAACTACAAATGGTATTGTTAGGAGCTTACATAAGTAACAATTCATTGCGTCCTGGTATTGAAGATGTATTTGGATTGAAACAAAGAATTGTGAAAGTTTGAAACATTTAACTATGACGTGGAAGACAATGTGTAGTAACATGGCTGGCGAGTGGATGAAATATACCTTATTTTATCATTCATTAATGCAATGTTCGCAACAAATCATTGTATGTTCAAATATTTAGAATCAAGAATACTATCACAATGGCGATTTGCGAGAGTTCCAAGAGGAATACAATTGCTCTTGAGGAGAGAAAAATGAGATGGAGTCGTACCCAGTTGCGAATACAAGCTCAACAATTTCGAATGCCAGCTTATTACCCAGATTAACAAACACAGTAGCGAGTACTTCGCAAGCTTTGCAAAAAGAAATGGAAATTGAAGGTCAACAAAATTTGGTTGCGATGGGAAGTCGAGATCAAGAAGAGTTCGAGAAAGAGAGGAGGTTCTATAATCGTGGCGGAAACAATAAGATTCAGAGACTTGACCAGCCTCAAGAAACTTATGGAGGACATAAGAATAACTATCATAGTGGACCAGGATCTAACAGGGTAGTATGAGAAGAAATAATAATGCCTCCTTTAAATTCTAGTGTGGAAAAGATATGGGAAGCCATAATTTTGATGGAAAATATCCCATCACCTTGGAACATGGGGAAGGAGCCACCACCGAAATCTGAGAACTCATGAATTACGTTGTTCATATCATCACTTTCATGGACATTCCAAAAATGATTGCGAGAAATTTAAAAAAGAGAATTATCTTAAAAATGATAGATCAAGGCAAATTTGGACCATTTTCGATAAGACAACCTTTACCATTACCACCACCACCGAAGACCATGAGAACAAATGCAGCGAAAAGAGAATATACATTTTTAATTGAAGTCGGATCGAAAGCAAAAAACTTGTTTTGCAATTCTATTGTACATTCGTATAAAACAATAGAGGATTTTCATGATAACATTCTGAGAAGAGTGTTTGCAAGAGATGTTGACGGTAAAGAAATTATGAATATTACGAAACTTTCGCCACTAAAAGAATGGCGCTTGACCTATCTCCTTTCTGATAGAAGAAATCCCCGAAGGAGGAGAAATGCATGATAATCCTTTAGTAGTAAAATTAGACATCAATCCGAAACCAAGGGAAGATGAAGATGATGAAGCTGAGGATTCATGGGCGATTAATAGAACATTGATTGATACTGGAAGTTCTGTGGATATTCTATTTTACCATACCTAGAAAACTATAGGGGGGAAAGATGAAGATTTGATACCTTCGACTTATAAGATTTATGGTTTTAATGGTACTACGAACAAACCTAAGGGAGAGATTACCATGTGAATTCCTTTGAAGGGATTATCTTCCGAAATTCTGTTATGTGTTGTTGATGTAGAGTCACCATACAACGCGTTGATTGGTCGACCTTGGATGCATGGGATTCTGGGAGTAGCTTCAACTTTCCATCAATGCATTAAGTTTCCTCATCCTAATGGTGTTGGAATTATAAGAGGAGATTGGGTTGAAGGGAGAAAATGTCATGTAATCGGCGTAGAAAAATATGAAGAGAGAGTAACTAAAAAGATCAACTAGAAGCACAATGTCGAGAAAAGCAAAGAGGCGAACGATTGATGGTAGACACAGTGGAACATGGAGGAGAATGGATTTATGCGAAAGCAATGGTTTGCGAGAATGAGCATCGGCGAATATTTCGCAAAAGGAGAGTTGGTATTACTTTTACAACCCATTTTTAAGAAAGATGATGGAGATGAACATGCGAACAGATGGGAAGGTCCATACACAGTAACAAAGGTGCTTGAAGAAGGAAATTATGAATTAAAAGGAATGAAAATTGCAGTGTATGACGAAAAATATTTGCAGAGGTATGGTACAAGAGATGGTGATGAACCAGTAAAGAATATTTTGCGAAATAAGATCATCAATAGTGTGCGAGAACTTAAGGAAGCACAAACACAAGGTGACAAAAATAATAAGCTCAAATTGTGAAATGAGAATGAAATTGATGAAGTTGGGCAACGAAGAAAACAAAGTTGAACGCAAAAGATGTATTCAAAATAAATAAATATATCTTTTATTCAAAAGAATGAAAAATGAAGACTGCGTTAATTTGTGAGAAATTATATTCAAAAGAATGAAAAATGCGATGATTTCGAGAGATACTTTATCAAAACAAGTATGCGATAATTTCGCAAGATTTATGAATTTTACAAAGAAAATAAAAGAAGATACAAGAATAAACAAAAAAGATAGAGGCACCCAACTTTGACGTACACCCTAGTTCGCGAATAAAATTTCGCAAGAGGCAAATGTTAGACCTAAAGTGCGCCATTGAAGGGGAGACCTATTACATGGCTCAGGGAAAGGTTACACTTCCCCGGAACCTGGGTCATGGAGACTTGGGGTTTTAAACCCATCCAGGAGAGGCGCCATGGATTCTCAGCTTAAGCTTATGACTTAGGTTGGGCGACTAAGGTAAGAAGGTCTCTCCTAAGGAGTGCATAACTCGATCAAGGCGCCGAGGTACACGGTTGAGCCAAGAGTGCCTGGGGCGTTTGAAGCGTCTCGGCCATTCTTGGCAAGTCTTGGCTATGATGCACTCGGCTCGAAGAAAACTCCACTTAGGGTGCGATCTTGTAACCATGAGCCATATCGGCGAAGGGATAAAAGGCCGTGAAAACAACTGGTTGTTGTAAAGAAACCGGATGGGAGGAGCCAACCTTGTATGGTAGAGGTATTCCTCCTTGAAGGGGCAACCAGGGGGATGATAAGGGCGGCACCCTCCATTAGGGAGCTGATAAGTGTCTAAAGACGCAAATTTCATGAGACTTTTTACTCATGGGAGTATTAAGGCTTGTCATATTTGTGCAACGATCCTGCAGAGGTAAAAATACTAGAGAAAGATAAGACGAGATCAATGGGTCGGTGCACGAAAGTGTAAAGACGTCCTGTGATTTCGTCGCAAGACGGCAATATCATGGGGCTTTATGTTCGCAAGAATATTTAGGCCTGTCATATTGTCGAATGAAAAATATCCTGTTAAGGCAAAAATACAAGAAAATGATAAGACAAGATCAATGGGTCAATACATGAAAATGTAAAGACGTCCTGCGATTTTGTCGCAAATATAAAGAGTAGAAAAATAAGACCTTTACTTAGGAAGGAAAGATAAGACCACACAAGAAAATAATATTGAATGAAATTTTGGGAAATCCCAAGATACATATGATAATGAATTTATCATAGCGAGATTTATGAGAAAAATACAAATAAAATGACGCCTGAGAATCTTGTACAACATTACGACATGATTAATATATCATTTGAAAACAAATAACAGAGGCAAGTATGGGAATGTTTAACAGAGGCAAATGTTATTTGCTTCCACACGATAGATTAATGCATATATGTTGATTATACTAATCTTTGATTGTTATTGCGAACAAGGATTGCTTTTCTAATATATGCAGGTAAAACAAGAAGAATATAACTTATATTGAGAAATTTTGGAAATTAGAGGAGGTCGCAGTGACAGATTTACATAAAGATCAAAGGAATAAAAGATGTACATATGTTACAAAAAGACGAAAAGCTAATGAAGAAAAGGGCAGTTATTTCTTGTTCGATGCTTCTTCCTCGACAATGTCTTCTTCATTTTCTTCTTCCTCTTCACTATGGTCACTATCCGAAATGTCTGGAAGTGATACATTCAAAGGAATTTCATCTAAGAGGCGGGGATACATAGAGTGGGAAATGCGGTTATCATCATGAGACCTTCATGATAGTTTGGTTGCGAAATTTAAGAATGTCATTAGGAAGTTGGTGATAAGCTTGATTGATTCTTGAGCCGATGGCATTTATCATTGCGAGTAGATAAATCTTCTGCGAGTTCTATCTTTTCTGCTTCAAGAGATTTAGGCTGAGTTTGGTAATGCTTATTTTTTTTCAAAAGCACTTTTAAAACCTATATATGTCAATAAATTTTGAAGTTGGTGTTTGGTAAAAAAAAAAACCAAAGTGCTTTTATCCAAAGCACTTCCCAAATTCCTCAATTTTTAAAAGCTGGGGAGGAGGAGCTTTTAAAAGCTACAAAAGCATAAGTTGTGGTCCCACATAAATTTAATGCTTGATTTATCTTTTTTATCCCTACATTATTTTATAAATTACAAAAGTCACCCTTAAATTTATATACAATCAATTTTTTACTATTTCTTATATTGCATTCTTTAAATATTATTATTTTTTATTATTTCGAACTATTTTATATACCATTTATTTAATTTGTCAACAGTAGAAATAAAAACAAATATTAAATAATTACTTAATTTTAGTTTCATTTTTTGCTTGAATAATTACTTAATTTGTCAACAGTAAAAATAAAAACAAATATTAAATAATTACTTAATTGTTAAGTAAAATAATTTCTTAGCAATCATAATGATAGTGGTAATTAGTATGAACATTAATATTATATAGTAAAAAAATTAATTATTTTTAAACCCAATAAAATTGAATAAAACTACCATGAGTGATATGTTTGTTTTTGTCATTTGTTACAACAACAATGGTTGAATCTGAAATTTTACCAAACACATTTTGATTGCTTTTTTAATCGGCTTCAACTTTAATTAATATTTTACCAAACGTCTAAGCGCTTTTTCTCCAAAGACAAAGACAAAACGCCTGACAATGAGAAAAGTGCTTTTACAAAAGGCTATGACAATACCAAACTAAGCCTTAGTTTGAGTCTCCAATTCTTCAATTATTTTGCAAAAGTCTTTTTCAGCCTCTGCGAATATATAATAACATGTCAATAACTCAAGCAAAGGTTATAAAAAAGGATAACTAATAAGAAAGTAAAAGTTAGCAACCTTCTCTGTTAGAGATCATATCTTTGATCAAGGACGAGTGATCAGCTTGGAGGCTAACATTTACACCTAAATTATTTCTGGCATCATCTAAGATTTTCGCAGCCCAAGCGAATTCATCATCGTTAGTTATCAGAAGACGAGAACGAATCTGATTTTCTCTTTCGACAAAATGGCATTCTTATGATTAACTTCATCTCGCTCAAGCTGGATTTCGAGAAGAGTTTTGTGAAATTTTTCTAAAGCTTGAGCACCTTGACTAGTGATGCGATCTTTATCATCTATAAGATTCTTGATCTTAGTTCTCAATTTGTTAATCTCATCTTTGGAATTAAGGTAACGGCTTTTTAAGTCGTGAGCTATTTTCAAACTACTTTTATGGTCAATTTCTAAAAGAAGGAATTTAGATTTGAGTTCATCTAAAGAAAGGGAATTTGTTTTATCATTGGTGTAAGCTGTTTAAAGAAGTATTAAGACGTTCGAGAAGGGTATCATCATCCATAGATCGAGGAAAGGTGCGAAGAAATGTGGCTTAAATCGGAAAAGACCGTAAATGTCTGCAAAAATAATTAATCAAATAAGGGAAAACTGTGGGAAGAGGATTAGAGGAGAAAAATAAATACTACTTACCATAAAGTTGGTCATTCGCCTGTTGAAGACTGGATATTTTATTTTGTTGAGTAGAGGAATCTATCTCCAACTGTTTGTTCTTCTTGCGAAGTTCAACGATCTCAGCTTCTAACTCTTCATTTTTTTGCGAGATTCCTCTGCCATTTTATTAAGCTTGGAGTTTTTCTTTTCAAAGCTCTCACATCTTCTAACTAATTGGAGGCAAGCTGCATAAGAAGCCTTCCTGACTGTGAAAGAATAAAAAGAAAAATCAAAGTAAAGTATAAATTTTGGATTATAATTAACAACGAGTTAGAGGAATATAGGTTTACCAGAATACCAAGCGAGTTTAGAAAACTTGGAGTAATAGATCTAGAAACACCATGAAGGGATTCATTATCATCCAAAAGAGGAGCATCACAGATGTTCGCAAGTGCCTGACAAGTGTTAGCTAAAGGAATGTTGTCTATCCCTTGCAGAGAATCGGAGAATATGCCAGACAATTGTGCCATAGATGATTGGGAGAAGAACTCGTTTGCGAAAGAAGTTTCAAATTCTTCATCCATGCTTTCATCGATTGAAAATTTGAAGGAGAGGGAGAGCGAAATCTTCGTTTCTTTGAAGAAGGGACATTTGATTTCTCCTTGTGAAGAGTACCTTTATCTTTGCCTTTGGTTTTCGCAGTCTTAATAGGTTCTTCAACTTCTGGAACAATTCCTATTTCAACCTGCGTACACGCATGAAGATAAGAAATAGAGGCAACAATATTGTTATAATAATACAAAAGAGTATTTCTTACTTCATCCGTAATCGCACGCAATGCTGTTAAGACGCTTGCTTTCCTAGTTTTGTTATAATATTTTGTCAGCTTCACAATCTAAAAATTTCGCAAGATAAGAAAAAAATGAAATAGGAACAAATGGAGAACCACATATTGAGTGAAGTTTGGAAACATACTTCTGCGTTCTTTTCGGGCCACTTAAATACCCAGGGTTGATATGCAGCGAGATTTTCGAGTAGCATGATAGAACCAGAGATGTAAGGCCCCTTCAGAGTCAATGGGAAGACACACCATTTGTCATATTTTGATTGGCGTGGAGTTTTGTTAGTGCCAGAATGCCAATCAATATCTTGCATTAGCATTTTTTCGCTAGCAACATTTTCTTTTTTCTTCAAGTGAACCCCCCAGCGAGTGCTTTCTTTCTTCATAGTGATTACTTCATAATTCTCAAAGAAACTCGCCACAGTGTATTTCTCAGGGATGATTTCTAGGTGAGCAAATTTAGGATCTCTAAGTTTCGACGGGTAAAGAGATCCCAAGCCTGCACCACGATAGGCAAACTCTAGTATAAGTCGGATGCAGTCTCCACATAATTGATAGATGGCTCGCGAAAAATTCGCATGGGAAAGGATCTCGTAAAACAATGGAAAACTAGGATTATAGAGAGGGATGGGAAGACTAGCAAGGAGTTGGCCGAGCGAGACTATAATTTCTTCATTGCTACATTGATGATCAGAAAATAATTTAGCAGAAAGAGTTGATTTAAGGCCATGATCGGGAATGGTATGCAATGTAAAACCCTTCTCTTTAAAGTCTTTAATTTTGAATTTCTTCAAATTCACTACCATATTTACGACCGCTTGGAGGCATTTTTGAGTATGGGAATAGAGAAGAAGAAAAGATTTAAAATTTTGCAGTAGTAGAAGCGGAACTTGCGGAAGAACAATGAAGAAAAGTTGTAGAGAAAATAAAAAGGAAAGTAAAAAGAAAGCAAAAGAAGACAAAGAAGGATATATATAGAGGGAAGGAAATCTCGAGAAGATAAACTCATTAATGTGAAGAGATGATGTGAACGGTTAAGAAATGACGGTTACTAAAGACGTGTCAAGAAGTAAATGGTAAAAGAAACACGTATAACTTATTTCGCAGGAATCAAGGAAGATTGTTTGTGGAAAAGGATAGGGAAAAATGAGTGGTTGCGGCATTTAGAGATAGAAATTCTCATATCATTCTCTTCTTCGCAGAGAAAATATGAGAAGAGGCAAGATGTAGGAGAAGAATCTCGCAACAGTTATATCTCAGTAAAGCTTTAAGTAAAGGATGGTTGAGAATGTCATCGCAGAGTGTTGGAGAAGTGATGTAGCGAGTGACGCCAGCTTAGTCATAAGGAAAGTGTGAAGATTCTACGAAGATTGGGATTACCTTGCGAAGAAAACCCTTGTAATCTTGCGAGAACAACGCAGATCAGATCCGAAAATAAAGGCTGGCTTAGCTGTCATCCACTATGTAATATCCTATATAAAGGACCAAGCAGAGTCGAGAGAGGAGAGATCTTTTTGAGAGTGAGAGGAGAACAAATAGGAGAGAGAAAGTCCAGAGCTATTTTGATTTCCTTGTATTCTCATTACTTTTGTAAAATCATTAAAGAGATAAATAAAACTTTGTAAATTTATCATGGAATTTGGCTAGAATAGCATATAATTTTTGAGGGGTGTGGTTGTAGGAAATCCTGTAACCACAGTTTACTCCTACAGATTGCATAATCACGGATGGTTTAAGATTCATACAACTAGTTAAAGATGGAGTAATGCTACTTGGTCTTGTCCATCCTGAAGACGAGGATGATGATAACAATGAAATTCTAGTCGTCAGAGTGACGGATGCCAACTTATACAAAACTTTATCAGGGATTGTCAAGTGTCAACCTTGGCGTTTCGTGTTCTATTGGGTGATCATGTGAAAGAGTTGCAGTCAAGATCACACCTCTCCGGATTGGGATCCAATTAAAGTACAGTGCTGGCAACCAATACTCATTTTCATGCAGGAAAAGCAACAGTAAAAAATTATTGTAATAAATGTGTGTAGCAGGGACTTGTTTCAAGCGATTCTAGTCGGTAAGAAAGCAAAATTAAGTTTTACAAGTATATTTCTGTCATACTTAGCCACTGTCTTTACAAGCTGGGAAAGCGAAAATTTCTGCTAATGCTGGACTAGCATCTTTTTTTGAATGAACATAAAATAGGTAAAATCTGGAGAAAAGTTGCTAAATAAAAGAGAAATATGCACTCTACAGTTTTTAAATAAGCAAAAAATAAGTATCCAGATAACCAAACCGCAGTGATGATAGACTAATCTATCAACATGATTACATTCACACACAGTGGACACTAGTGCGTAGCCGATATGAATGGTTTTGATAAGGATGTGGCTAGCTCGATAAGTTGATCACACAATCTGTTGAAGCCCATTTGTACTTTAATAAGTGCCCCATTATCTTCTTATTGAAATCCTCTACATCCTTTGTGGTACGTGTCTTCTTCTCTGTCTTTATGAAAGGATGTGGTGAAATTTTAATAATCACTGTCGGAAGAACCCTTGCATTCTGCAAAAAATAGTTGAACGAAATCCAGCTCTCTCACTTTCCCTTCAAAGTACTGAAATTTGATCGACTTGAGGTTCATCAACAAACAATGAGGCACTATGTCCAATGTCAAAGGGCCCTCATTAACTTTACCACGACAACAAACCTACATAATAATACATATCAAAGAAGTTTCATCTACTTGTCACAAATTAACGGCAAAACAAAACAAAACAAAACAAAAGATTTCAAGAAGTTAGTGTATTCTTACCCCATCGAAGACGAGTGACTCCAAATTTGGTGAGAATAGTAAAAAAATGAATAATGATTTATCTTGCTGAGTCTTGATAAAAGACACTTCCAAAGTGATTAAATTATTGAAGGTAGAAAAACTTGTAGATAGATCATCTGCCTGCTCAAGTTTCTAATAAAGATACAGGGAAACAACTTACCCTAACTTGCTAGAAAAAAATAATCAGCCAATAAAGGTAACTCCCAAAATAAGCAACCATACCTCAAATAGATCAGCTGATAACTTCAGGCGCTTTACATTAGAGAGTTTCTTTACAAACTTCAGTATAACATCAATCGGGACACCAGGATTAGTATACATGTGGCATATATATGCATACACAAGGGACGTAAATCTCTCCACCACTAAATGTTGTGATATACCATCGTTGATTCTGATGGACATTAGATTTGGTGCATCAATCATGATTTTGGTATCCTTCTTACAAATATTCAAAGAATTAAAGAAGGATAATGATTTCAGTGTAACAGATATGATATTCAAATGATTCAACAAACAATATTTGAAACACAATTCTTCAAGAACAAGAAAGTTTGAAAATAGTTGTTGAATCATTCGCTGCCTGAAAACTGAAATTTTCGATAGCTGAAGTATTTTAAGTCTTTTAAAGGATACTAATTGTGGAAGATTAAGCTGCTGGCCACCATAAAGATCAACACAAAATTGGTTAAAAAGACCAAAATCAACATTTCCTAGGTGAAAAGGACAGTTAGATTTTGATACTGTTTAAATGGACAAAAATGTAAAAATAGTCAGGATGTAAACAGTTTCATCCTGCCCATTTTCAAATACTTTCTCTTATTTTTAATTTACACAGGATGCATTCAGTTTCATCCTTGCTATTTTTTAAGTTTAAGTCAGGATGAATCCAGTTTCATCCTTGCTATTTTTTTTTTTGTCCATTTCACCCATACTAATTTTTACTCGTCCATTTGAACTGTGTTTTAAAAATATTTGGACAAATGACCCATTTTCCGAAAGATCAATGTCTAACAAAGTCAGTGATTCACAAGTGTAAAGGTCGACAGGGATAATATCCGCTCTTTCAGTGTCACTTAATGGCTATAGTAATCCAAGCCTTTATCCGCTGGTCATCAAAGTAATGACCATCACAGGTGATACAAAATTTCTTAATTTCCAACATGTTACGACAGACCAATATCCTATCTACGAAATCCATAAAGCTCCCGGTAGAAGATTGTGTTTCTTGAGCATTAGGAGACTTCCATTTGCGAAAATCAAGAACAGGAAGAGATATCCAGAGATTCCTCCATTCTTTAGACAAAATTGTTGTTGAAACAACACATTTGATAGGAAGCAAAGAGAGAATGTGATGAATTAGGTGTTAAGGCAACCTGCGGATCCTATCCTGTCCTCCCACACCCTCCTCCTCCATGTTGTTTCTAAAAAGTAACCAATATTGGCTCATTTAAAATCATAATACAGGTAATTAATCACGTTCAAACACATACACACATGCTTCGTAAACAGTAGAGAAATCAATAGAAATATGATATAAGGGTTTGTTTGTATTTCCTGTCATCAATTGTGTTTAACTATCCCCCAATCATGGTGTCGTTGTTGTCGCCATTCCTAAAAAGCAACCAAGAACAACTTTATAGTAAAAAGAATAATGCCCAACAAGTGTTTTTGGTAAACTAGAAAAACACTAAGCAAGTAGACTAAAAGGGCATGTCAAGTTAGCCCCAACTGCTAAATCTAGATAGACACAACAAATTAAAGTACTTGGGATTGAACTTAAAACAGTTTTATCAGTAAATCCATTCTAATTTTACCCATAGGAAACAAGTTATGCGCTCTTTAAAATAATTTCAATTTAACTAAGATTCAGCTTTTCAATCCCAAAGATGATATGATTATTATCAGTCATTTTCAACAACACACACATTTATTAACAAAAAATCAAGGAAAACCCTAAAATACAGAAATCAAATTAGGAAAAGAAATTAAAAGTTGAATCCCTATCTATCAATGTAGAACTAGATGACTGCTGCACAGTGGGGGCCGACGAAGAAACATACCTAACCAGACTTGTTGTGATTCATGGCAAAGGAATTGGTAGGTGACTTGCACTGTCAAAACCGACAAAACTTATATCAATCAGTTCAAAATTATGTAATGCTTTTCTCTACTACATTGCTTTAGAAGCTCAAAATGTGTATCATTCTAAATTGGTCGCCAAATATTGGAAATAATATAAATTATTACCAGTGAAAATTTTCAAGATTGCTAGTAATGGATAATTTCACTTGGGAGTAACAGCATATGCAAAAGTGTTATTGTGAATAGATATCAATTTTAGAAAGTATAAGGTGATCACAAAAAATGCAATTATAAAAACAAACTATTATGGAAACTAAATTAGGACGGACGATTACAGTGGACTATAAATTTTTGTCCAATGAAACAAGGGGTTCCACAAGTTACGACATAAAAGGCCATCAAATTAGATGTACACCTGTTTTTTCCTTCCACCTGTTTCTTATCCACATTGCATGAAATACAAATGTGCAAAGCTTCAAAAAAGTAAAGGTAATACGGTAATTTGACTTGTATAAATATGAACCTAAACCTAATCTTACCACTTCCTTTTCTTTTCTTTTCCTGTTCTACTTTTATCTCCCATTTTCCGTTTAGTTATGACGAATTATGGTAAACAAAGGAAACATATGTACAAACAACATAGGTGTTAAGTTCAGGCTATTTGTGTTCCTAATTCCTAGCTTCATTTGGTCAAAAAAAATAATCATAAAATCAATGCCGAAATAACACCTTAAACAAGTGATTGCACTGTTAATTTCAGTTCCCGTGACTTACTGAGTCGGAAACCGAGTTGATACGATGGGTGCAAGTGTGGTTGCATATGCGCGATTGGATCGGGTATGATTTTAACCGGGCCCGTCACTCTTTCTTCTACACCCGCAGGATCTCTGTAAATGTTACGTAACCAGATTTTGTGACTTAACTTGATTTAACTTGATTCATATTCGAGTGATTAGTGGCGTCCGAATTTGATCTGACAGCCATATTTGATTCTGAAAATGTGATAAAATGTGCGAAATGAGCGTGTGCGAGTAACACTCGGTAACATGTTAGCCAGTGTGATCACACTCTAAAAAAGAAATCTTTTTTTCTTCCGATAAAACTATTTGATCTTCTTCAACTTAACTTGATTAGTAGATACAAATCATTCGATTTGTTTGATATGAGTTATGTTTTGTTAACATTTAACCCTTTATTGTCTTTCTTGTATTTAATTGAGGAGTAAATAGTTTTAGTTGAATCAAAATTGAAGTTTTGATTTTATTTTATTTTCTATTTTGGATAAATACGATAAAGAAATTGATCGATTCTCAATTTGCTTAAGAAGAAAGGAATTGATTCTCATGATGGATAGTTTGGCCTTAGGACCTTCACATCTAGGAAACGTGTTAATTTGTCTATGTTTTACTATTTGATTATATTGGAATGACATTTGTAATCAATTTGATGGATTATCTCAAATTCTATATTAACTTTACGAAATTGTGAATTCAAAAAAATTAATTTTGTTTTCTCTGACAATGTAGAAGTATTTGCGAGAACAATGTAGAAGACAAACATACACCAAGAAATGGGGATGGACTACATAACCTATGATGCATGCACCAATGATTGTATTTTATATTGGAAGGATCATGCATCATTGAAGGACAAGAGTGCAATAAAAGGTACATCAATGGCTACATTTTTTTTCATGTAGGAATTACCAAATCATATATATACCGGAAACTTCTAAGATGAATTTGATAAGGGAATGGCTCTATTGGAGGAGATTCAAGTGGGAGGCGAGAATTGACTACTATGATCCTTATAACACTCATGAAGAAAGGATCGCTCATGTTCCTCAAGCTGTAAAAAAGATTTGGATAAAGCATGAAAATGAAAAAGAGGAAGCCCAGGAAAAGTAGAGCGAGGCATAAGAAGAAAAGGAAAAGATATGATTACGCCCTATTTTGAGTCGCAAACCTCTTAGTTTGGTAAAAATTAGTACGTAGATTCTCATTCCCTCATATCTTAAATGTCTGCGAACTGAAATGTACTACGATTGATTGATCCTACTTCGTATTTGTAAAATTAGGAGCGAAAATCCCGGAGTTGAGATCACTCCATCGATGTGTGGATTCTCATACACAAGAGGGTGGAAAAATTCTACCAGTGCAACCCTACTATGTGAGTTAGGCTATGCTTTATTTCATTTACATATTATTCCGAAATCCATCTATGTTCACAAAATGTGCTCTACATTCTGGGATGACCTTAAGAAGGCGCAAGAAGAGATCAATGAAAAAATAGGTCTTTGAGTGAACTTTGTAGATGAAATGGATGCATTGATTAAAGCATTTGGAAAAGGATTTGTAGGGACGAGTTCGTCTTTGTCGGTCCTATTTCGTACACAATATGATTATTACGCTCTGCGCGTGCCAAAGTTCTTTGAATTGAAGTCAAAGATGGAGAACTTAAACATGAGGTGAAGGAGATAAATGGCAAGATGGAGGTTCTTCTTACTAGCTTTGCATCCTTATGTAACGTTGTGCGAACATCCAATCTGGACAAGCATCATATATTGCCTCGAACCACTTTGATAATGCACATGGTGTATTCACCTATGCGCAGGTGGTGAATAGTTCACTGCGGCGCTTGAGGCTGAGATATCACCAGCTCGATTCGAGAATAGTTCACCTTCGGATGGAGCCAAATGTTCATTGTTGAACTTGGATGATGAGGTCATTCTTTGTTGGTGAGTTTATCAGAGTGAATTTGGACTTCTTTGTCACGGCTCACACGAAAATCATGTTAAAGTGTTGTTGGACCTCATACTTTTGCCACTTGCAAACCATAACTTGAGTTTGTGAATACCTTTCAAGAAGTTGGAATTGGAGGCTATGTGGTTCATCCAAATGCAAGTCTGCCCGTCATGATTATGATTAGAAGGGTCTATCTCATCTTTGGAAATGATATGGATAACTAAATGATGACCTATGCTTTTTGCTATTTTGTCACCATCTTTTTTGTTATTATTCGCACTTTTATATGTAAGGCTGAACAACTTTGATATGTTCTCATAGGTAAACTCCCCGAGGTTATTGTGTGCTTAAGGAGATTCTTATGCAAATGTGCATAAGAAAGTACTAATTTTGTGACTTTGAATGTTAATATATCTTTTTGTGAATTTTACTTTGTGTATGAGTGTAGTTTTTGTTTCTATATATGTTTTTTGGTTGTTGCGAGATGATTGATTAGGTTTCTTTAAAGCAATAGAGCGGTGGGAATATCAATTTGTAATTAATCTTGTACATTGAAGTTGCAATTTATGGATATAGTTTTAACCTTAGTTTTACACTTTCCGGGTATAATGTTTAA
Organism: Papaver armeniacum; assembly: GCA_023531295.1. Lineage (NCBI taxonomy): Eukaryota > Viridiplantae > Streptophyta > Magnoliopsida > Ranunculales > Papaveraceae > Papaver > Papaver armeniacum. The sequence continues at coordinate 538,902 of JAJJWW010014132.1, forward strand.
TGATCAAGCGGTGTTGGATTATCTTTGTTGGTGACCTTAATCTCAGTAAGTCTATTTTGTGATCTTCTTGACATGATGCACAACCATGTCTTTCTTCTTTATGTTATCTACGTTCGAGATTTAAGAAATTTCTACACGTATTCTTTGGTATTATTCTTGCTAAACAAGAGACGAAAACAAGGAAAACGTCGCCGATGTGAGGTACTTGTTACAAATTTTTCATTCATTTATATCCAAAATTGGGATTAGTACAACATGGGTTTGGTGTTTACTTTAGGACATTTCTTTTGTATATGTGTGTGCAATCGGTAAAGTCGGGGTTTATTGAACAATAGAATCTAGAGTGGTGAAAAGCCGAGTAGAGATAAGGAAACTTGGTTTTGGTTGGTTTATAATAGGGTTGCTAGAGTAGAAAAGCTATCGATATCACTTTGCAATCTCGTATTAGTAATTACTTTACATGTTAGGTTTAGTTCTTTGAGGACAATTATTAACTTTTTATGCCAATCTCATTCATGTAGATACAAATCATTCTTAATATTTTAACATTTAACCCTTTATTGTATTTCTTGTATTTAATTGATGTGTGATATAAATTCAACATTTGAGTAAATAGTTATTTTTAGAAGTATTCTTTGTATGTTTTATCAAAGTTTGTGAAACTCTATTTCTAAAAGCATTGTTTTCTTGTTTGATTTTATTTTATTTTCGGTAAACTTTTGGGATAAATAGCGATAAAGAAATTGAACTCAACGATTCTCGGTTATTTTTTCTTCTTAGAATTTTTTGGATGATGGATAGTTTAAGGACCATAAATTGTATTGATTATAATTGAATGTTGGAATGTTAAATTGGGTTGATGACTTGTTTTGAATGGTGGAATGTTAAATTGGATTGAATGACTTCTTATGTGATAGATTTTTGAATGTTGAAATGTTTGAATTGGAATTTGTACTGGGGTAAAATGAAAGGATGGAACATTAATATTTGATTATATTGGAATGACATTTGTAATCAATTTGATGGATTATCTCAAATTCTAGCGGTCTATTGCGTGTTATTAACAAATTAGTGACGGCAACTGAAATTGTGAATTCAAAAAATTAATTTTGTTTTCTTGTATTTAATTGAGGAGTAAATAGTTTTAGTTGAATCAAAATTGAAGTTTTGATTTTATTTTATTTTCTATTTTGGACAAACAGTTTAAGGACCTTGAACTCGTTAATTTAATACATTTTGATTATATTGGAATGACATTTGTAATCAATTTGATGGACAAGATTTTGTGACAAACTTTGAAGGACAAGAGTGCTTTTTTTCATGTAGGAATTACCAATAGGTTCTAATATAGTGGGCCTAGTTAGTGGCAAATCCACCCATTAAGAAACCATAATAGGAGGTCCAAATTTTTAAAGAAAGAAAAAATTGGACCAAAAATTTTAATTTTAGGTCCGTCACACGTGCGGGACCAATAACGTGTAATTTAAAAATTCCAGAAATGACCTTCCTTCTTTTTACAGATATTTCAAGTTTCCTATATTCGTCTCCATTATTTTTTCTCAGATCCGATTCTGCTCTCTCCTTTTTCTGCTCTGGATTTGTCGACCTAGGGTTTCTGCTGATTTTTTTTGGTTTTGAGGTATGTTGTGTGATAATCTTTCATTCTTCTTTCTCCTACTACTTATATTTGTGTTTTTGTGATTTGTTTTCAACTCAATCTTGATGATTAGATCGAATTAGTGATGTTTTAGGTTTGTTTTTAACTGATTCACAATGATCATATCATGATCATGATATTTTTATGACTCGATTTCATTATTTTAGTAATTCTTAAGTTAGTTTTCTGTTCGTGTTTTGTTTTTGTTGTTCTTTAATGAATCTTGTTTGTGATTATTCGATTTATTTAATAGATTATTATGTTTTTAGGTTATTTTAACTTTCCATTTGATTATATTTTTGTTTTTGTTTTTTTCTTTGTCAAAATGATGCTTGTTTGTAGTTACAGATTGTTTGATTCAGCAGTACATATATGACGTACTGATAAAAACTGCTTTATTTTAGTTATATTCATAGTTTTATTTACTTTTTTTGCTTGATCCAGAAGTACATATATGTAATACTGAGATATAACTTTTTTGGTTATGTTGTATTTATAGATTTATATGTTTTTTTTGACATGAAATTGATTTTTAGTCATGAATCAGAGGTACATATATGGCGTACTGAAAAGAACTGTTTTAATTCTGTTATGATCATAATTATATTCAGTTGATTCGTATGATCTAGCAGTACGTATATGAAATACTGAATTAAAACTGATTTCAATACTGTTATATTTGTAGATTCATCAGTCATTTCTGTATTGGAGTTGATTTAGATAATGAATTAGCATTTCATATATGGATTACATAAAGATAACATGATTTTTTGTATCTATTAGTTCTATATATGTTTGAGCTTTTGGCTTTGAAATTAGTGTTATTTTGTTAGTGTTAATTTGTTCTTTTGTTTTGTTTTCACAGGTTTGTTGTTGTTCGTCGTAGTGGATTGTAATTCAATTGCTAATTTTTCAGGTTAGTTTCATGTAAAATTGGCAGTATTATTTTTATGTATTCAATATTTTGTATGTACAATACGTAATTTCTTGTTAATCATTAGATATGTGGGATTATAATGAGCTAAATGAGTGCATATTGCATGTACTACTCATTTACAGGTTCAAGATATCTATAGTATACCATTTATGTTCTGAAAATTAACTAGTTACATTTTGATATAGCATTTATGTACTGCAAATTCATAGCTTTTAACACACACAGACTCATATATGTTAGCATACAAATGGTTTTTAATGAATATGCCAGTTATGTACTGGAAATTCTGAGTCTTTTTTCCAGTTTCAATCATTGTAGCTTTTTAGTTTCTGAGAGTATATCATATATGTACTGTTGTTTTCTTTAATATTGCTATGATAAATAATAATTATTTTGTCTTATGTTCTTGTGTTTTCAGTACTGCGTATATGTAATGTTTTATTTTATATTGTGATGAACAACTTTTCGCATTTTTTGTATGTGTTTATGTATGTGTGTGTGCATGTCTCACACTGTTGATTTGCTGAGGAAGATTTGCACTTGCCAAAGATGGCGTGTTTATGGCTTTCCTTGCATGTATGCTACTACAGATATTTCTGCGAAGGGTGAAATAGTTGTCCTGATTTCAACCTATAAACCTCCATGAATGATGTCCTTCCATTTATATATGTTGTGTTTTAGAACAATAAGACTTGTTGTCATTTATTCATTGCAATGTACTTCATTTTTTCCAAATACGGTGAGTATATATTATATGTACTAGCTTATTAATTTTTTCGTATGATATATTGCAAGATAAAATAACTTATTCTAACCAAATAGGTATATGTTGGATAGGATTTGGTCTTCATATACGGTGGTCACTAGACAATGCTGGATAGGATTTGGTATTCTATTTCCATCATAAACTGTATAAGTTACAGCACTATGGAGGATCCATCTTGTTCTTCATATACAACGGTCACTAAGCACTCTTCTCTATTACTTGTTTTTGACATACAACGATTTTTGGATTACAAATCTGCAGTACATATATGACATACTGAAAAATACTGCTTTGATTTGCTATTTTTTATAGTTATTATCACTTTATTTTTTGTTTGATCCAGAAGTAACTAGTGAGGATGCCGAAGTATCTAGCAGTTGTTGTTCTGTAACAAAAAAAGAAAATTGACACCCAAGTTGCATCTGACTTGAAGTGATCTCTAACACCACCAAAGTATGTCTCCATGGTCTTCATGTCTATTTATTTGTGTCTAGTCTCGAAGTATGTCTACATGGTTTCCTAGTCTATTATGAAGTTGTAAGCAGTCCAGCGGATATCTACTCAAATATGTAACTAGTGTATCGAATATGTACTCGAATTTGTAAGCAGTGCAGCGGATATGTACTCGATTTTGTAAGTGGTGCAGCCGATATATGTACTCTAAAATTTTGAGTGCAAATTTTATACATCAATGAATTTGAGTATTGTTTTTATGATCTTTCTTTTATCGCATTTTTATGAACCGAGATTATAACAAAAAAAAAAACAATATAACAAAAAAATATTTTATCCCAACAATTGCAGGTACACTAGCAATCAGATATATACATAATAGGTCCAAGACTATAACAAAAAAAGAAAAATAAAAGACAAAGAGAGAAAAAATTAAACATAAAGCTAGATCTTCCACTCCCATGCCACCAACACCAAGACCACCACAGCCACTTTTAAATTATGTCTCCCGGCACCACTACCTGTTGAATCATATTGTAGAAGTTAGTTTCATGTCAAAATGAGTAATTAAGCAACATAAACCATCATATATGCACTAGCGGATCATATTAGTCAAAATAAACTAAAAATTTTAAGTACAACATATATGTACTGCTGATTTATACTGCCAAAAGAAAAAGAAACCATCATATATGCACCCGCGAGTCATATTAGTCAAAGTAAACTATAATTTTACAGTACAACATATAAGTATTGCTGACTTCTACTGTCAAAAGAAAAATAAACTATCATATATGCACCCGCAAGTCCTATTAGTCCAACATCTACGTACTGCTCATTTTTGCTTTCAAAAGCAAAAGAAACCATCGTATATGTTACTTATGATGGTTATTCGATCACTTTCATCAATATTGGACATATGTACTGTGGATTTATGTTACATAAAACTAAAAACACAAACCCCATGTCACTTATGATGGTTATTCAAGCATCTTTAATCAGTTTTTCAGTTACATACTAGTGAATTTACCTCTTATAACACAAAATGCAAACTGCATGTTACTTATGATGATTATTAAAGACTTTTTATCAGTATTGGACATCTGCACTGGTGAATCTATGTTACAGAAAACAAAAAACAGAAACCCCATCTCACTTATAATGGTTATTCAAGCATCTTTCATCAGTTTTTCAGTTATGTACTGGTGAATCTATCTTCAAGAACACAAAATGCAAATTGCATGTTACGTATGATGATTATTCGAGCACTTTTATCTGTATTGGACATATGTATTGGTGGATCTATATTACAGAAAACTAAAAACAGAAACCCCATAGTCACTTATGATGGTTATTCAAGCATCTTTCATCAGTTTCTAAGTTATGTACTAGTGAATCTATCTCCAAGAACACAAAATGAAAATCGCATGTTGCTTATGATAGTTATTCAAGCACTTTCATCAGTATTTGACATATGTACTGGTGGATCTATGTTAAATAAAACTTAAAACAGAAACCTTATGTCACTTATGATGGTTATATTGAAGCATTTTTCATCATTTTGTCAGTTATGTACTAGTGAATCTATCTCCAAGAACAAAAAATACAAATTGCATGTTACTCGTGATGATTATTCAAGCATTTTCATTAGTAATGGACATATGCAATGTGTGGATCTAGGTTATAGAAAAATAAAAACATAAACCTCATGTCACTTGTTTTGGTTATTCCAGCACTTTTCACCAGTTTTTCAGTTATGTACTGCTGAATCTATCTCTTAGAACACTATCGAACTACTGATTTTAACAGTCAAAAGAAAAACAGCAAACTATCTCATATGCACCGATGTAGCAAAAAACTAGGGTTTTATCAGTACATCAGATATGTACTGTTGATTCATACCTTTTTCTACTACTTTATCAGATGTATATGTAGATCTCTTCTCCAACTTCTCAAATCAGTACGTCTAGGTCATCTGTTGTGTTTTTTTTATCATATACATGTAGATAAAGTAGATTTTTGGTGATTTTCGTATGGTTTCTTTTCATTATTGATGTATGTTTTTATGGTTTCGTACGATCTTAACGTTATCATCGTCTAATGGTGATCTGATTTTTTTGTTTCCTTTGATGATTTGAAGAACGAAGAGTAGAGAAGAAAAATAAAGAGAGAGGAAGAAAGAGAACTGAGTTTTCGATGTGAGAGAGAAGAAAAGCAAATGATATTTTAGCGTTGTGTGGGCACGCACGTTTGGCCAGAAGGGGCATTTCGTAACGGGAAAATTAGGGGGAGACCCAAAAAAAATAATATTCTCATTGCCAGGCCCACAATTAATTTTTGGTACCGTGACACCCATAATTATATGAAATTATTATATGAATCAATTCATAACTCGTTATGCATACTATCTTTTCAGGCATAACTCGTTATGCAACCAAATTTTTCAGGGGTATAATTGGAAGCGCAACTTAGACATAACATATCTAAAAATCCGCGCCTTAGAATTTTACAAATTTTATATCGTTGGAAATCTTTTTAAAAGAGCTACGCAACGAGTACAAACAAGAATATCAATTTTTTGTTTTTCACGAAAAAATCGGAGGTGATCCTCATTTTAGGGAAAATTTTCAAAAACTTGATACATAACCATTATGCAGCCACCAAAAAAGATGCATAACACATTCTGCAGACGCATAACGAATTATGCAACCATTTTCTCCACTGCATAACAAATTATGCATTTGGATAACAAAGTTATGCATCTATAACAAGTTATGTAACCATTGTTTTGGTTAATTTTAGTGCGTACATAAAAAAACTGATGTGCATATATTTACGGATGCATATCAGGTTATGCATCTATTTTCTCGATGCATAAAAGATTGTGCAACAATTTCTCGATGCAATGCATTATGCAGCCATATTTTCGGATGCATAACAGGTTATGCATCCATTTCCACAACTGCATAACATGTTATGCAGATATTATTGTAGGTGTATGACAAGGTATGCAGTCTTTGTTTTTGTTGGTTTCAATAGTAACAAAATAGTTGTTGCATAACGTGTTATGCAACCATTTTTTGGACTGCATAACAAGGTATGCAACAAATTTTGTAGATGCATAACAGGTTATGCATCCATTTTAAAAGCCTTTCCCGTGAATTCGCATTTTTGGCACAAGAAACAGCTGGTAAAATGAAACTTATTATACTTGAAGGATTAAGGAGGCCAAAGTTTTGAAGTACAATGAAAACAAACAGATACTGCACATTTAATAAATCGTTTTAAGAAGTTGTCTATCTGATGATGGAAAAACAAACACTATCTCTACCTCTCTAACAACATGAGATACGAAGAATTGAGAAAAGAAACTACATAAGCAAAAGAACTTAACAGTTAGCTACTAATCCTCTATTTCCAATCCCCTTTACTAAATCAAAGATTCGTACAACACTTAAAACCGCGATAATATTCTTGGAATCATGGTACCGCAATGGTGTTGGTTTTCGGTCGAGGGAAATCATCAATGTATTAATCCATATCAAGGAACTCCATTCTCTTTCTCATGGAGCCAATGATAATTAATCACAAATGAATTTTTGCAGATCTATCACGATAAAGAAGTGCAAACATACACTTCTCCAGTAACTTAACAACTCATTACTATGTTCAAAGACGGAGGATTGGCCGAGCGAGATGATTCCCAAAGCCGGTTGCTATGTGATCGTCTTCAAAATGCACTCCTAGCATACTGACCTACAAAACATTAAAAAGAATTCATGCTTTTCAAGTCCACGGGAACACATAGATGAAACTAACGATCAGCAAACCAAAAATTGGAGTACAAGAAATCTCGACTTCAAACCAAAAATTAACAGATGTATGGTGTGTTGCATTACCGTGCCAAGATATTTCTTGCCATTTTTTACTCCACCAATGACAAGTGAATTCTGAGTCGTTCTCCATCTTCATCTTCCATTCATAGAAACCTATATGTGAAATTCAATTTCCTAAAAAAACCAAAATTAAACCTCTCACAACCATATGTACTCCAATTAACAACAAACCCATCAAAATTGATCGGTTTAAATCGATTTCACATAAAATATCAATCATTTATGAAACCCTAAATTAGCTTACCCTTTTCTTCTTGTTCCAGAGCTCAATCGACTTCATCACCATCACCTTCTCCCTCGATTCATCAAGCTACTAAACTTCCTAGAGATTATTCACACAAAATCAAGCTCAATTCCTTTGAATTGAGGTCGACAGAGAGAGAGACAAGAAGAACAGTAGAAATCGAGAGAAAGAAGAGAAGAGAAAAATTGAGCGGAACATAATTTTTATAAATTCTGGGTTTGTGAGAAATTTTCTCACAGAAAATGGGTGCGCGCCTGAATTTTTTTGGGCATGGGTTTCACAGTAGGAAAAATCTGGAAAATGGGTTTGTCTGTAATTTTCACTTTCGTAACTACCATGTTTTAATTAAATTATAGGACCTCCGGATAAAAGGAAATTATCGTTGGACCCTACTATAACTATATGGGCTTAGGACCATATAGCAAATTTCTCTTTTTTCATCCTATAGAAGGCCGATTAAATTGAAATTTACCTCTTCTTCAAACAGTGGAATCAAATCAGGGGGAAGATCAGAGGAGGCTATTCTTAGGGTTTTACAAGCTTTAACAAGTCTGACGATACAGCCGAGAGAGTGTGTATCTGTGGTTTTGGAAAGAGACAATTTGGTAGAAAGACATATTTACCCTCGAGTGCGGTGAATTTGTTCTACGGTATTATGTTACATCGGACAGGCACCCTCCTTGACCCACACGAGGCAAAGAGTCCTTTCATTTCCGTTGAGAGAGAAATCAGGAGTAGATCCGATTTCTCTAAAACCAAAATCCAAAAACGAAAATCAAAATTCTCATCATCATTTAAAGGTTCTTCTTCTCTGATTAGATTGCCTGAAAACAATTTGAAATGAAAATCTTAGAATTGAACAACGGTTCAAGAGGCAGCGTATGTGCAGTGCTCAGTTTCAACTTCAGTTTTCTTCTGAGATTCTTTTCCATCTTGAACTGGTAAGAACCTCCTCCTCATCTCTTTTCAGCTCCATTCACTGTTGACCTAATTTGATCCTGAAATTGCATTCTTCAGCATTACTTAAAATCTGTGGTTTTCGATCTTTGTGTATTATTCACATTTTAGGGTTCAACTAAGATAGTGGTAGAGACAACAGGCTTTTTATAGGGACTAATTCGCCCAATTGTTATTAGCTCAGACTCTCTTTTGCATTTTTGATTTAAGCTGTGGATGGCCTAAGCAATTTATAATGGAAAACGTACCATGTAAATCAAGTCTTTCTATGATGTAACTTTTAATCCGAATTAGGACATATTTAATGGAAGAAACCAATTTATTAATTGTTCTATAAATTGAAGTTGTATAGAGACAACAGGCTTTCTATAGGGACTAATTCACCCAATTGTTATTAGCTTAATAGTCTCTCTTTTGGGTCTTGGATTTAAGCTGCAATTCTCTTAAATATTTAATGGAAGAAACCACTTTATTGTTCTCTAATCTCTCTATCTCCCATCAGGTAGCTTGAACTGGTAATTTGTGTGGAAACCAAACTAGGCTTTTACAGTTCAAAATCTCAATTGAAGCTTAAAGTGGGATAGTTGTGGAAGCTACTCAGAAGCCTAGATTCTTGGTTATTAGTGGTACATTTTTTCTTTTCTATTTATACGAAAATGTCTTTCTCTCTGGTCCAGGTACTTTTAAGAATTAAACAACACTACACTAACACTCCTCTGTCAGCCACTAGAGCTGCTTAATGGGGGCTTTAAATTAAATGGGAGTTGTGCTATTGGGTTTAAGGGTACAACTCCAGTTACCTAGAGGCGTGGTGCGAGCTAAGAATTTGGAGGAGAAAGTTGGCGATTGAGCAGGCCTAGCTTTAAAACTGATGGTGGGGGTGGTTGGGTAATGAAGTAGAAGAACCAATAATGAAGCTAGTAAAAGCTTAAGTTGAACACACTGCACAAGGCAAAACAGGTTAGTAAAAGCTTAAGTTGACCATATTGATGCAAGGAATGATCAAATGTAATTAATTTATGTTATTTGGAAGGAAAAAAAGAAATCACTTCTCTTTCACATCAAGATCGCAGAGAAAAGTCTTTGTCCAAAAACTTGGACACAATAAAATGTCAGACTAAGTGTTCACCATAAACTTTTGTTAATTAAAGGACAAAATAAAAGATCTCCTCCTTCAGGAAGTGTTGCTGCTTTAGATAATTGGAACATGGTTTATGCAGTGCAGGGTATGCTGATATATTTATGACCTACTTTGATTTCTTGTTATTATCCTGCATTCTTCAGCATTACTTCAACCAGTGGTTTTGTTTGTGTATTATTGGCATTTTACAGTTCAACTAAGATAGTTATGATCAGTCAAGTTGGAATCACAAGCCTAATCAAAGTTGTATAAAGAAAACAGGCTTTCTATAGATTAATTTACGACTTAGAGCCTGGGTACCGGAGAAAGAATAGAGCTAGAGTGAACAAGTGGAAAAGAAAGAATCATGTGAAATATTACATATACATTGCTGTAGCTTTTAGTGTGTATAATCTGCTGTTGCATTTTAGATTTAGTGTAACTTCATCTACGTAACATTTTATATGTGCTTATACCCCACCATTTGTCGCTCACCAAGCTGATCTTGTTCAGCGTGTTTCAGGTGGTATTGTTCTTGCACCCGAAGGAATCAATGGGAGCATTTGTGGGATAAGAGAATTGGTGGAAACAGTTCTTGGTTTCAGATATATACAAGCTAATGACCAGTTCAAAGATCAAAGACGGATCGAATCTCTAGCGAGTCCTGAGGAAGAAGACATCCATCCTGGACACACTGCAGCAGTTCCCCTCTTGGAGCAGGGGAAGATGCACATTTTCGATGGGATCACGTGCGAATCAATGTGAAGAAAGAGGTACTGACATACAACCTATTTACCCTTTTTTTCCTTTTCAAAAAAGTTTTATTTGGTTGACATCTTATCATCTGACATATCTGTTTGTCCAGATAGTCTCTCGTGGAATGCCATCAGTGTCAACCCTTCGAAAGAGTTGGAAAGTATGTGGATTGACCCAGAAACTGTGAATGATTGCTTAGCGTAATCGAATTACAATGTATTTTTTGATTTCGGTTGGATTAAATTTTCTTATGTTTTGAATGCTGATACTGAAATTTATGCAGCTTTTGAGAAGTGTTAGTGAATTTAGTGCTAGTTTGATCAGATCTGATTGTTTGATACTTTTGTAAAGAAATGGAATTTTTTGTGTAGTAGGTTCTTTTTTGTTAGGTTTGAAGATTGTTAGTGGAAGCAAACATTGTTTGCAGATGGATTTTGTGAGGTTACGGGTTAATATGATTGAGATCTGATTAGATTTTTTTTTTTTTTTTTTTTTTTTTTTTGATGTTTTGATTTTGTAGATGGAGAAATCTTGTAGTTTGTTGATTCATTTCGAAAAGGGAACACCAGCACTAGCTAATGAAATCAAAGAAGCATTAGCAGGAAACGATGTTGTTGCAATGGTCGAAGCAATGAAAAAAGCAGTAATATGAATGTGCTGGAACCCTTTTTCACTTTCATCTGCACCTACGGCTATCAGGGCTGCTGCCAACTTCTACAATCTCAAAGTGATAACAGTGTCAAGCTTATTGTGCTTGATCGATGGAATGAGCTCAAAACTTCTCACATAGAGCTTATGGTTGATATGATAGTGGATGTGCTTAAGGCACTTGCAAGCCCTAATCAGCTAATCTTGATATTCGAAGGAAGGCAGTTGATATTGCTCTTGAACTGATAACTCCAGGTAACATTGATGAAGTTGTTCAAGCACTGAAGAAGGAAGTTGTGAAGACTTTGAGCACCGAGCTTGAGAAGATTGGGGAATACCGCCAAATGCTTGTTCAAGCTATACATTCTTGTGCAATAAAATTCCCTGAAGTGGCCAGCACTGTGGTTCATTTGTTGGTGGATTTTCTTGGGTGATAGCAATGTGGCCTGATGTGGTTTTTTTTTCGTACAAGAGATTATTGAGACCAACCCTAAACTTAGGGTTGCAATTACTAGGCCCTCAGACACATTTTACCAGATACGTGCGCACGTTTTTTGTGTTCTTGTGCTCTCTGGATCACTGAAGAGTACTGTCTCCCGCTCTCTGAAGTTGAGAGTAGGCTTGCTACCAGTAAGCAATGTCTAGGGGACCTGCCTTTTTTCACAGTGAACGAAGAAGGAAATGGCGCAGATACGTCAAAAGTAAATTCCATCACTGTACCTTCTAGGATTCCTGGAATTCTTGCTGATGGTACCTATGGACTCAGAGTGCTGCCTCGGAAACTGCCTATCTCCTCCTACTCATTTGACCAAATAAGTTGCACATATTGATAAAAATTCAAGAGAACAATATGAAATGAGAATCAAGAGTCAAGTTGAGGTTATAGAAGAAGTATCACCACATGAAGCATTGCGCAACAAGTATTTTTGGCTCAAGAGGCAGCGTATATTTGGTGCCCAGTTTCAACTCCAGTTTTCTCTTAAGACTCGTTTGGATCTTAAACAGGTAATCCTCTTATCTCTTTTCAGCTCCATTCGTTTATGACCTCATTTGATTTCTTCACCATTATTTAAATCGGTAGCTTTGTTCGTCTATTATCGACATTTTAGGGTTCAACTGACATAGGTTAGCCAAGATGAAATAGGGCTGGGAATCAAAGTTGTATGGAGAGAACAGGCTTTTTATAGACTAATTCATCCAATTATTATTAGCTGAAAATCTCTTTTGCGTTTTGATGTAATCTGTAGTTCTGTCACCGGAACCGGTAATCATAGAAATCTTGGATTCAAGGACTTGATTTGAAACTTGGTTCTTGAAATAGACAGGACTGAGTGAAGTGTTATTAATTGTATTCTGAGTATTCTGACCCTTTTTGAGTGGAATTAAGCCGTAATATTTTTGGATGTATATTTTTTGAGTTGTAAGCAATTTATTAATACCGAGTTTTTGAATTCCACGTTGACTACAGCACCAGAGAACTCAAGAAGAAACAGAAGCACCAAAATACTTCAGGTACAAGCTGATATTTCACAAACCCTTGTACTATTCCAATTTCAGTTCAAATTGACTGATGATGTATCGACTTATGATGCCATTCAATCTTTACTATACCTTATCTTATTGTGAAACAGATGTTTGATTTTGAAGACTTTCATGTCTTCAGACTATCTATTGTGTGTCTGTGACTCTTTGCATTCATCATCAATTTGGTACCCCAGTAACAGCTGGCCTTGTAAAAATGTCTTCGTTCTCTTAAATTCTATATCTCTCGTGGCCCCTGCATCATTTAAAAAGTAGTTAGGTCCATTGAACTTTTGACCCTCTCTCCTTGTCTAGAATGTATTTTATGTAGTTGAATTATTATGAAGTCAACAGAGTACATTTTTGAGGGTGCACTTGTGCACTCTGTTTTAACTAGGGTGCACAATACTACTTTCCTCATTGGTTTGTTTTTTCTATACAGTTCTCTATTTTGCTTTATTTTTTCATCTTTTGTATTTATATTTAAATGTTATAGGAAATTATGCTTGAAAGACAATGATTTTTTTTTTTGTTTTTATATTATGATAATAAATTTATATATCCAACAAATGAGGATGGTTAAGTAGGGGTGTCCAAAATCATACTTCCTTTCTTTGTCTTTGATTTGATTGCCTTTATTATTTGAGAAAAAAACAGTTGCGTATACAATCAGTAGTTCCAGGCTTCCAGCACGCATATGTGAGAGCCAATGACTTTCACTTGTTCAATTTGTAACTGCGGCTGCATATAGTATACTGTATATATATACATATGCACACACCTAACATTATGCATGAGTTAGTTCTACTTCAGATCTTTGATATCCTTCTTTCTACCATAAGCTTGCCAACTCATGATGGAGGTTATTGGAGGATCATCATCAGTTCATCATGGTCGTATGTTTTACTTTTATGTTTTTGCGGTGTTGTTGATTATTGGATGCGGTTTCTTTGATCTTGCTCTTTCTCAGCGGCTACCAGATGTCGAAGGTACACATGACTTCTTTTTCTCTACAAATAGATACTTTCAGTTGCATGTGCTAAGTAAGAACATCAACATAGTAATAGTATTATGCATGGACGCTAATTAATTAATCTCTACATCTACAGTCGAGGCTCTAACTGAAATAGCAAAGACATTAGGAAAGCAAGGCTGGGACTTTGCAAAATTGGATCCATGTAATGCTACCGAGGGTATTAACTGTACTTGCACTTTCTCTGGCAACACAGTCTGCCATGTTACAGGAATGTAAGTTTGATCACTAAAAAGAACAGCACGTGACTTAGTTTTTGTGACATAATTATACATCCGCACCCAAATTTTACACAATGATGTGTTGGTGTGATTGGTTATACTAACTGTCCAAAACCCAATTTATAAACTATAGACTAACCCTTGTGGGCCTATTATCCTTAGATTTGTTTTTCTAATGCATTTTTGAACAAGGACTACGGGAAGTAGTAACTCCTCCGTATTGAAGTAGTTTGACCAAAAAGAGGCTAATATTGGAGGAGTTACTCCTCTAAAAATCCCTATCGAATTTGATTTCTACATGAATGCTGTCTCACCTTCTTTCTTTTCTTTCTGGTCCTTTTCTAGCATAGACGCTCTGTTTTTTTTTTCTTCCTTTTTTTTTAATATTCAATCGCTATAGTACCCAAACTAATCCTTAACCTCTGAACTATTTGGTTTTGAATGAGATAGTGTTAACCCATAGGCCTTGCTCTCAGTGTCGCCAAATAGTGCCTCTTTTTCCGCAGATTTTTGGGGTTCCCTGAATATCAGCACCACCACTGGTGTTGCCTATAGTTAGGGGATTCCTGTGAATAGGTTTAACCATTTAACAGGCTTTGAATTTAAGCTAGTGTACCTCTTGTTTTTATACACTGATTTGAAATGCTTTAGTTTTTGGGGTTGGCTTGTGTAGAGTGCTTAATGAACAGAGCTTATCGGGCACATTACCTCCAGAGCTTGTCAAGCTTCCTTTCCTCCAAGTAATGTAAGACTGATCAACACTTTGGTCTTCTCTACCGCTTCATTAAAATACCACTGTATTAGGCTTTCTAATCTCTCAACTGATATAATTACAACCTTTTTTTGTTGTTTGTTTTATTTCTTTAGTGACCTTGACCATAACTACCTCAATGGTTCAATCCCGATAGTATGGGGTTCTATGAAGTTGGTGAGCATGTAAGAATATATATATTCACTCTATTCTCCCGTAAGAATAACAAAATTTTCAAATCAGTTGTTATGTTCCAACATTAATAGTCTAATAGATAGTGAAACAAATAAATGCAGCTCTCTCTTTGGGAATCGATTATCCGGCCAACTCCCTGAAGAGATAGGAAATATCACTACTCTAAAAAATTTGTAAGTTCTCTTGTTGATTGCATCTTGTCCATTCAATATTTAAGTATTGTTTCCTGATGTTTACTTTTTAGAGTTTTGGAAACCAATCAACTCTCCGGGCATCTTCCTAAAAAGCTCGGAGACATCGTAGGCATAAACCGTATGTAAGTATTTTAATGCATATTGACTTTTGTTATTCACTTTCTTGAAATTTCACAACTCTAGAGGAATTTGTATTTTAGCTCTTTGCTCTTTGTAATTGTAGATTGCTTAGCTCGAATAATTTTACTGGGGAATTGCCACAAACTCTTTATAAGTTAACCAACCTGACAACCTTGTAAGATTCATAAGTATGTCGCATCTTCATTTAATAGATTGAACACCTTTTGCACATATACATAATACATTTGGAATTGTGATGCAGCCGAATAAATGACAATCAGTTCACCGGAAAGATACCTGGCTTTATAAAGAATTGGACCAACCTTACAAGGCTGTGAGATTTTCCACCTATTGAGTTATCTATGATTGACTACTTCTCTTCGTTCTCGCTTTATCATTTCTAATTTCTTTAATAATACTTGCAGAGAGATTCAAGCAAGCGGTTTGGAAGGACCAATTCCGTCTGACATCTTTGCCTTGGAGAAATTATCAACTTTGTTAGTTATTTAATACTTTTTTATTTTATTTTTCTGAGATGTTGCCGGCCTCCTTTTTCTTTGTATCGAGTAGTTCATGCATGAATTAGGAAAAATATGAAAACCTTCATCTATTAAGGAACTAAAAATAAACCCTCAAGTTTCAACTAAACAAGAACCAAGGGAGTATTAAGTTTATCTAGCAGTACCACTATCACCAGGTTGTTTTAAATGTCTTACTCAACATCTTAATGCAGGAAGATTAGTGACTTAAACGGTGAAAATGGTCCTTTCCCACCACTTGATAACTTGAAAAGGCTGAACATACTGTGAGTTGAATATGTTGATTATTCCATTTATATGTACTTCTTTCGTTTTTATATTACTTACCATAAATATAAATCAGTCATATCTTATGATCAATATTTTCTTATATCTGGTTGTGTTTAGTATTTTAAGGAGTTGCAATATTAACGGAACACTTCCGACCTACTTTGGCAGTATGGAAAGGCTTAAGTCCTTGTGAGTTCACTTACCTTTTCCTTACTTTTCTTTTAACAATGAAATAATAGTAAACTATTGCTTGTTGGTTTGAGTGTCTACCAGCCGATCATGTCTAAAAAAAGAACACTATTGATAGAAACCAATTTTTTTCAATTTTTTTTTTTTTTTTGACAGAAGGTTGAGATTTTATTAAGTAGAAAAAACAAAGGAAAATGCACAGTTAAGTACAGCAATATGAAGTTACAAAATGTAAAATCATAGAAATACCAAAAAGAATAAAAGCAGATGTCCCTTCTTGGCAAGACTTGGCTTCCAACTCAAAACTAATTGACAATGAGTTAATGACCGGAATGGCCATTTCATGTTACATTTTGTATTTTGGCTAGAGGTTTGGTCTGTGTGGAACTTTAATTAATCCTCAACATAATTTAGCTAATTCAGACAACATTTTGGTTTTGTGTAACTGATTCGAAGCTTCTTTACAAGCCTATTGGTGACGGCACAACTTTCTGGTAGTAACTACAAGCTTAGAGCATCTCCAACGGATCCTCGTGATCTTTCCTATATATGTGGATGCTTATTAATAACATCCTTTGCTGATTTGTAATCAGATTTTTCTTAACTTTAGAAAGTCCCAAAAATGAAAAAACTATCTCCAACGGTATAATTTTGAGAGAAAGTGGTAGTACAGAATTTAAACAATCCATGTCATCAATAATATTTTGCTAAAAATAAAACCACTACCCAGCTAAGGCATGACAAATCAGAGGATGAGCTAGAGGATGTAAATCCAGATATATCACGAATACATCGTTTTCACATTCTTTCTTTAAGTTTCTGTTGGAGATAAATTTTGGAAAAAGTAGAATAAATCCTGTGTGGCCAAAAATAAATCTGGAAATACATTACTGTTTCATTACTGTTTTCTTCTAATGCTCTTTATTGCTGTATTGTTCCGTCTCTTTGCAGAGATCTCAGCTTTAACAAACTTTCAGGAGAAATTCCGAACAACTTCATCAATCCTTCTGCAGTTTTTTTCCTGTAAGAGATTTTATATTTTTATTAAACTCTCAGTTCTTCTCACAAAATAAAATTGATTATGGGATATAAAATATGCATGCAATGAATCCAATTAGGTACTTAACCGGAAACTTGCTGACTGGGCCTTTACCGAGGTGGATGCTTGGAAAAGTAAAGAGTATGTAAGTTCCATTTCCTTGATGCTTAATCATTAGAGTTCATCTTGGCGGCCATTTTATATGTTCACATTTTAATGTATGTCTACATAGTCACCAGGTATATATATTCTTCCGATGGCAGTACTAGTTGCATCTTTTCCTGTGTTTGCAATTAGAAATTCCTCTAGTACTGTTCTTCCGGCGGTTATAGGTCAACAAAAAGTTGTTGATGTGTATGACTTACTTTTACACTTTTTTTTTTTTTTTTCCTGTTAGGAATTTAGCACTACGAGTTTTGAAACCCCAGTAATTTTACCACTGCACCTCACATCAGCTTTCTAAGTTTTGACTTACTTTTACACTAGTGCAGTGTTGTAACAAAGTTTCGTGTGTGGATTAGCAAATACGAAACCTGTTGTAACCTTATAATATATATTTCACTCTTCATGTAGTGATCTCTCATACAACAATTTCACATTGGAGAACTCGTGGAGTTGTCAACTGAACCGTACTATGTAAGAAAATTTTCTATCACCTTCCTTTTCACACTTGGCTATTGAATATACTTTCAAGAGATTTTTTTATTTTTTTTATTGGACAGAAATTTATTTGGAAGCTCTTCAATAAGAAACAACTCGTAAGTTTTCATTCATTCTTTCCAAGAAATTTGCATTATCAATAAACAAAAGTGTCTCTCAAACATTGTGTTGTTTGCATAAATGAAGGAATGGTGTACCAAAATGCTTGAAGACCCTTGTTTGTGATCAACCGGGTAGTTAAATATAAATCTCTTGAAATATTAAGAACATAAGATATTGTTGGTTATGTTTACATTTTTATATACCCTTTTCCAGATCGTCATGCGTTCAATATCAACTGCGGTGGAGAAATTTTTCCTATGAATGGAAGTAATGATGGCAACTACGATGCCGATCAGAGTGCAGAGGGCTCTTCAAACTTTTACCACCAAGGAACTAATAATTGGGCATTAAGTACCACTGGTGATTTCATGGACAATGATGACGATACTGACCGTCTTATATATGGAATTCCAAAATCATCTCTCTCGATGGCGGATTCAGAATTATACATGACAGTGCGCAAATCTCCTCTATCTCTAACTTATTATGGGTTTTGTTTGATCAATGGGAATTATACTGTGAACCTCCACTTCGCTGAGATAGAGTTCCTCCCAAATGATAAATCACAAGACAGTCTTGGGAGGCGTGTATTCGATGTCTACATTCAGGTAGCTAGTACCATCCTGAATTTTTTCCCCCCCTTTATATAACATAAGAAATTCTTCATTTAACTTGATAGCCATTGCAGGGAAAGCTTAAGTTGAAGGATTTCGATATTGTGAAAGAAGCGGGTGGAGCTCGCCAGGCAGTCATTAAAACATTTAATGAGTCTGTTACTAGTAATTCCTTGGAAATTCGGTTTTACTGGGCTGGAAAAGGCACACAAAGGATCCCTAAAGCCGGATTCTATGGTCCTCTTGTTTCAGCTATTTCTGTACTAAATCCTGGTACTATGTTTTGTTTTTATTATCTATGCACCCTTTTTCTTACCTTCACAGTACAAACAAGCTCAGATCTGCATAGTTGCTGCATGCTCGAGTATGTGGGAACTAGCGAACCAAATGATTTGCATTTATATTTAATGATGTCGCATCTTTTTTTTTAGATTTTGTACCTCTTCCTTCAAGCACTCGTGGAAAAACATATCTGTAGGTGCTGTGGCGGGAATTGTCGTTGGGGTGTTATGTCTTGTTTTTTTCTGGCGGGTGCTCTCTGGTGGAAGGTATATTTGGGGAGAAGAAATGCGATCGATAAAGGTAATTTATGTCAAAACACCATGTTTATCTTTAGTTATGCCGAAACACTAAGAAAAGCCAAACACCAATGGGAATTAACATTTGAACTGACGTATCCAAGTCATGTCTTTATTCGGTGACGAAGCCAGAATTTTTTCGTCGAGGGGACAAATATGTATGGTGAAAATAGTACTATCATATAAAATGGCGGCCGCAGGCTGCCAAATTTGTTTTAGGGGTTTTCTTCCATTTATTTGCTAGTTGTAAAATGTTTTACTTTAATTTTAACTGTGACATTTTCTATTTTGTTTCCACAAAATATTGATAGTTATGTATCTTACACTATCCATGGTGTTTTGACATAAATTACCTTTTTCAATACTTGTACAACTAGGACTAGTATTGAAAATATGAGGGGACAGTTTTATAAAAGCTTAATTATCTAACTCCAATTTAGTAACTTTACAAATTCTAGGGAGGTCCCTTAATAGCTCAGTCACTGAGGACTTTATTTGGTATCACTTGTTTTGTTATCTTCTCTGTAACTCCATAGACACTTAACGATGAACTTTCCTTCTTTACTGATTTGAATTTGATAGAACTAAGAGGATTGGACCTAAACACTAATTCCTTCACGTTGAGGCAAATAAAAGCTGCAACGAACAACTTTGCTGCAGAAAACAAGATTGGTGAAGGTGGTTTTGGACCTGTTTATAAGGTATCTACATCAAGAGCATTGGTCGTACCCATCATCTATCTACCAGTGATATACTTACATGGATCTCTTATTAACAAATGCAGGGATATCTGTTAGATGGCACTATAATTGCTGTTAAACAACTATCTGCCAAATCTAAGCAAGGAAATCGTGAATTTATAAACGAGATAGGCATGATTTCTGGCCTACGACACCCTAATCTTGCAAAGCTTTATGGATGCTGTATTGAAGGAAATCAGTTACTTCTTATTTATGAATACTTGGAAAATAATTGCCTTTCCCGTGCATTGTTTGGTGAGTATGGCTCATTTTGTTTCCTAATATCTTCTATGCTGCATTTTATGCATTTTTGGTTAATTGCATATTATAGAAGGAGAAAAGGTCCAACTGAAGCTTGATTGGCCAACAAGGCAGAAGATTTGTCTAGGAATAGCCAGAGGCCTAACTTATCTGCACGAAGAATCAAGGCTGAAGATTGTTCACAGAGATATCAAGGGTACTAACGTGCTTCTTGACAAGGATCTTAACCCAAAGATTTCTGACTTTGGTCTGGCAAAACTGGATGAGGAAGATGACACGCATATCAGCACTCGAATTGCAGGTACTCGGTAAGTTTGCATCTTTTCTTCATTTGATTTTTTATAGCTAAACACTAGAAGTCCAGTATACTTTATCCTAGTTAAACATATATGGGTGTGTAATCTGTGCTTTTCAGTGGTTACATGGCACCAGAGTACGCATTGAGAGGCTATCTGACAGATAAAGCAGACGTTTACAGTTTTGGAGTTGTTGCGTTAGAAATTGTTAGTGGGAAGAGCAATATAACCTATCGCGCAAAACAAGAGTGTTTTTATCTTCTTGATTGGGTATTAATTATAAAATCTCTAAAGTTTTGATATTTGCTTATCAGATTATTGTGATTTGATTTCTTAAAGGGCTAATCTTTTAATTATTTTTATCGGTATGCTCTTCTACTCAGGCTTTAATTCTTCAGGAGAATGGAAATTTGATGGAGTTGGTTGATCCAAAATTGGAGTCTGAGTTCGATGAGGAAGAGGTTTTACGGATGATTAATATAGCTCTCATGTGCACCAACACATCTCCAATATTAAGGCCTAAGATGTCTTCAGTGGTCAGCATGCTTGAAAGTCGAACTCCTGTTGGAGAATTCATTTCGAATTCAAGAAGTGAATCTAGCAATGATTTGAATTTCAAACCGGTTAGAGATCATCATTATAGCCAAACACTGAGTATTTCTAAGGATACCCCATTCTCGGAATCCTCAACATCTGCTACTGATCTTTATCCACTCATTAACGAATCAGAGTACTGGAATAGCAGAGATTAGAGAAGTTTTACAACCTATATTATTCCAGGTCGTCATATAAACTAGTAGTAAGATTTAAGAGTTGATGGAGTTTACATATGTGTTTAAATGTATAAAATGCCTTTTCGGAGTTTGGGTTCTGTATTATGTCCAACTTTTCAGTTTCCTCAAATTATAAATAATATTCTACTGTGTTGGAGGATTTTCAATACTATCGTTGAACTAGGTTTTCATTGATGCTACTGCAAAAATAAGGTACAGTGCTGGCAAGTGGCAACCAATACTCATATTTCCTATGCAGGAAAAGCTATTCCTTGGGGGATCATGAGAGAAACTTGCACTCAAGTCCTTGAATGAGCAATACGGTAAAATTGTTGTAATAAACGTCTGTAGCTGAACCTGTTTCAAAGGATTCTAGTCAATTAGAAAGCAAAATGATATATTTACGTTTTTTATTTGCAGCATACTTGCCAAAAAAAAGCTGGGAAAATTCTGCTAATGCATCCAGACTTCAAATCTGGTAAAATCTGGGAAAGCTGCTGAAAAAAGAGAAATATGCATTCTACAGAAATCATATAAGCAAATAAGCATCCAGATTTCTAAACCGCAGAGTAAATAACTCTGAGAATCAATTATAGCCTTACCTCTCAACCAGATTACATTCACACAATGAAGAACATGGCAAACAAATGACAAGGGATCTTTGTGAGATGGACTATAAACAATGAAAAGAGAGGGGTTCCATTTTGTAAGACCGATACAGATACAGATGAAGGTTCAGGATAACAAAGACAAACAAATGGATAACGAGAATTGTAAAATCAACAAGGGAAGATCAATGAGTTTTTGAGAGCAGATGAAGAAGAAAACATCGCCCCAAATTGGGATCCGATTACAGTACATAATGATATATTCCCACTGCACTAGTAAGCTGGAAAAGTGAAAAAAAGTCTGCTAATACGGCAGCCCACAAAAGTCTGACATCATCTTCCAAATGAACATAAAAATAAGGTAAAATCTAGAGATAAGTTGCAGAATACAGAGAAATAAGCATTCTATAGATTAAAGATGAGCAAGCAAGCATCGTGATATCTAAAAGGAACATAACTTAATCGCACAATCTGTTGAAGCCCATTTATACTTCAATAACTGCTCCATAATCTTCTTATTGAAATCTTCAACATCCTCTGCGGTAGGTGTCTTCTTATCTGAGTTTACAAAATGATCTGATGAAATTTCAATAATCACAGTCTGAAGAACCCTTGCATTCTGCAAAAATAGTTGAACCAAATCCAACTCCTTCAGTTGCCCTTCATAGTATCGAAATTTGATGGACTTGAGGTGCTTCAACAAGCAACGTGGCACTCCGTCTAATGTCAAAGCTTCATCATTAACTTTATCACGACAGACCTAAATAGTAATGCATACCAAAGAAATTTCATCAAGTTGTCACAGATTAACGACATCATAAAAACAAGAAAAAGGTAATTTCATCCACTTGTTACAAATTAAAGACATCATAAAAACAAGAAAAAGATGTCAAGAAATTGGTGTATTCTTACCCCATTGAAGACGAGTGACTCCAAATTTGGTGAGAACTGTAGAAAGGTGAATAATGGTTTAACTAGCTGAGTCTTGATAAAAGACACTTCCAAAGTGATCAAATTATTGAAGGTAGGAAACCTTGTAGATAGAACACCTGCCAGCTCCAGTTTCTAATAATATAGCATACAAAGTAAATCAAGTATCAGGATACAGAGAAACAACTTACCCTAACTTGCTAGAAAAATATAATCAGCCAATAAAGGTGACCTCCAAAATAAGCAACCATACCTCAAAGACATAATCCGATAACTTCAACAGCTTCACATTAGAGAGCTTCTCTACAAACTTCGGTATAACATCAACCGGGACACTTTCCTCAGTAAACATGCGGCTTATAGCTGCATCCACTAGTGATGGAAAGCTCCCCACCACGAAATGTTGTGGTATATTATCATGGATTTTGATAGACATTAGATTAGGTGCATCAATCATGATTTTGATATCCGACATACTACTATGCAAAGTACTAATGAAGGTTAATGATTTCAGTGTAGATGATATGATATTCAAATGATTCAAAAAACAATATTTCAAACACAATTCTTCAAGAACAGGACAATTAGAAAAGAGTTGTTGAATATTCCGCTGCCTGTAAACCGAAATATCTGATAGATGAAGTATTTTAAGTCTTGGAAAAGATATTAATTGAGGAAGATTAAGATGCTGGCCACCATAAAGATCAATTTCTAACAACTTCAGTGATTCACAAGTGTAAAGGTCGACAGGGATAATATCCACCCATATGCCATTCCTATTGACAATGAGCTCTTCAACTCTACACTGAATTGCTGTAGTGATCCAAGCCTTTATCCTCTGGTCATCAAAGTATTCACCGTCACAAGTGAGACAAAATTTCTTAATCTCTGACATGTTACGAAATGACAACACCCTGTCCACGAAATCCATAAAGCTATTGATAGAAGATTGTGTTGCTTCGGTATCAGGAGATTTCCATTCGCGAAAATCAAGAACAGGAACAGATATCCAGAGATTATTCCATCCTTTAGACAAAATTGTAGTTGAAACAGCACATTTGGTAGGAAGCAAAGCGAGAATGTGAAGAATTATGGGTTCAGGCAACCTGCTGATCCTATCCTCTACCCCCACATCCTCCTCCTCCATTTTGTTTCTAAAAAGTAAACCAAGATAGGTTCCTTTAAAGTCAGAATACAGGAAACTAATCATGTTCAGACATATATACACATGCTTCATAAAGATAAGAGAAATCAACAGATTATAATGATATAAGGGTTTATGTCCTCGTCCTACTAAGCAAGTAAGCAACCAAGAACAACTTTACAGTAAAAATGATTTGTTGAACAAGTGTTTCCAGTATAAACTAGTGAAACACTAAGCAAATAGACTAAAAAGGGCATGTCCAGTTCAAAGCAGATAAGCTAGGTTTTTCCAGTTAGCTCCAACTGTTAAATCTAGACAGACACAACAAATTAACATACTTGGCATTGAACTTAAAACAGTTCTATTCTACGATTCAAGTGCAAAGTAGATTTAACTAAGATTCAGCTTTGAAACCCCAAAGATGATATGATTATCTATCAGTCATTTTCAACAACATTCCCATTTATCAACAAAAAATCAAGGCAAACCCTAATTTAAATACCAATAGAAAAAAACCAAATTAAAATCTAAAATTTAACCCTCAAAGGAATCAAATCAGGGAAAGAGATTAAAGGTTGAATGCGTAAAAAACTAAAATAAATCCCTAAAAAAACACAATTAGGAGAAGAAATTAAAGGTTGAATCCCTAAGAACACCAAATAGTGAACTCAAATTAGGGGAAGAAATTAAAGGCTGAATCTATCTATCTAAGTAGAATTCAATTGAAATTTACCTCTTGTTCATACACTGGAATCAAATTACGGGGAGGGAGAAAACTGAACTGAAGCTTGAATCCACAAGTATGGCGATAAAGCCGAGAGAGTGTGTATTTAGGTTTTGAAACGCACAAGCGCGATGAATTATGTTGTACGGTATTATGTTGCAGCGGATAGGCACCCTCCTTGACCCCGAGGCAAGCTCTTTTGGCTATATGCTTGGAGAATGCTCCAGGACTCCAGATTCCTAATGCTCAAGTAATTTTTTTTTTTTTTTTTTAAGCATGCATTTTATTAATAGAAGATTAGGTTACAATTTGACGTGGGTATGTGGTCCCCACCGAGTCATGGAAGATAACTTGACTAATACAAACCGGGATTACTGGTCCCAAATTTTGGTTGAAAAGGTTCCCATTTGACTTTCGTCTGCTTGCTTGATTTGCCAAGCCATCCATTTGCTTGATTTCCTTCTCTATAGTTGTGTTGGATAGCGACTGCGAAACTGTCGTATTCTATACTTTATTTCTTCAATCATCCACGAGATGTGCCAAGGGGGTTGATAGCGGATGTGTGAAAGCGCGAAGGTTTTCGAGTCCGTTTGAAGAGAACTTTTGGCCATTGCCTTTCATGTTGTTGTTCTTGATGCCAAAAGCAGAGCCCAAGTTTCGCATTTAAGGATGTTGTAACTCCCCTAGAGGTTGAGCTAAAGCCATAATTGTCCAGGCTAGAGAATCTACGCAAATGAAACCCGCCCTGCGAAACCTAGATGTCCTGTTTGCCCCATTTGTATTAATCTTAATCCAATTCAAGTTTGGTGTGGACCATCCTAGAAATTGTTGAGATTCTTTTAACATTTCTTGAATGGTTAATTAACGGAGAATCTCAGTAGTATATGAGGTGAGGATTCTATTGCCACAGAATATTCTTGTTGTTGTTTTTCGCCCAAGCTAGGATTTCTTCTGATGTTGTTTGCTTTTGGCGGTATATTAGTTCATTCCTGGCCAACCATAAGGTCCATAATAGAAAGTAGACAGAAGAGATGACAGATATCGGTGCTGATTGTTGTAGAATTTGGGAAATAGTTGTTTGAGGCGTTAAAGGGCATGTGGGGTTATAGTTGGAGTTTGGTAAGTTTGATAAGTTTGAGTGAATAAGGTGTTCCAAAGTGAAAAGTCGCGGTTAGGAGTGAATTAGCAAGTGAGACGTTGATTTAGTCACTAATCCAAATATGCAAAAAGTACTTGCATAGAGCATTAGGATAAAAGTATCATAATGCTCTATGCAAAGTATTTTTGCATATTTGGATTAGTGTTGAAAGCAAGTAAAGATATTTTGTTTAAAAAGAGTTAATTTTTTTTTTTTTTGCTAGTAAACTCTGAAATTTTATATACTCAACCTAATTTTTTGATTTTTATCTTATAAAAGTAAAAAAAGCTGCTCTCGAATGTGTATCCAAATATGCTATTAGTGATGCTAGTTTTCTTTAAAATTATCTTAATAGCAGTGACTCATGGGTGTAGAGGTGTATTTGTGATCCAGAGATTTGTTCAACTCCATTACTGTTGGGAAGTGGGTAATGAGAAAGATATTCCAAATAAATGAGTGCCAAACCAAAATGCCAAACTTAACTTTAATTTTGTCTTTGCAGGGGTGGTGAAATTTGTGAAACAGTCATTTTCTCTTCTTTTTATTTTTGACTTCTGGGCGTGCGATTAATTTCTGCTTTAGAGTTTTACTTTCTGCTTCTGGTATCCAAACACATTCTTTAAACAAAAATGCTACACACACCGAATCATTGTCCCGTGATCTATACTGAGCGGGCGCGGGGTGACAGCTAGCATTGCCAGCATTGTTCAACTCCATTGTTGTTAGGAAGTGGGTAATGAGAAAATATTCATGTATGGACGATTAATTGGGTGCCAAACCCAAAATTAACTTAAATATTGTCTTTGCAGGGGTGGTTAAATTGTGAAACGATTTTATTTTCTTAAAAAATAAATAAAATAATCAACGACCTTCAAAAAGGCTAATGATCCCCTTCAACAATTGGCAAGTGCCAAATTGGAGGAACAAAACAGTACATAGAAGATTTGTTTGTTTTTACCTATTGAGCAAGCTCATGAGCGACAAAATTACAAACACGAGGTTGGAAACTAAACATACAAGCATTTAAACGATAATAAAAAAACTGAATGTCTTTAAAGATTGCATCCGTTCTAGAATCTCCATCGAACACACCAGCATAAAATTGGTCAATGAGATCCTTAGCATCACATTCAATGATGATGTGAGAAAGATGTTGCCCCACAAATTTTTCAGATTTGCTCAAATAGCTCGGCTTGACTTCCTCGGCAAACTTTACTTTAAAAACTATTGGCCACACAAAGGAGGCTTTGCACGAAAAATATTTCATCATATATCTGCACCAGTATCCCCATAAATGTCATCATAGGCTCCATCATTGTTACATTTTATCCAGCCAATAAGTGGGGGCATCTATTTGTCGTAGTAACCAACAGATATGGTGAGAGAGATGTGCGGGTTAAGATTCCTAGTTAAAAGCATGGTTATAGCTCTACACAAAACAATAGTATGAGTTTCTTTTAAGTTTTGGAAAACCAGGCTATTTCTACTCTTCAAAGAGACCAAAGTAGAAACAAATAAACATTGAGCCTCATCAGGTAGCTTAGAAACATGATCAATAAGCCAAAACATCATCCAATCAAGAAAAGACTTATTGCTAAAAGCCCGAGTATTAACATACATAGAAGAAACAAACTAGACACGACTAGCAAAGGGAAAAAGAAACATATCATGCATAACAGACTCATGAGGATAATTGCATCTAAAATAATCAACAATATGCATTGGCATTCTAGCATTTAAACCCGGTTCTATGAGGTATGGCATTTCTAGTAGCTTTCCAGGCAAGAACTTGAATTCTATGAGGGACTTTGATTTTCCAAATGCACTTCTAAAGATTACTACAAGAGGAGGATCTAAGTACTCTTAGTCCCAGGTAAGAAGATTTAGAGGTAAATCTACCATTCTTTGAAAGTTCCAAGCCCTCATATTAGGAGTGCATAACTAGCTTAAGGGAATGGTGATAATCTTCTTGAAATAAGCATCACTAAAGTGGGTGTTTAGTCTAGTAATGTCCAAGATATAATACTAGCATCAATGATATAAGAAACTTTAATATTAGGGTTAGGGGGAACAAGAGGATTAGGTATGGCAGATCCCAGAGATGGAATCCATTT
Organism: Papaver armeniacum; assembly: GCA_023531295.1. Lineage (NCBI taxonomy): Eukaryota > Viridiplantae > Streptophyta > Magnoliopsida > Ranunculales > Papaveraceae > Papaver > Papaver armeniacum. Next base: position 567,090 of record JAJJWW010014132.1, read on the forward strand.
TTCACACCAAGGATCAATAAAATGACCACAATCCAAGAAATAAAGGGCTTAATCAATTCCTTATAATGACATGAAGACACTTCCAATTCCAAGAGCACCTGTTAGAGCATTTAGCATTTAAAAAATAAGACATAGAGAAGTATTTAGCTT